>WOFM01000483.1:1805636-2132604 GCA_011428145.1 Ericerus pela
AAGGTCCCATTATGTCTGAGAACATTAATTGGAGTTTCTTTTTAGGTTTTGTTCAAAAATTATTATGGGCTAGTTTATTATTATTTGTGGTTTGATATGTTTCATAATTAACAAATTTGTCATCTTTAAACTTTAATGAAGGTGGTATATCTTTTGATACTTTTTGCAATAATTTTTAAGTATGTTCAATTTATGTGTCCCCATCCTTCTATATTATTATTGTTTATGGTTTCATTTTCCAATTGAGAATTTTGGTCAAAGTTATTAATTTGGTTATTTATTTCTAGATTTTCATCTGAATTATTTTGATCATTGTTTGAGGGTTACTGTTAGTATTATTATTGGTGTTCGCATTATTATTATTATAATTAATAATATTTAATGAATAATTGTCATCATGTTTGTTTTCAGGACAAATCAACTTCTTGTGACTTGATCTGATGCAGAGAAAACATCGTATGTTTTAACACTTTCAAGTCTAAAGACAAGTTGGGCTTGTTTTGTGTGGCAGACATTTCTAGTCTTTAAATTCAAATCTGAAACTTTTCCAGTAGTCTAAAGACGAGTGGAGCTCATTTTGTTTGGTCACTCCCTCTAGTCTGGGCTTTTTGGACCTATTTTAGAAAAATCATAATTTCTCCCCCTTAAATCCTAAAAATCTGAAATTTTAATATGTTGTATCTAAATGTCCAAATAATCAGGAGAACGTAAAATTAAATAATGAAAATATTATTTGCCGGTATTATATTGAAGTACAAAATTGAAAAAAAAAATGAAAAAAAACAAATTTTTTTCATTAAAAAAAAATAAAAAAATAAATAATAATAATAATAATAATGGAAACAAAAAATTATAGCCAAAATTTGGCTTTTGTATGAAATGTCTTGAAACAACTCTCCAAACAAAGAGGTATTAGACACTCAAAATAGGAGTACTTTACCTTTGAACGAGTTTTCTCATCATAAATGAAAAAATCACCCATTTTTAAGTTTTAAAGCTCCAAATTACATTGTAATTTTCAGTCACAATAGGTACGTATTTTTGGAACCAAATTCGTAATTTCATAAGAATGATAACTAACAAAAATCACAGAAAAAAAAACCAGATAGTTCACATTGAAAAATCTCTGTAAAACGTGTCAGAATTGATGTAGAAAGACAAAAAAAAAAGGAAATGAAGCCAGAACTACCCTCTACACATCTGTGCAGTCTAAAACCGAGTGGGACTCGTTCTCATGTTAGTATTAATTTTTGAATATGAAAACGAGGTGGGCTTATCCTACGACTAAAGGGTCAGTTTGATGTTGGGAGCATCGACTGAGTGAAGAGTTACAATGAGACGAGTTGAGCTCGTCTTTAGACTACAATACCAGCTTAGACTAGTTCTTCTCGACTTGAAAGTGTTAATTTTGGTTTTCATTTAGTTGACTTGGTTATTGATATTGGCTTTACAAATTTTGATTCTGACAATAAATATTTGGATTATTATAACTTTGGTGGTACTTGGTTATTTTGATATTGGTTTGGGTTTCGTATGAAATTTTGGTTGTTGTTATAGTTTTGGTAATTATTATTTCAATAATTTGGATTTGTGTAATTATTTGTTTTGTGGGTATTGGTTTCATTTTTCTTTAAGTATTTGTATGTCTCTCATTTTTTTATCAAAATCTTCCTTTAAGATACATCTTAGATTGTTTAGAGTTCTTTCATCCAGATTTAAGTTTTCAAATCCCATTGAGGGTATAGCTTATTCATGTCCCAGTGCCATCAAAAGGTTTTCAAGTTCAAATTTTTCAGTAATTTCTTTGCTTGTATCTCTTACATCTTGAACAAGGTCATCCCATATGGTTAAAAATATTATCTTGAGGTCTATATCAAAATTGTTGCCATTTGGATTTTGCCACATTTACCATAACTTTTGTTCTAACTACATAAATACTATCTACTTTAGCAAAGATTTCATCTACTGTTCTACTTTCTCTTATTTCTCTGGCTATAGCAAACAAAATATGTTTGAGAATAAAGGCTTTGGTATTGTTTCTTCTTTTACAGTATGTTTTATGGGTTTCAGAAGGAATAAAATATAATTTGTTAGTTTGATTTATAATATTCCAATGCTTTTGGGTTTCCAAAAATATCATACTGAGCTCCTCTGATTAACTATTTAAATGCACAATTCACTTCAATTACTTTAACTTTTAATTAAACCTTGCTCTGTGTACCATATTGGAATAAGCTACACATATGTGTTAAGATCTTGTTTATTGTACAACAAATATACAATGACGGAATATAATAAAAAACTAATATGGCGACAACATCTTCAAATGTTCTTCATAGAACATTCTAGAAGATCGGTATAATATCAATATTAACAATAGTTGATCATTTATATTTCAATAAGTTCCATAGATGTTCTATTTATGTCAAGTTTCTTATTATCAGTAATAAGTTCTCTCCATTCACTTTTCTGGTAATACATCTCTGAGTTTAACTCTATGACACATAACTTTAACAAAATTTTTGATCAAATATTGATGTTTTATTGCAAAAAATCGCTTTTTCAGAGATTTTTTGTTTCGTTTTCTTGAGAACTACTTAACCAATGCACGCCAAACTTCTTTCAGACATGCTCCCATATAATAGCTATCTTTTGTAAAATTTTCAACCCTATCTGTTTGGTAGTTTTCAAAAAACTGCAAACATAAAATGTTTTCCAGAAATTTTTCTTCTCGTTTTCTTAGAAACTACTGAATTAATAGACACCAAACTTCTATGAAACTTGCACCAACATAAGGAAAGGCTATTGTGAAAATTTTGTTGAGGTGAGTTCTGATCTTTTCATCCAACGAAAATGAAGCACGGACATTTATCAATAAAAAAGGTTTATTTACGACTTTAGTACAACGACTGACGAGCGGAGAACATTCTCCGTCGAGCAGTGGCGGAAAGAATATTATACTGGCGATCAGTGTCGCCACATGTGAAAAGAGTAAAAGTAATATTGTGTTACATGCAGTGTTAGTTGGTATACAGTTACGTGTTCGTGAGGTAGTGAGGGAATCGTATCCCAACACCCCCCTGCGATTCAAAACGGACGAACGAACATGTATATAAATTAGTGTCACATATCTCATGTATTTGAAACAAAATATAAACAAGAAATAAGCAAAAGCAGTCAAAATTATTACATGTAGTTGTCATATAAAATTGCTATATATAAAAATGGTAAAAAAAAATTAAAAAATTTGGGTATGTCGTTGACTAGTAGAGTATTATATAATAAATGTTTATGCGTTCATATATTGTTATATCTTAAATATATCGTGTAAATGTTAACATGAGGTATATATTGAACCTTATGTTTTAGTGTCACATCTTATAAATATTGTGTGATTTTCGATTTAGCATATATAAAAACGTGTCGGAGAGATCAATATCTCCTCATCGTCAGCTGTAGGGAGATAATATTATTATATATATATATCCTTATAATTAATTGTGTGTTTTTAATATAAATTTACTATTGTTGGAATCAATGGCATATATTAGGGAATGCTGATGCAAATAAGAGAGGCAGAGCAGCGACGGGGAACCTATTGAAGATTGTGAAATGAGTGGTGAAACGACATATGGACAGCTCGGTTTACGATAGGCGCTAAAAGACCGACGCCCATCCGCAGTCCAAAACCAAAAACAAAAAAATTTTGCGGGTTGAGTCAATTAAGACTATTGGCCGAAAGGTTGACTTGTTCGGAGTATCTTCATGACAATATTTTGGTACGTTTTCCGATCAAGTGCCTTCGTTAAAATATCCGCAACTTGATCGGACGACCTAATATCGTTAAACGTAATTAATTTATTTTGGAAGGCTTCCAAAACTGCATAACACTTGATCGCTAAAGACCTGGAGCGTTTCTGGCCTCCCCCAGATGCAATGCGTGATGCAGATATATTATCCTCGTACACTTGCACTGAGTCGGTTACAGAAAAAACGCTCTCAGTGAGTCTCCAGATCACATATATGTCGTCAAGTGCGTCATTCAACGCAATTAGTTTGGCTGCAGTTGACGAGGTTGCAACTAAGTTTTGCCGGTAAACGGCCCAGTTTAACAAGTCTCCGTTTGCGAAAATCATATAGCCTGTTGTGGAGCACCCTTTCTCCAAGTTTTCTATATCTATGGGTGAGTCGTCTACGTCGGGTGCATACGACGCATCGACAAATGCTTTAATCTGAGTCTGATCAGAGTGAAATATGAGAGAGAAGTCCCTTGTTGTTTTAAGGTACCTAATAATTCGGCGAACATAATTCTTGGTTTCACTATTAGAGGATTTCTGAAAGCGTGATAGGTAATTGACGGCGAAAGCAATGTGCGGGCGGGTCAGTCTCGCTACATATAGCAAATTCCCAATCATGGCCCTATATTCAGTGTCATCTTTACCATTTGTTGGCTTGTTTATTTTAAGGCCTGTTTCCATAGGTGTGGTTGTCGGATTACATTCCGTCATACCAAATTTACGTAAGATTTTATCTATGTACCTATTCTGTGTTAATATTATTTGTTTCCTCGGGATGTCTCGACTTATTTCAAAACCGACGAAAAAGGTTGGATTCATTTCTATTTTTAGTGTGAAGTTTTTATTAAATATATTTATTAGGTCTCGTGTCCACTCGTCGTGGTTACTAGCCAACAACATGTCATCCACGTAGACTATTAGGAGTGCCATTGCACCATTGTTATTTTGTTTTGTGTATAAGCACCTATCTATTTTTGATTGAAGGAATCCAGCTTGAATTATTGTCGAGTTTAATAAGTCGTACCATCTTTTAGAAGACGTCTTCAGTCCATATATTGACTTAATCAGTCTTAGGCAATTGTTTTCACCTAGTTGGCATCCTTTTGGATTAGATATATATATGGGGTATTTTATTTCTGAAATAAGAAAGGCCGTTTTTATGTCAAATTGTATGATATTTAGGTTATATTTATATGTGATGGATAACGTCCATCTTATCAGCCAATACTGTACCACCGGGGCATATGTTTCAGTTAAGAAATAGTGAGTAAGGTCCTTAAAACCCCTTGCAACCAATCTAGCTTTTGGCCTGTGGATGCCTTGATTGTCGGGTTTTGTGGTGAAGCACCACTTGGTATCTACCAACCTCACATTCCTTTCTTTGGGAACGACCTCCCACACACCCATATCAGACAATGATTTCAACTCATCGGTGATAGCTCTTTGCCAATCTGTTTTAAATTGATTGTTTTCCACGTCTTCCCATTTTTGAGGGATGTGGTCCTCTATATAATGCCTGTATCTTTGTTTACATACGCTTAGTATTAGGGGGTTTTCTATTATATTATTATGTGTGTCTTTATTTTTATTATTTATGTTATCTATGTTTATTATGTTCCTCATTTCATCGAATCTGACATCACAAGTTACGTGTGATTTGTCAATTAGCGGGTCTCTTATGCAGTATCCACTACTTGTGTATCCCACAAATACCCCCCTGTCTGCCCTTTGTGTGAGTTTTGGGTGTTCAGAATTTGTTTTCTTCTTTTTTTTTTTAGTGGCCTGTTGTTGGCGAAATTCCATGGGAATATGTCTATAGGCTAGAGACCCGAAAACTCTCATGTTTGATACATCCGGCTTTATGCCGTAAAGCATTTCGAAAGGGGTTTTGTTTTCTTTGTTTGCCCTTGTTGGGCTCCTATTTATGACATACACCGCCGTCAGAACTGCCAATGACCAAAATTTAAAGTCCAATTCGGAGTCAAACAGCATAGCTCTAGTTCTAGCCATTATTGTTTGGTTCTATCTTTCAGCCATTGCATTTAGCTCTGGTGAATATGGAACTACAGGCTCGAGACTTACGCCGTTTTCCTCGCAAAATGTCTTCTTGTGTGAATCTAAGTATTCTTTAGCATTGTCACATCTCAAGGTGGCAATGGGATAATCCGGAAATTTTGACTTTAGTTTCATATATAATTTTTTGAATTCTTCACACACCATTGATTTTTTTTCTATGGTAGAGACAAAGGTGTATTTTGTGGCGTGGTCTACAAATATTAATACATACTTTTCACCATATATACCCGGTGAAAAGGGGCCCATTGTATCCGATGAAATGAGTTCCAGTTTCCTTTCAGGCCTGGTCCTTGTACTATTGTGCCCTAGTCTTTTCGAGTTAGCCTTTACACATATCTCGCACAAACTGAATTCATCGTCTCGGAATGTTATTCCGTTAGGAATACCTCTTGAGACTTTGGTTAAGAACCTCAAGTTCTTTCCCGATAGATGTCCCAATCTTCTGTGCCATATCATATTTTTTTCTATTTTTAATTCCCCTTTACTTTCATTCGATTCCTGGTTATTATTTATTGATTCATTATTTATAGCGTTATTATTATCATTTAAACCTATATCCTCATTTGTTTCTTCATCCTCCTCGCTAGTTTCCCTATTTTGGGTTCGATTGCTATTTTGTTCGTCATTTTGACTTATTATTGTATTATTATTAGTTGTACTCTCTCTATTATCTTCACTTTCCTCCTGACTTTCCTCGATGATTTCCTCTTCTATTTCATATTCCATCCATTCGTCTTGGGAATTTATGTTAGGCATACATGCCAATTTATTTGATTCATTTTTATAAGGACATATTTTATTTATTTCATCTTCATTTTCTATTATATTGACTGTGGATTCCGGCACAATCTCGTATTTGACCATGTATACCCCCTTTATTTTTGGGGCTGAGAAGAGTACTTCATTCGTTCCTCTGACATATATGTGTGCCGCCGAGAAATTTTGGTCTATTCCCAATGCCCTATTTTCAGTTATTTTTATTCCTGACATCAGGTCTACGTTTAGTGATGGTACATAGTGTACGTTTTTTAGTCTTATTACTTTTTGATTTTGTTCAGACTTTTCCACTCTAATGAACATTGTACCAATGTGGGTTGCTATTAAAAGTGTATCTTGGATGGCACATTCCAATTCAATTGGTTTTTCTAGCATTATTGGGTTGGACAGTTTTGACAGGTCTGATATTACGTGGGCAACGGCTCCTCCATCTAGCATTATTCTTTTAGTTAAGGGAATATAATTAGAATCTAACTCTTGTTTTGTGTCTTTTGACGTTATTAGAATAATCCCTCTGCGTAAAGTGTGGAGACCATCATGGTCCTCCAGGCGTCATAATTTCTCCCGTCAAATACCTTCTTTGTGTCAAATCGTGACATCTTGTTCGAATTTTACTTTCGGGGCTTATTATTCCTACCTCAGAAACACGAGAGCTTAATTCTAGGGTGTAACACTGTCTCAACCACACGATTATGCAAACACGGTCTCAACCGCTCGATCGGGAATGCAAGTCAAAATATTATGTCATAAATCTTAATAATTAATTAACGTTTTTATTAGATCTCACGCAATCTGCCGCTGACGATGAGTTGATCTCTCCGTCGTTGTTTTCAATTTCTTTTCAGTTCATGGGTTTTCTGATACTTTGTCGCCAAAATGTCTTTTAATTCGAAATAGTCTAAGCTTTTGGTCTTGTTCCGGATCGAAAAATAATTCTGTTGAACACGTTAAAACATAAATTAGATTTCAAGGCAAAAATTATTCAACAGAAATACAAAGGTTAATGCTGAAAGGAAAAATAATTCGTTATCTTTTGTCAATTTAAAATACTCTATACAGATTGTGAACAGGAATAAACTGTCACTCAAGTCCAATGATGTTCAATAATTTTCTTTTGTTATTCAGAGTGTATCTCTTTCAATAAATATTTCCCTGTATCGACCACTTTCGACCAACGAGATAAAGTCTGAAAGGTTACCAATGAATCTTTCAGGTTTCAACTTTCCTCTAATTTTGGTTAAGTGTCAACAGGAAAATATTTCGAACGTTTTACTTTACTTTAATGAATTTTCAAACTTTTATTATTAATTTTGAGGCGAAAATCACACCGATTACTAATTAATTATTCTAATTTTTACTTATCTTTATTCGGTTTTCGTAATTTTCCGTTTCTCTACTCCTCTGCTCCGATGTTGACTTTGACTTTTGACTCTGTAACTTTCAGACTTTCGACTTTTTGATCTGAACTTCCTTTCCGGAACACAGCACGAATAATTGCCAGCCGTTTTTGACTCTGCAAGCCAGTTTTCCAAACCATAGGATCCTTTCGTACCTGATCTGCTTACACCAAACTCTCGACTTTGACGTTTTACTCGGCGCCCACGATTTCACTGAAGTTTTCATCAATTTTAATTATTACCTTTGATTCATTTGATCTACCGCTTTTTCGTCTATTCCAGGATACTTCCTTCGATCACTAGAAACGAACTTTGCGTACTCGAATTTTTTTAACTGTCCTTCCACTTTGCGTGAAAGTTTTACAAAATATGAAATTTTCACTTTTTCATGACACGTAAACTTTTACTTTTTAACTAATTACACGATTAATATGAACATGTTTCGAATTCCGCACTTATTTCCGTTGGTCCGCAGCTCTGGCTACCATGTTGAGGTGAGTTCTGATCTTTTCATCCAACGAAAATGAAGCACGGACATTTATCAATAGAAAAGGTTTATTTACGACTTTAGTACAACGACTGACGAGCGGAGAACATTCTCCGTCGAGCAGCGGCGGAAAGAATATTATACTGGCGATCAGTGTCGCCACATGTGAAAAGAGTAAAAGTAATATTGTGTTACATGCAGTGTTAGTTGGTATACAGTTACGTGTTCGTGAGGTAGTGAGGGAATCCTATCCCAACAAATTTCAGCCCAATCAGTTTTATTTTCACAGAAACCCATAAAAAATACTTTTCCAAGAATTTTTTGTTTTTCAATTTTCTCGGAAACAAACTAACCAATAGACAAAAAACTTCTTTCAGACCTGCTCCAATATGAGAACTATCTATCTTAAAATTTTTAGCCCTATCCAACCAGTAGTTTTCTCATAACTGTGAACAAAAAATTTTGGACGATACACTCATATATGTACATAAAAAATTAGGTCAGAATAAAAAAATGGTACTAATTGTTTTCTTTTTTCACAAAACAGATAATTTTCATCACCACTCCTAACCCTTCCATGTCAATTTTAATACCCCATTTACAAGCAAACTGGATAAAAAGGAGAAAAAGAAAGCAATGAGAGACGACAATGGTTACATATCCTAACGTGCATGTCTTAGTGAATGTATGTGAAGCAATTTTCTTCATGTTTTGAACAGTGAATTCCTTCAATTTCTGCCTTTGCTTCTTATAAAAATCTGAGAATTGGGAGAGGGATGAAGAATAAGAATAGACGAGATGAGATTACATAAAAAATTTTATAACATTTCAGCTTAGGACATGACGAAATACGGTTCTTCACCAGTTGCCAGCTTCACGATTTTAGCTCGACTTCGTAGCTTGATAAGTACAGTTGGCTACAGTCCAGTCTAACCTATTCTGAAAAGACAGAAGACAAGACAAAGACAATGGAATAGTACTTTCAAAAGGCATTCATCTAGTGCTACAATCATAAATCATAAAATATGATTCTTATAAGTTCTAATTACAACAGACAAAAAGTTTAATCCAGACAAGAGAAAACTTTACTTTTTTTTTTATTCGCTGACCTTTTTATGCCTTTTATTTAGCTTTTAGAACTATAAAATTAAAATGTTGCCGAAAGTTTTGCTGTACAGAATAAGAGAGGTCAATTCAGAGCAAACTGTTGAGCGTCACAAATTCACAACTTACTGGATGTGGCTCTTACCGAAAAAGTATAGGAACTACAGAATATTGAAATAGAAATATGGAGAACCAATTCAAACAAATTAACATATTTCATAGTTATTCAACGAAGGACGAATTTCATTTCGTTTCAGAAACTTGAAAAAGTCCAAGTTTTGCAGTTAAATTGAAACTAAAAAGTACCACCAATCGGCATATTTTTGGCATGTTCTACGTATTCAACAGTTACATTGATATACATAATAGAAAAGTATGAAGAACAAAATTTGCAACCAAAACCTCGACATATTCTGAAAACACTGACAATAGTAGCATTTTCAGAATTTTAATTCAAAAATTACAAGCAATCGTCAATAACGCATAAAAAAACAACCGTATGGTTACACAAAGTTTGAAATAAGAGGATGAGGCTATTAGATTCAAGTTTGGCCAGTATGAAGTTCGATAAACGATACAAGAAACAATAGGTTTCCACCACTATTCGAGTACGGAAACAGTTTACGTGAAAAATAACATTTTTTAGGAAGTAATTTATTTACAAAATAAAATGTCATAGATTACGAAGTTTCCATCGCAATTGTATCTTCAGTGTGTTTTCCCTTTCCTTTGCTGAGGGCTAATTCACGTCCTTTCGCTCTTCGTTCGAGAATTTTCTTTCGGTCTTTGTCTAATTTTAATTTAACGATAACGGTCTGCGGAAAAACGATACATAAGAAAAATTAATACAAACAAATATTCAAGATTTCATTAACGCCAACTTGCTCACCTTTGATGGATGAATACCAACGTACACAGTAGTACCGTTTGCCTTCTCTCGTTGAATACGTTCGATGTAGATGGCAAATTTCTTTCTGTAAACTTGAACAACTTTTCCGGTTTGTTGTCCTTTATAATGCCCTCTGATTACCTAAAAAAAAATACGACAAATAAATAGCTCTTCCAAGAATAATATGATCAGGTTCAAATGAAAATGGAATAATACAGATAAAAAGGATAAATAGATGAAAGAAAGTACTGGATACTCTATTCGGGTATCTAGGGGGAAATTTCTTGCTCAAGATTAATAGAACCTGAACATCAAACATACAAAATCTTGCCATAAACACACGTAATTAATATAACGTACATAATTTTTGAATATAATAAAATAACATACGTAAATAAAATCAGAGCCATTTTTTCAGCATACCGACCAAAGCAGTATTTCGATTAATAAAAATGATATAAGAATTCGCAAATTGAAAATCAACTTAATCAACCAATGAAAGTGGAATTTCGGCTGACATCAATACAGCAAATCAACATTTGAACTAATCTAATCAACTACTTCCGGCTAAGAGAATGGTTTTATTCATCATTTGAAAAATATAAAAACATTTTCATACATGCAACTCGGAGCCATATTTTCAGCTTACCAACCAAAGCAGTATTTCGATTAACACAAATGATTTAAGAATTCGCGAATTAAAAATCAACTTAATCAACCAATGAAAGTGGAATTTCGGCTGACATCAATACAGCAAATCAACATTTGAACTAATCTAATCAACTACTTCCGGCTAAGAGAATGGTTTTATTCATCATTTAAAAAATATAAAAACATTTTCATACATGCAACTCAGAGCCATATTTTCAGCTTACCAACCAAAGCAGTATTTCGATTAACACAAATGATATAAGAATTCGCGAATTAAAAATCAACTTAATCAACCAATGAAAGTGGAATTTCGGCTGACATCAATACAGCAAATCAACATTTGAACTAATCTAATCAACTACTTCCGGCTAAGAGAATGGTTTTATTCATCATTAAAAAATATAAAAATATTGAATATTGATCAGGGCCATATTTTCAGCTTACCAACCAAAGCAGTATTTCGATTAACACAAATGATATAAGAATTCGCGAATTAAAAATCAACTTAATCAACCAATGAAAGTGGAATTTCGGCTGACATCAATACAGCAAATCAACATTTGAACTAATCTAATCAACAACTTCCGGCTAAGAGAATGGTTTTATTCATCATTAAAAAATATAAAAATATTGAATATTGATCAGGGCCATATTTTCAGCTTACCAACCAAAGCAGTATTTCGATTAACACAAATGATATAAGAATTCGCGAATTAAAAATCAACTTAATCAACCACTGAAAGTGGAATTTCGGCTGACATCAATACAGCAAATCAACATTTGAACTAATCTAATCAACTACTTCCGGCTAAGAGAATGGTTTTATTCATCATTTAAAAAATATAAAAACATTTTCATACATGCAACTCAGAGCCATATTTTCAGCTTACCAACCAAAGCAGTATTTCGATTAACACAAATGATATAAGAATTCGCGAATTAAAAATCAACTTAATCAACCAATGAAAGTGGAATTTCGGCTGACATCAATACAGCAAATCAACATTTGAACTAATCTAATCAACTACTTCCGGCTAAGAGAATGGTTTTATTCATCATTAAAAAATATAAAAATATTGAATATTGATCAGGGCCATATTTTCAGCTTACCAACCAAAGCAGTATTTCGATTAACACAAATGATATAAGAATTCGCGAATTAAAAATCAACTTAATCAACCAATGAAAGTGGAATTTCGGCTGACATCAATACAGCAAATCAACATTTGAACTAATCTAATCAACAACTTCCGGCTAAGAGAATGGTTTTATTCATCATTAAAAAATATAAAAATATTGAATATTGATCAGGGCCATATTTTCAGCTTACCAACCAAAGCAGTATTTCGATTAACACAAATGATATAAGAATTCGCGAATTAAAAATCAACTTAATCAACCACTGAAAGTGGAATTTCGGATGACATCAATACAGCAAATCAACATTTGAACTAATCTAATCAACTACTTCCGGCTAAGAGAATGGTTTTATTCATCATTTAAAAAATATAAAAACATTTTCATACATGCAACTCAGAGCCATATTTTCAGCTTACCAACCAAAGCAGTATTTCGATTAACACAAATGATATAAGAATTCGCGAATTAAAAATCAACTTAATCAACCACTGAAAGTGGAATTTCGGCTGACATCAATACAGCAAATCAACATTTGAACTAATCTAATCAACTACTTCCGGCTAAGAGAATGGTTTTATTCATCATTTAAAAAATATAAAAACATTTTCATACATGCAACTCAGAGCCATATTTTCAGCTTACCAACCAAAGCAGTATTTCGATTAACACAAATGATATAAGAATTCGCGAATTAAAAATCAACTTAATCAACCAATGAAAGTGGAATTTCGGCTGACATCAATACAGCAAATCAACATTTGAACTAATCTAATCAACTACTTCCGGCTAAGAGAATGGTTTTATTCATCATTAAAAAATATAAAAATATTGAATATTGATCAGGGCCATATTTTCAGCTTACCAACCAAAGCAGTATTTCGATTAACACAAATGATATAAGAATTCGCGAATTAAAAATCAACTTAATCAACCAATGAAAGTGGAATTTCGGCTGACATCAATACAGCAAATCAACATTTGAACTAATCTAATCAACAACTTCCGGCTAAGAGAATGGTTTTATTCATCATTAAAAAATATAAAAATATTGAATATTGATCAGGGCCATATTTTCAGCTTACCAACCAAAGCAGTATTTCGATTAACACAAATGATATAAGAATTCGCGAATTAAAAATCAACTTAATCAACCACTGAAAGTGGAATTTCGGCTGACATCAATACAGCAAATCAACATTTGAACTAATCTAATCAACTACTTCCGGCTAAGAGAATGGTTTTATTCATCATTTAAAAAATATAAAAACATTTTCATACATGCAACTCAGAGCCATATTTTCAGCTTACCAACCAAAGCAGTATTTCGATTAACACAAATGATATAAGAATTCGCGAATTAAAAATCAACTTAATCAACCAATGAAAGTGGAATTTCGGCTGACATCAATACAGCAAATCAACATTTGAACTAATCTAATCAACTACTTCCGGCTAAGAGAATGGTTTTATTCATCATTAAAAAATATAAAAATATTGAATATTGATCAGGGCCATATTTTCAGCTTACCAACCAAAGCAGTATTTCGATTAACACAAATGATATAAGAATTCGCGAATTAAAAATCAACTTAATCAACCAATGAAAGTGGAATTTCGGCTGACATCAATACAGCAAATCAACATTTGAACTAATCTAATCAACTACTTCCGGCTAAGAGAATGGTTTTATTCATCATTAAAAAATATAAAAATATTGAATATTGATCAGGGCCATATTTTCAGCTTACCAACCAAAGCAGTATTTCGATTAACACAAATGATATAAGAATTCGCGAATTAAAAATCAACTTAATCAACCAATGAAAGTGGAATTTCGGCTGACATCAATACAGCAAATCAACATTTGAACTAATCTAATCAACAACTTCCGGCTAAGAGAATGGTTTTATTCATCATTAAAAAATATAAAAATATTGAATATTGATCAGGGCCATATTTTCAGCTTACCAACCAAAGCAGTATTTCGATTAACACAAATGATATATAAGAATTCGCGAATTAAAAATCAACTTAATCAACCACTGAAAGTGGAATTTCGGCTGACATCAATACAGCAAATCAACATTTGAACTAATCTAATCAACTACTTCCGGCTAAGAGAATGGTTTTATTCATCATTTAAAAAATATAAAAACATTTTCATACATGCAACTCAGAGCCATATTTTCAGCTTACCAACCAAAGCAGTATTTCGATTAACACAAATGATATAAGAATTCGCGAATTAAAAATCAACTTAATCAACCAATGAAAGTGGAATTTCGGCTGACATCAATACAGCAAATCAACATTTGAACTAATCTAATCAACTACTTCCGGCTAAGAGAATGGTTTTATTCATCATTTGAAAAATATAAAAACATTTTCATACATGCAACTCAGAGCCATATTTTCAGCTTACCAACCAAAGCAGTATTTCGATTAACACAAATGATTTAAGAATTCGCGAATTAAAAATCAACTTAATCAACCAATGAATATGGAATTTCGGCTGACATCAATTCAGCAAATCAACATTTGAACTAATCTAATCAACAACTTCCGGCTAAGAGAATGGTTTTATTCATCATTAAAAAATCTAAAAATATTGAATATTGATCAGGGCCATATTTTCAGCTTACCAACCAAAGCAGTATTTCGATTAACACAAATGATATAAGAATTCGCGAATTAAAAATCAACTTAATCAACCACTGAAAGTGGAATTTCGGCTGACATCAATACAGCAAATCAACATTTGAACTAATCTAATCAACTACTTCCGGCTAAGAGAATGGTTTTATTCATCATTTAAAAAATATAAAAACATTTTCATACATGCAACTCAGAGCCATATTTTCAGCTTACCAACCAAAGCAGTATTTCGATTAACACAAATGATATAAGAATTCGCGAATTAAAAATCAACTTAATCAACCAATGAAAGTGGAATTTCGGCTGACATCAATACAGCAAATCAACATTTGAACTAATCTAATCAACTACTTCCGGCTAAGAGAATGGTTTTATTCATCATTTGAAAAATATAAAAACATTTTCATACATGCAACTCAGAGCCATATTTTCAGCTTACCAACCAAAGCAGTATTTCGATTAACACAAATGATTTAAGAATTCGCGAATTAAAAATCAACTTAATCAACCAATGAATATGGAATTTCGGCTGACATCAATTCAGCAAATCAACATTTGAACTAATCTAATCAACAACTTCCGGCTAAGAGAATGGTTTTATTCATCATTAAAAAATCTAAAAATATTGAATATTGATCAGGGCCATATTTTCAGCTTACCAACCAAAGCAGTATTTCGATTAACACAAATGATATAAGAATTCACGAATCGAATATCAACTTAATCAACCACTGAAAGTGGAATTTCGGCTGACATCAATACACGAAATCAATATTTGAACTAATCTAATCAACTACTTCTGGCTAAGAGAATGGTTTTCATTCATCATTTGAAAAATCTAAAAATATTTACACAGATTAGAACCATATTTTCACCTTATCAATCAAAGCACTATTTCGATTAACACAAATGATATAAGAATTCACGAATTGAACGTCAACCTATTCGACCGCAAAGAGTATAATTTCCGTTGAAACCAATTCAGCGAATCAACATTTGAATTAATCCAATCAACAACCTCCGGCTAGGAGAATGGTTTGATTCATCATTTAAAAAATGTAATAGCATCAACAGTGATCATAGTCTATCGACAAAAATAGTATTTTAATTAAGACAAATGATATATAAAAATTCACAACCTGAAAACCATCTTAATCAACCACTGTAAGCAGAATTTCGGCTAATATCAATTCAATGATAAGGCACTTGAATTAATCTAGTCAACTACTCTTAACTTTGACAATGGTTTGGTTCATCATTTTATAAAGTTACAAAAGCTTCACGTTGATAAAGGCCATACTTTCACCATACTGGTCTAGGCTGAATTTCGATTACCGCAACGTGTCCGGCGAGTCAAGATTCAAGATCAATTTAACAACTGAAAATTTGCAGAATTTCGGCTGAAAAAAATTCAATGAGGCAACACTAAACTAATCAATTACCTATATTTAAGAGAATGGTTTACTTCATCATAAAAATGAAGATAAATTTGCTACATTGAAAAAAATGCTGACCACTTCGAATGTACTTCAAGGGTTGGCACATAATATGAGCGAAAAGCGAGAGCAAAAGCATAAAATAAGAGTTTAGTTATCAAATTATAAAGGAAAAAGCATTATTCTCTAGATTTCAACCAAATTCAGTTATCTTCTAGAATACTCTTTTGGCAACATTCAAGGATTCGGCACTCTCACGCTGACGTCCAATTTTGTGGCCATTTGAGTACAAAAACCAGTTACTTACATCGCGTAGTAATGCTAATGCTCACACGTACAATTACGTTCTAGTCATCTCTTAGCCTCATGAATAAAATGAAGCTATCATTCATTCCAGCAAAATTTACGATATTATGCGACACAATAAAATTTATCACATCGAATCACAGACTATCAACATATTCTACTCTCACAAATGTATCTCGAATGAAGCTGCACATAACAATGACTTCGAAAAATAACAAAACATACACGCATCCACTCAAAGAAAACACAAAATAACATCCAACAAATCAATTTCTAATTTTCTCACCTGAACTTCATCATCTTTCCTCACCGGCATCGCCCTCACATTATATTTCTGTCGAAGTTCTTTCGAGAGAGGGGCAGACATTAGTCTTCGACGAATATGTGACGGAGCAGTAAAATGTGCTTTACGATTTTTCCGTCTGGAGGCTGTTACGAACTTATTCAACTTCATGGTGACAAAATCCGCTGAATGAACACCTAAGTGTATTATACACAAAATAAAGACGATAAGTTGAATCACAGGAATGATGATAATATACAATTATAATAATCAACGGTAGGACTTACTGCAGGATTACGAGGAGCCTTCCACAGAATTAAATGATGAAAACTGACTAATTTTTACTGAAATTTTGAACACGTTTTACATACTAATGACGAAGATGTAGCAAGCAACCAAGCAAGAGAAAAAATACCTTTGGGCTTTTTTTATTGGCATTCTCTAATGTCGAAAATTCAAAAAACAGAATAGCTGTGTTTGATTGGACCACACCAGGTGTGGATTGGTGTAGAAGGGTGTGAGATGGTGTACCAAGGAATTTGACGGTGTAGGATGGTGTACCAGGATATAAAATTGTTAATCAAACAAATTAAGTGCAGATTGGTGTAAACTTGGGTGTCGACCTTCGACCATATACATAATGAACAGCGCATACTGATAAAATTGTCATTGGCTAATATGGAGACACCATGAAGGCCTACATTTCATTCAAAAGTTCCCTTTTTTCAGGATTTATCAAATATCATACCTCAATTGATTAAATAATTTTATTGGAGGATTCAATAAAACAGTAATTAAACACGAGAAGAATATATTTTGTATGTTCACCATACCAGATACAGAACAGAAGTGAACTCATCTTAACGTGAGTTCCTGACATACAGAGTTTACATGATTATGTGAGGTCACACAGAAATATTATAGTACGTATTATTAACTGTAGAGTGTACCAAGGTGGAGATGAGATAGGACCATCATATATAGCTGGAATTCTAACACTCCCTCCTGTCATCGTAGTCAACATCTTCTTGAATATTCTGCCATCATTGAATTTCGTAGGCTAGCGAATTAACTTTGTATTCACGTAGAGAAAGTTGTCACTAAGAGAAAATTATTGAAGGTAATTACTACCTAACACACAGTTGAATATTTCTTGAATTATTTGATCGAAGAATTGTCACTAAGGAATAATTAGTCGTTGCAATAATAATAAACGACATTAAATTTATTCACAACCAACATATATATGTACATATCACAACATTATTAGGTATTAGTGAACACATCAATTTTTCCAGCAGTTAAATTATAATGTTGACTAACAGGAACATTTTCAGCGAAGTGGAACTAACCGTATTTCTTGAGCTTTTATTCACCACGTCTTAACAACATACGATTATTAGACGTTCCAAATGCTATTAAATAAGAACACATTGAATAATTCAATTAGTAATATTCATAATTACGTTACGGAAGCTTTCGAATAATGGTTGAGGAAGAGCTTTCGTAAATATATCAGCCAGTTGTTCCTTTGTAGGAATCCATTTTATATCCACTAATTTTTGAGAATATACTTTACAGACATAATTATATTTTAATTTCAATAAGTGTCTTAATGCTTTGGACTGACCAGATTTTACAGCTTCAACAGTAGCTTGATTATCTTCAAAAATTATAGGACTAACCTTTTGTTTTAATATTTTTGAACACAAATTTGACAAATATATTACGTCTTTACTAGCTTGATTTAACGCAATATATTCGGCTTCCATAGATGAGGTAGCAACACATTTTTGTCGTTTGGTACCCCAAGCTATTGAATCACCAAATATTTGAATTAAATAGCCTGATGTGGACAAACCATCTGGATCAGTCACACCTAAAGAAGCATCACTGTAACTAATGAAATTATGACCATTACTTTCGAAGTATATTCCAAGGTCTTTAGTTCTTTTCAAGTATTTGAACACACGTTCAACTTTAATCCAATCGTAAATGTCATAATTACTACATTTACGAGTTAATGTATTCACACAGAAAGAAATATCAGGTCGAGTACACATAGTTAAATAGAGAAGAGCACCAACTACTTCTCGATATGGAATATGATGTTTTAAGTTCAACGTTGTTTCAATTTTAGGTTCATACTTAGCTTTTCGATCCACTTGATTAGTGACCATAGGAGTATCGCACTCCTTACAGTCTTTCATGCCATATTTAGACAATATAGACTCGATGAAACGCTTTTGTGACAAACACATTTTTCTTTGATTTTTATTACGATTAATTTCAATTCCTAAGTACTTTTTAGGTTCACCCATAATTTTTAGCTTAAATTCTTTATTTAAACGACGTTGAGTTTCTAAAATTTTATCTTTATTATTTCCGGTAATAAGAATTTCATCGACATACGCAACAATTATCACAAAGGTTGAATTTCTTTCCCAATAATAAATGTTAGCTTGACCTTCATGGACAATAAATCTCGTGTCGGACATAGCCTTTTTGAAACAAACATGCCAGCGTTTGGGACTAACCCGAAGACCATACCAAGATTTCTTTAATTTACATACATGTGTGCGTTTGAACTCATCGGATTTATTAACACCATCAGGAATTTCCATGTAAATATCTTTCTCAAGTTCACCATTAAGGAATGCTACATCTACATCAGTTTGTATAACATCCCACTTTAATTTATTTGCGATTGCTAATATAGCTCTGACTTCAGCAATACCTAAAGTTGGAGCATATATTTCAGAATAATCATATACATTTTTATCTTTATAGCCACGACTTACTAAGCGCTCTTTAAAAAGAATATTACCATTTCCTTCAACTTTTCTAACAAATATCCACCTAGAATCAATTGTTTTAGTATACTTAGGTCTTTTAACATAGTCCCAAGTATCACTATCTTTTAAGGATTTTAATTCTTTATCTATTGCTTTTAACCACTCAGATTTATTTTTACATTTGAACACATCATCTAAATTTTCAGGTATTTCATTTAATTTACACATCATAGAAAAATACTTCTTTTCAATTGCTTCATGTTTATCTTTAGGATTAATTATTTCTAACTCATTTTCAATTTTAGACTTACTGAAAGTTGTATCACTGAATTTGACTTTCTTACTTTTGGACACATAGACAATTTCTTCATCTAAATTACATTTATTTGAGCTATTTTTATTTTGGATTAAATTGTCCGAAATATCTCCTGCAAAGTCAACTTCAGGGACTTGTTCATTTTCGTCCCAAGTATTAGTATCAAAAGTAGGGAAACCATTTTTCGAAAAATAATCTAACGGAAATTTATCTTTGAACATTACAGATTCTGAAAATTCAACATCACTACATTTATGTAATTTACCTGTTGTTGGATTTAAAAGTTGCCACGATTCAGCATTACATCCGACGAGAATACACAATTCTCCACAGCCTTCTAACTTTTTAACATTTTGTTTTTCATGCGGTATTTTTTGGTATGCCACACAGCCAAATCGATGAATATATTTAATTGTAGGAATTTTATTCCGAAGTAACTCATATGAGGTTTTAAATCCTAACTTTTTGTGAGGTAACCTATTGTGAATATGAACAACTTGGTTTAACACAAGTTCCCAAAACTCAATAAGTAGACCACTATCAATAAAAAGAGCTCAAATTTTCATAAGTAAAGTTCGATTTACTCTTTCTGCCACAGTATTAAGTTGAGGAGTATCAAGAGGACAAGTCTCGACTATGATACCCTCATTTGCAATAATTTTCTTCATAGACACACTCTTATATTCTTGACCACCGTCGATACGTAAATAATTAATTTTAGCTGAGCTATCACCAAGATTTGCTCGCATTACTTTTAGATATTTTACAAAAGTTTCAGCCACACAGGTTTTATCTTTAATACTGAACATCACAGTATATCTAGAAAAATCATCGGGAAAAGTTATTATGTAAGAGCTTTTCTGCCAGACTCCTACTGGTTTTATTGGGCCAATTAGATCGGAATGAACTCTTACTAAAGGTTTTGATACGACATCACGCACAGCTTTATGAGGATGTTTTGTTATTTTTGCCAAATTACATGCTTCACAATCTTTAATTTTGTCTGCAAAATTAATATTTTCGAGAAATTTAAAAGTTTTCTTTGCTTTTTCTAAGTAAGCGACTGATGCATGTCCAAGTCTTAAATGATAAAGAAGACCTAACTTCTTACAAATACTTACTTTGTTGAACTCATCTATTTTCTTTAATTCTTCGATTGTGATATTAGCACCAATATCTAGAAATTCTTCTAGACCTTCATCATCAAGCTTTTGAATATTCGTATACCCTTGAGTTGAAATATAATCATGATCATGGTCATTGTCCTGACTAACATTTTCATTTTCTGACTCTGACCATACATCATGAATTTGAGCATATCCATGCTCTTAATTTACTTGTTGCTGACTAACAGCTTCTTTTTGTTTTGTCACACAGACTTTTTCATTATTTTCACTAATTTTTAAATTTATAATCCAATAATTTTGAAATTTATGTCCACATAGAATAATTTTGCCCATTTTCTTATTTATTATTTTACACTCAGTATTTGTAAATATTGCATTGTAACCCAGTTTCGTTGTATTATGTAACGAAAATAGATTATCACTTATTTCTTTAGAACAATTTACGTTTTTCAACTCAAGTGTATTACCACTAAGATTTTTTACAAAGATAGAACCTTTATGTGTTATGTATAAATTTGCAACTTCATTTTTATTAGCACAAGAAATGATTTTCGGTTTCTTTAATTTTTGAACATTTTTCATAAATTTAAGGTCGGACACAAAGAGATTTGTAGCTCCTGTATCACTAAGAAAACAAATTTCATTTCTCGGCTGTTCATTAATATACATACACTTAGTAAATTTTGATTTGGTTCTTAAAACCATCGCTTTACCTTTCGGGTTTGGATACTGACTCCTAGACAAACTTGAACTTTTGGACAAACCGGAATTTGACATTGATGAGGATGATGACGAACGTCTTCTTGTAGATCGAGCACCATGTTGTTTGCTTTTCTTATGGTGCTTATGTGAACGCTTGGATTTATGATATGACTTATGTCGTTTCTCCCTTTGTTCACCTTTGTTGCGGAACTGACCTGATATTTTGTTTGTTTCGGACTGACCGGAAGAATCATTAATAGGCTCTAATCTAGTGGTGGCTTTACATTCCACCGCTAGATGACCACGCCTATTGCATTTATAGCACTTACGAGTAGCTAGTCGAACTTATTCACTTCATTACTTTCTCCTGCAAAATCAAACTTTTTATTAAAATTGCCACTAAGTCTTTTTCTTTTAAAATTTGGATTATTAAATTTAGCTGCCTTAGCCGCATCTTTATCTAACTTATAGGTATTATTTCATTCTTTTAATAACATTTCTTCTTCTAATGCGATGCTTTTAGCTTGTTCATAAGTAATATCACACAGAATTTGACCATTAGGACCAACCTGTTTACGATCTTTAAATTGTATTCTAATATTCGGAAATGGAATTATCACATGATTTAGGAAAGCTTCAAGCTTTCGTTCTTCGGACCAACCGTTATAATAAATTGTTAACTTACGAGATAATTCCTCAAATTCTTTCAGCCATTCTTTTAATTCTATAATTTAGGATTAAAAGTTTTCTGATAGATTTGAGTTATACACGTGTCACACACACAACCTTTTGGTTCTTTCATATGTTTAATTTTGAGGAAACACACTGTAGGATCAGATTCACCAAAAATTAATTTTCTATGAGTTTCGTCCAGCCATTCACACAGAGTGGCTTGTGCGTCAATTTTAAGTTGAGTTTGATTTTCTTCTAAGCGAATAGGATAATTAATATCAAAAACATTTTTAAATTTGAAACGAGAAATATACATACTAAACTGATCATACCATAGTTGGAAATCGGTCTCCTCGGTTAATTTAACTGGAGTAATACAAACCTTGCTGAAAAATAATAATTATGGTTATCCTTACCCCATGGCTCCAAAGACGAATAGTGTGTACCAATATTCCTGCCTCGATGTTGGATCGGGAGGTGTCTTTCCTTCTCTGCCACCAAACGGTCTCTTTCTTCCACAATTTGGAATGCCTGATCTCTCTTCTCGATCATTTCCCGCATTCGACGTTTGTTTGCTTCTTGTACATGTTTTTCTTCTTCATTACATAGTCTTTCTTCTTCTGCCTCCTGCTCTTTTCATTGCTGTAGTTGTTGTTGTTGTTTTTTGTCTCTTCAACGTTGCTCCGACTCACAGGCTCTGTCCATGTCCAAAAGCTTTTGTACTCTTTCGGCCATTACCTGATCCTCGCGTATTTGGCGTTGTCTTTGCGCCTTTGCGACCAAGCTCTCCCAACGCTGCCGTTCTTCACTTGCGACTTCACGCTCTTCTCTCGCCTGTTCGTCCTCCCAAGTTTCTTCTTGGATTGTATCCAAGCTCGTTTGGTTCGTCACCGGACGATAACTTGGAGTTGGCAGAGCTACGACACACGTAGGTTGTACTTTGGTTTCAGGTTGAGATCGACTTATGGTAACTGTTCGTTTTTGATTTTCACCAGCAAGAACTTGTGCATGTACGACTAACGTTTCTTGAGGTTGCGAAGATTTCGATTGCACTACCTGTGTAAATGATCTTGTTGCAGACACACCGGAGGTTTGGGTTGTTTTCAATTTTGTCGCAGACACACCGGCATTATGCTCCTGCATAATTCTTTTGTTTCGTTGACGAGCAGTTTCTTGAGTAAGATCAACTTCCATGGGAGCTGAAGTTGATTTACTCACCGTGGCGGACGAACCGATATTTTGCGGTAATGTGGACTGACCTGAGTTTTGCGTTGATACGGACTGACCAAAATTTTGCATTGTTACCTGACTAACAGGTTCTACTTGACGACGTGCCTCAGATCTTTGATTTTCTATCAAGATATTTTGGCATATTTTCAAGTAGTCCTCAGTTACGATTGCAGCTAAATTAATGTCATATGCCATGACATTTTCAATGGCCTTTTTGAATTCAGCTATTAATTTAGCCTTTTGCGACACATGCTCCATTTTGTAATCCATTCTGGCATAAATAGGCGCCAACGGATTTAAGTTCGAACTTACGGAATGCTGAGTGTTAGACGAACTGAATAATGGTTGAGTGGTTGAACTAATCATATTTTGTTAGCTTACCGACACATTCCTACAGAAATAAGACAGCAATAGGCTAGTAAAAATAAAAATAAATTAATTGAAAACGAACATCCAAAATTAACCCAATGATCAGAAAAAGGCATTTTTGTTGGATATACAACTACAGGCTATTGCATATAGGACACACTAATTAACAAATCACAGGTCACTTGTGATGTTAGGTTTGATGAGACCAAAAATATAATACAATTAAATAAATATAATAATAATAAAATAAATAATCTGGTCATAGAATATGAAAACAACCCCGAGGAAACTCCCATTTTGTTAAATTTAATTAACACAAGGAGCAACCTATATATTGAGGATTTTATCCCTCAAACCTTTGAAGAGGTCCAAATAAATCCCTTTTGTGACCAATGGCTTAACACAATTCAAGATGAATTGAAATCCTTAGCTGAAATGGGTGTCTGGGAAATCGTACCAAACAGAAAAATATCAAATACTTTGACACTAAATGGTATTTTACTACCAAACCCAATAATTTGGGTGTACACATACCAAAGCCTAAACTCGTTGCCAGAGGTTTTAAAGATTTAAAGAATTATTCTCTATCACAAACATACGCTCCAGTGGTTCAGTATTGGTTGATCCATTGGATACTGTCTGTGGCCAATAAATATAATTTAAATTTACTTCATTTTGATATTAAAACAGCTTTTTTAAATTCACAGAACACGTAACCAATATATATTACATCACCCAAAGGCTGCCAATTAGGCAATAATGAATGCCTAAAATTAATAAAATCCATTTATGGCCTTGAAATGTCGTCTAAAAGTTGGTATGATTTGTCAAACTCGAGGGTAGTTCAAGCTGGCTTCATCTATTCAAAAATCAACCTTTGCATATATGTAAGACAAGATAGCACTGGTGCTATGGTCTTTTTAATTTTCTATGTGAATGACATGCTTCTTTCCAGCAACAACAAGGATTGGACAGAACAATTAATATCAGTTTTTAATATATACTTCACAGTTAAAGTAGAATCAGACCCAAAATTTTTCATAGGTTTTGAAATTAACTATATCACACAAAAAACAGTCACTTTAACACAATTCAGGTATATTGATAAGATGATACAAAAATTTAAAATGACTGATGCTAAACCCATATCGATGCCTATGGAGACAGGCTTAAAAATAAATAAACCCACAAATGGCACAGATGATATCAAATACAGAGCAGTGATTGGAAATCTATTGTATGTTGCTAGGTTAACGAGACCAGACATCACATTTTCAGTAAATTACTTCTCACTTTCAGTCTGCATCCACGCCTGAAATTAAAAATTATGTTCGAAGGATCATCAGGTACTTAAAGTCCACTTGGGACTATGCCTTGGTTTTTCATTTGGATCAAACTCAAATTAAAGCTTTTGTCGACGCATCATATGCCCCTAATGTCGAAGACACCTTAGTAGATTTAAATAATTTGGAGAAGGGGCCCTCCGTTTCCGGATATATGGTTTTCATTTGCAATGACTTACTCAATTGGGCCATTCATTGGCAAAGAACAGTTGCAGATTTGTTGACTGCAGCTGAGCTCATTGCATTGCACGATGCACTAGACAATATCACTATGGTCTGGAGATTAGTGAAGAGCATATTCTCTGTAACCAAACCCGTGCAGGTATTTGCGGATAATATCTCAGTCACACGGATTGCATCAGGGGGCAGCCAGAAGCAATCCAGGTTTCTCGTGATCAAGTGCTATGCCTCGTTGTAGGCTTTTCAACAAAAAATCATTACCTTCAATGATATATGTTCTTCAGATCAATCGGCTGAAGTTCTTACAAAAGCCCTTGATTGAAAAACACGAAATTTTAATTTCAAAGATACTCCGCATAAGTCAACTTTTTGGATAATTTTTTTTAATAACCCTTCTAAATTTATGATGTTTTGGGCTTGAACTGCGGATGGATGCCGGTCTTCTAACATCTCTTGTAAACTGTGTGGTTCAAAATTTTGTTACACACACAATTTTTTAAAATATATTTTCATTAGGTTGCCCGTAGCTGCTTTGTCTTTCTTACTGGTACTCAGCATTCCCTTTATACTTCCACTGATTCCGACAATAGTGTCATCCTATAACTCTTTCCTATACATACACAAATAATACTAATATACATATATTTAATTATGATGAACAAATATCAATTCTCTCTGACCATATCACAACATTGATACATAAACTTAATTATACACGTTTATTTTAATAAATGCACACACCACATTAAATTAATATTATATTTACACACATCTAGTCTATACAATGAATGTCATTTTTTATATATTTGTGAACCATTATTTATGTAATTGTTGCTTTTTTATAACGCTTTTGTTAAGTAACACTATATGTTTTTAAATGTCTTGTGATTTAATTATTTATTTACCATTTTTTGAAATCAATACATTTGGTTATAAAGAATCGCAGGGGGGTGTTGGGTGATGATCCCATACAACCTCATAACATAACATTATTTGTACCCACCTTTGCACAACCTGTAAATAAAATATATAATATGTTTTTATGCTTTGCCAAGTGGCAGCACTAATTCCCTGGTTGGGAAATAATTCGACCAATGAACTTTTAGTTTGCCGCTAGTTTTTTTGCATGTTTTTGAAATACATTCATGATGGTTTGAAAAATGCGTTTCTTTTCTGTGTGATCTTTAATCAATCTTCAACAATAAATAATACTTTAATACTTTTTTTTTTTTTTTTTTGCCAAAAAAAAAAGGAAAATGATAACTGTTCCGTCCCGTTTCTGCAGACAAATCAGTTTGTCTACAGAAACGTGTCGAACAAAATATAGACAACTATTATTCTTAATTCTTAGAATAATAGCTGTCTATATACCGAATTGCTTCTCACGATCAGACACCACCAGATATGCTGACTGTAATGTGTCATCATATTTGGCGGATGTCCTGTATCACGCCACCTTTTTGGTCGGCCATATTCGATAAAACAATGAAAACGAAGGTGATGTCGTGTCCTCATTTTGAAGACATGATCATTCCTAAACCTACAGTCAAGTAGAAACGTTAGGGTTCATACTAGCTGTTATGGACATTAGGTTTCATTAGTATTAAGAAATAGTATTAAGTATAATTTCGAAGTGTTTGTAATAATTAACGTGAAATATTAATAAAAGATAATATAAAAGAAATTATCTTATTTGTCGAGGTAAATTCGAATTAATGAATTACTCTCGCAACAATAACTGATAAGAAATCAATTTCCTTAATTTTACACTTTCACTCTATTTACACCAAACTACATACACCTCCTGAAAAGCCAGTGTAGATGGTGTATACCCGTGCAGCTACACTGATCTACGCTTTTTCAATCAAACAAATTATGTATACCTACACTAAAGTACCTATATTAGCTTAAGTATGGAAATATGCCATCTTGTTTCACAAATGGAAAGTGATAGCTCACTGTTACTATTATACTAAATTGAAAACTATTAGGATTCACTGTGGTTTTTTGGATAAATTTTTAGTTTATTTTAATTAATGCAGCTTTGTTGAATATCTTCCTTCAATTTTACATGAAAAAAAAAAACGTAACATTATCAAATACGAACATACTTATCTCTTTTACGCTACTTGTACCCTTAACTATACATTATAAACAGGTGAAATAAAGCTGGAATAACTTTAATAACTGGTCTATCATAAAACCACAATATCATTTCAACTTGAAAATATTTCAAAATTAATCTGAAAAATAATTAAAAAAGAAAATTCTCTCCACTACCTCATCAACACACCGATGATTATGTAGAATGAATCTTGTTTATTTTTCATTTGTGAAACAAGATGGCGCATTTCCCTACTCAAGTCTATAGTATCTTTACCAACACCAAACTAGGGCCCATATTCACAAATTTTACTTTAACCTTCCTTCACTTAAACTCCACTTAAAAATGACTTTTGGCACAATTTTCTATTTAAGAGTGTGATAACATTTTCTTTTCACATTGGAGCTCTTATAAGAGATACACAATGTTCCCATATTTTTAAGTACAAAATTGTGCAAAAACTATTTTTAAGTGAAGTTTAAGTGAAAGGAGCTTAAAGAGACATTTGTGAATACGGGCGGCCAAACTACACCAATCCAATAGAACACATTTTCAAAATTGGTGTGGGATGGTGTAGCCAGTGAAGTCCAATCAAACACAGGAGGGTGTTCAGAAATGTAACTCAGGGTGACAGGTGCGCAACTGTGGTGGACTATCACATGACCTGAAATTAAAACAGTTGTCCATTAGGCCACACCCATTTCCAAAAGACTTTAGGGTGATGAATGGTTGTCCCTTGGTTGTGGCGGACAACCCACTTATTTTTGAACGCAAATAATGGTCAACCATGACCTCTAGACTATTTTTTATCATATTCAAATATTTTTGAATAAACTCTGACATTCATAAGTTTGATGCGACAAATTGATTTTCATGAGAATTTTAAATTTTATTTTGTTTTGTGCTAAATTAAATAAAAATGAATTATAAGTTCAACATAAGGATGATTGTAAGTATTAGTATAGACTTCATCATTTCTTGGTCAAAAAGAGAGAATAGCTCTTCAATAGGTTTTGTTTTTTTTTCTTAGCGGATAATCTGTTGTGGTGCCGGTACACTATAAACAAAAATGGAGATTATTCAGTTCAAATTGACTCAGCTACCCCAGCCACGCTCGATATGTTAGTAGATTCTGATTCAGAATTAATCAGTATCAACGATGTCTCTGCTGTGTCGAAAAATAGTACTGCTGCAGTTGATGAAGTAGTATCTGATGATACTACTAGCGAATTATTACCGCCAAAAGATAAAAATGATGCAGTTGTCACAATTCCCTCCGATGGTACTAGGTGACAATGTGAACCATCTCTGGACCAGAGTGATGGTTGTCCACGCCCACCGTCAACTAAGGTGAATTTTTGAACGTGGTAAGTGTAACAACCATGGTCAACCGTTTTTATGGGCGGAGTCAGGGGTGAATTTCCTAATGGGTAGTTTTTCGATTTTCGATGTTGTTTTTACTCGGAGTGAATTTCTGAACGCCCTCCAGCTTAGTGCATGGACATTATTTATAATGGACCTGCCTTACTGATAATATAACACAGTGTAAACAAGCTAAAAAGTGTCACATTTTTATTTCCGAATTGATATTTCCTTAGGAAACTAGTGGTCAGTATCAGTGGCTGAAGCTGATTACAATTAATGTGATAACATTTTCATATTATTTGACTTTAATCCATAGATGGATTCTACTCGATTCACAGACCAATTTTCTTCCAGTAAATATTTTAGGTACTTAATATATTGATAAAAATTTGATTTCGATCTTAAATGGGAAATACATGTTAATGAGGTGAGTTCTGATCACTTTACATGGAAAAGATAAGCACGGACTTCCATCTTAGAAAAATGATTTATTAGCGACGTTAGTACAACGACTGACGAACGGAGAACATTCTCCATCAAGCAGTGGCGGAAAGAATATTGTGTTGGCGATCAGTGTTGCAACATGTAAAATGAATAAATGTAATATACCTGTTACATACAGTTTTAGTCAATGTAGAGTTATGTGTTCGTGAGGAAGTGAGGGAATTGTACCCCCCTGCGATTCAAAACGGACGAACGAACATATAAGTAAAAAAAATGTGTCACACAAAGTATGTATTAAAAAAAATAATAAGCAATAGCAGTCAAAATTGTTACATATAAATATCATATAAAAAATTGCTATAAAATGGTCAAAATATTAGGTATGTCGTTGACTAGTATTATGGTGTACAATTAAAATGTGTATAAATTTATGTATCGACTGTTTTATCTTATATATCATGTAATTATTAACATGAGGTATTCATTTAACCTTCTCTTATAGTGTCACGTCTTATAAATATTGTGTGATTTTAATTTAAGAAAATATATATAAAACGTAGGTCGGAGAGATCAATATCTCCTCATCGTCAGCTGTGGAGAGAAAGTATCATTATGTATATGTCCTTATAATTAGTTGTGTGGGGTTTAGATAAATATGCTATTGTTGGAATCAATTGTATTTGTTAGGGAATGCTGGTGCCAGTAAGAGAGGCAGAGCAGCGACGGGGAACCTATTGAATATTGTGATGTGAATTGTGAAACGAAATACGGACCGCTCGGTTTACGACAGGTGCTAAAAGACCGACGCCCATCCGCAGTCCAAAACCAAATATCAAAAATTTTGAGGGTTATGTCAATTAAGACTATTGGCCAAAAAGTTGACTTGTTCGGAGGATTCTCGTAACGATACTTTGGAAGGTTTTCCGATCAAGTGCTTTAGTCAATATATCAGCAACTTGATCAGGTGACCTGATATCATTAAAACTTATTAATTTTTGTTGGAAAGCTTCCAGCAGTGCGTAGCATTTGATTGCAAGGGACCTGGAGCGTTTCTGGCCTCCCCCAGATGCAATACGGGACGCAGATATATTGTCCTTGTACACTTGCACTGGGTTGGTTACAGAGAAAACGCTTTCCATAAGTCTCCAGATCACATATATGTCGTCTAGTGCACCATTCAATGCAATTAACTCGGCTGCAGTAGACAAAGTTGCAACCGTGTTTTGCTGGTGAATGGCCCAATTTAACAAGTCTTCGTTTACGAATATCATAAAGCCAGTTGTTGAGCACCCTTTCTTCAAGTTATTTATATTGATGGGTGAATCGTCTATGTCGGGTGCATACGACACATCGACAAAAGCCTTAATGTGTGTTTGGTCGGAGTGGAAGACCAGAGAGAAGTCCCTTGTAGTTTTAAGGTACCTAATAATACGACGAACGTAATTTTTTATTTCATTATTGGAGGATGCCTGAAAACGTGATAAATAATTGACGGCGAAGGCAATATCCGGGCGGGTCAGTCTTGACACATATAGCAGATTCCCAATCATAGCCCTATATTCGGTGTCATCCATTCCATTTGTTGGCTTATTTATCTTAAGTCCAGTCTCCATGGGTGTGGAATATGGATTACATTCCATCATTCCAAACTTCCGGAGAATCTTATCGATATATCTATTTTGTGTGAGTATAATTTGTTTTCTAGGGATATCTCAACTTATTTCGAAACCTACGAAGAAAGTTGGATTATGTTCTATTTTTAATGTGAAATTCTTATTGAAAATATTTATTAAGTCTTGTGTCCACTCGTTGTGGTTACTAGCCAACAACATGTCATCCACGTAGACTATCAGGAGTGCCATTGCACCAATATTATCCTTTTTGATGTATAAACATCTATCTATCTTTGATTGGATGAATCCAGCTTGAATTATTGTTGAATTCAGCAAGTCGTACCAACTCTTGGAAGATGTTTTCAGTCCATATATTGACTTTATTAATCTTAGGCAATTATTTTCGCCTAGTTGTCATCCCTTAGGGTTTGATATGAATATAGGATATTTTATTTGTGAGTTAAGGAAGGCTGTCTTTATATCGAATTGTGTTATATTTAGGCCGTATTTATTTGTAATGGATAATATCCATCTTATTAGCCAATATTGGATTACCGGGCATATGTTTCAGTTACAGAATAGTGAGTAAGATCTTTAAAACCCCTCACAACCAGTCTAGCCTTCGGTATATGAACGCCTTGGTTGTTGGGTTTTGTGGTGAAACACCACTTCTTATCTACTAACCTCACATTTTTCTCCTTTGGGACGACTTCCCACACGCCCATATCAGATAATGACTTCAGCTTGTCTGTAATGGCTTGTTGCCATTCTTCCTTAAAAGGATTGTTTTCGACATCCTCCCATTTTTGAGGGATGTGGTCCTCAATGTAATTCTTATATCTTGATTTAAATAAGTTTAAAATTACAGGGGTTACTATTATATTATTATTATCCTGTATTTTTTCATTATCATTATTTTTATTATCTATTTGTTTTATGTTTCTCATTTCATCAAATCTGACATCGCATGTAACATGCGATTTGTCTATTAATGGGTCCCTTATACAGTACCCACTATTGGTATACCCTACAAAAATTCCTTTATCGGATCTTTGGGTTAATTTCGGGTGTTCACTGTTGGCTTTTTTCCTTTAATTTTTGTTGCCTTGTTGCTGACAGACCTCTATGGGAATATGCCTGTGAGCGAGAGACCCAAAAACTCTCATATTAGATAAGTCCGGCTTTGTGCCGTAAAAAATCTCAAAAGGGGTCTTATGGTCTTTGTTGGCCCTAGTTGGGCTTCTGTTTATAACATAAACAGCCGTCAGAACAGCCAATGACCAAAAACTGAAGTCCAAATTGGAGTCAAACAACATAGCCCTTGTCCTTGCCATGATCATTTGATTCTGCCTTTTGGCCATCGCATTCAACTCTGGTGAATACGGAACAACAGGCTCGAGGTTTACGCCATTGTCCTCACAAAATGTCTTCATATTCGAGTCAAGATATTCCCTAGCATTGTCGCATCTTAAAGTGGCTATTGGGTGATCAGGGAATTTCAACTTTAATTTCATGTATAATTTTTTAAATTCCTCGAAAACCACTGATTTTTTCTCAATAGTGGAGATAAAAGTGTATTTTGTGGTATGATCCATGAATATCAAAACATACTTTTCACCATATATGCCTGGTGAGAAGGGGCTCATTGTATCTGATGAAACGAGCTCGAGTTTTCTTTCTGGCCATGTGCGAGTTCCATTGTGCCCTAATCTTCTAGAATTAGCTTTCACTCATACCTCACACAGACTGAACTCGTCATCACAAAACGTAATTCCATTTGGAATGCCTCTTGAGACCTTTGTCAAGAACTTTAAATTTTTTCCTGATAAGTGTCCCAATCTCCTATGCCATATCATTTTTTTATCTATTTTTAATTTTTCTATGTTCTCGTTGACTTCTTGATCATCATTTATTATATCATTATCATTTATTATATTGTTATTAGTGTTTATACCTACATCCTCGTTCATTTCACTTCCACCTTCATTCGTTTCATTCTCTTGTGTATTATTATTATGATATTCATCATTGGGGTTTATTATAATATTATTATCTTTATTGTTATTAGTTGTGTTTTTTTGTGTATTATTATTAATATTCTCTCCATTCTCTTCGTTCTCCTCCTGACTTTCCTCTATAATTTCTTCTTCTACTTCATATTCCATCCATTCATCTTGGGAATTTATATTAGGCATACATGCCAATTTATTTGATTCGTTATTATAAGGACATATTTTATTTAAATCGTCTTCATTTTCTATAATATTAATGGTGGACTCTGATACAATTTCGTACTTCACCATGTATACACCTCTTATTTTTGGGGCCGAAAAAATTACTTCATCCATCCCACGGAGGTATATGTGCGCTGCAGAGAAATTTTGATCTATTCCTAGCGCCCTGTTTTCTGTTATTTTAATCCCTGACATTAGATCTACGTTTAGAGATGGTACATAATGTACATTTTTTAATCTTATTACTTTTTGATTTCTCTCTGAATTTTCCACTCTGATGAACATAGTTCCTATATGTGTGGCAATGAGTAGGGTGTGTTGAATGGCACATTCTAACTCGATAGGCTTTTCTAGCATTATTGGGTTAAACAGTTTTGACAAATCTGATATTATGTGAGCAACAGCTCCACCATCTAACATTATTCTTTTAGTGAGAGGGACATAATCTGAGTCTGACTCTTGCTTCATGTCTTTAGATGTGATCAAGTTTATTAATTTATTATTATTTGTGTTTTTGTTTGGCTCATGACCTTTATATCTGATCATCATGGACCATTGAACATCAATTTCCTTTTTATTCTTATTATTATTATTATTTGAATTGTTTCGTCCATATCTTGCATTTTGTGCAGGACCATCTAATTTATCTTGAGGTTTTGCACCCTCTATATTTGACGGACATACTTTGGCTATGTGCCCTTTGCCATGGCACTTAAAACATACTAAGTTATTCGAACTTGGCAAATTATTTTGACTTTGAATATTATTATATTTTCTGTTTTCATAATTATTATTGTTCTGAGACATTTCTGACTCTTGATTATTATTATATGTCATTTTCCCCTGATCTACATTTTGACTATGGTTTTGGTTTCTATCTGTGTAATTATATCTATTGTAATTTCCTCCATATTGAAATCTTTGATTCTTATTATTTTGGTTGAAATTACAAAATTTATTATTATTATATCTTGACTTTTTCTCGTCCTACAACCTATCTGACCTTTCAATCAACATGGCGTGGAGTATTTCGATTGTTTTTTGATCCTGACTTAAAGTATTGAACTCCAGCCTTGTCATGTCATAGTCCATGTTCAATGATATTAAAAGTTGTTCTATCTCCTCCTGTTTATCTAAAGTTTTACCACAGTCCCTTATTTTTCGGGCTGATCTCGAAAACACATCTAAATAACTTCGCATATTGCCATCACTATTAAATTTTAATCTCTGAAAGGCCTACTTCGCGTTAATATATGTGACTTGCGTGTAGCTTTTGTACCTTTCGTCTAAAACTTTTAGTATTTGATTTATTGTTTTTAGGTCTTTTACTCTTTCAATTAATTCGTTGTTTAAGCCCTGATAGATGAGAGCCTTTCTCATTTCCTGATTTCAGAAATATGCCATTCGACTAGCCGAACTAGCATTGCCAGAGTCAGGGTTTAAAAAATTGTTCAACTCCAGTCCCAAAAATAGCACTTTGGTCTCAACATCGTGCATAATCAGATATAATCCCTCTGCATAGAGTGTTGAGACCATTGTGGTCCTCCAGGCATCATAATTCCTTCCATCGAATACCTTTTTTGTATCGAATCGTGACATTTTATTATTAAATTTGGGATGTTCGGGAATTTAAATCCTACCTCAGAAACACGAGAACTTAAATCTAGGGGGTAACACGGTCTTAACCGCACGATAATGCACAACACGGTCTCAACCACTCGATAGGGAATGCAAATTAAATAAATTATAGTATAACATTCAATAATTAATTAATGTTTTAAAATAAATATCACTAAATATGCTTTGCCGACGATGAGGTGATCTCTCCGCTGTTGTTTCTGCTTCTTGAGCGATCAAATTATTCTGACTTTATCGCCAAAAATGTTCAAAATCGAATTGGTTAAAGCCTTAAGTCTTGTTTCAGAACACAGATGATTCTGTTAAACACGTTAAAATATGAATTAATGTTCAGTGCAAAAATTATTCAACAAAAATATGAAAGAGATTACTGCTGAAAAGGAAATAATCTATTAGCTTTCATCAATTTGAAAAGATCTTTTATTATTTGTGAACAGGAAAAATTCTGTCACCAATGTCAATGATCATAAATGTAGGTTTTCTTTTGTTGGATTCGATGAAGCTCATCCAACAAAGATTTCCTTTTTCTACAATTCTCGACCAACAAGATAAAGTTTGAAAGGCTATTGAAACCACCTTTCAAGTTTCAACTTTGCTTGAAATTTGGTTGAGAATTTACATGGAAGTATACCAAAATTTAGCTTTGTGTTACCGAAATTTTAATTTTTTTAAATTAATTTTGAGCAAAATCACACGAATTAATGATTAATTTATCTAAACTTTTTACTTATCTTTTCTTTTTTCGTTCACTTTTCGTAGTATTTTCGATGTTTTTCTGCTGCTTTCTTGCCCAGATGACTCCAAACTTCGACGATTTTACTCTGCAACTTTTGAATTTTCAATTTTCTTACTCTTTTTTATTCTCCGGAACACAGCATGAACAATTGCCAACCGTTTTTGATTGTATGCACTGGTCTATCAAACCACAAAATCCTCTCGTATCTGATCTGCTTCCTCCAGACTCTCGACTTCGACGTTTTCACAGGCGCCCAAGAATTTACCGTTGTTTTCATTAAATTTCATTTTCTTTATTGATTTACTTGAATTAAAACTTTTAACTTTTCAGGATAGTTACTTTAATCATTGAACCAAACTTTTTGTTCACGAATTTTGCACTTTTCCTACCACTTTGCGTGGAGGTATCACACGGCACTAAGCCTTTTCACTTTGTGTGAGACACGAACTTTTAACTTTTAATTATTTACACAATTATCACATTTTAATTACCGCACTTATTTTCCTGATCTGCAGCTCTGCCTACCATATTGAGGTGAGTTCTGATCACTTTACATGGAAAAGATAAGCACGGACTTCCATCTTAGAAAAATGATTTATTAGCGACATTAGTACAATGACTGACGAACGGAGAACATTCTCCGTGGAGCAGTGGCGGAAATAATATTGTGTTGGCGATCAGTTTCGCCCCTCCAGCGCCATTTATTACGTATATTATTTTAATAAATAAAAAACATAGAATTCAAAAATTCGTCCTAAAAATATTTATCCTGTATCAAAATACAGAAACATCGCTAAGTGTTAGCGCATCTGTGTCTCTGTCCTTCAAAACGAGAGAGATAGAGAAAAATATATTACTATCCCTATCTCTCTCGCACTCATGCGTTTGAAAAAATGATCCTGAAAAGAGACACAAATGACTTATTTTTCAATCGAATTTCTTCAGAAATGCAATGATCATGTTGAAAACAAAAGATTCGATTCAACCAATCGGCTCCCACCAGCCAATGGACGATTGAACATCGTATGAGTTTTTTGTGTGAACACACACACATACTCAAAAGGGATCGTAATCCTTTACGCAAATACGCACACAAACGTAATTTATGCATCACGCTGCAACAGCAGTGACAACAGGGTGTTCAACACGACGTACCCCTAATGTACGAATAGATACATGATCACAATCACTTGTTGTCAAATTTTGATAGAGTTAATCGTGCGTTTTAGCAATTGATTGTGCTTCGCAAATTTGTAAGTAATTAATAATCATTTTCGTAATTAATTACGCGTTTCCACGGAATTCATTCCCCCTGGAGTGTAGTGGCGTAGTTTCTGTAAGGTACTGCAATCATACAAAAGGAAAACCGTAAGTACACTTACGCCTAATTACAATCTTTAGCAAATTTTCTAAAGTGTTGCCATATTTGAAATATGCATTCGTAACCAATTGTTACGAGCCTAAATCATAGGTATTCGGACTTCAGATAATTAATTTCTATTGTATTATAAAATTTTGTAATTTCAATAGCAAGTCCGCAAATTTATTAACCTAAGATCGCTTATCGATCTTAGGGTCAAAAATTTAATCACATGTGCGTAATTTAATTACAAATCAAAATCGGTTTGTCGTCCCAGGGTCACGCCAAAATTTTTTTTCAGGACAAGACCCTGGAGACCAAACTGACTTCGAAAAAAGTTATATGTCTCTTGAAAATTCGAAAAGATGTTTTCGCCCACGGGTCATGCCCAATTTTTCATTTTTCAAGAATACTTGGAAAAATATAAAACTCGAAAACCATCTTTTCTTTTCGACAAACTCGAAAATGATGTTTTTGCCCACGGGTCATGCCCGATTTTTTATCTTTTTCAAAAGAGGTAAAACATAATAATAATGGTAGAAAATTATTTGTCTTTCCGCAAAAATTGAAAATACTTTTTCGCCTACGGGTCACGCCCGATTTTTCATTTTCCAAAAAGACTTTGAAAATTTTTTTGAAAAAACGATTTCCTAAAATCGATAAAATCGCGATTTAAAATTTTTGTTATCGGTCAAACACATGACACATGGCAAAAATTTGTAACACAGGTTACGTCCTTCCCCTTATGCAAAAATACAACAGGGGTTTATAAAAACGAACCACCGTAATATCAATGAAAAATTGTACCATCATTGACCTTCGTTCGAACGTAAATTAATACTACGAATGCAATAATCATTCTTCTTCGATCACATCCCCATTTTCGATCGATAGACATAAAAACAATATCGAAAAATAAAAATAACTTATATTTTTTGGATGTTCATTTATTCTGTTCTTAGAACATGAATACTCAAGACAAAAAATCGTCGTGTGGCGACAAGATCGATGTCCTCCTCGATCCTGAAACATTGTTAATGGAAGAGGAGGAATCGACAGATGCAACACCGGCCCCACAACCGAATTGGGCAGCAGAAATCGATGAAGAGGAGCTGCGAAGGGTGGCAGCAATACTGCCGAGCGCACAGCCATCACTGGGACACAGTATCGTACAGTCCGTACCAATGGACCTACCGCCAAGAAGCCGAACATCCACGCAGGCAACCAGTGATGTCACTGATAGCGAGGATGAATGGGAACAGTTTGTCGTGGTCTTAGAGGATGCGGAAGAGTACGCGCAATCCCTCACAAGAAAACTGGAGATACCACACGTACCACAGTACGAAATAAACGCATTGTCCAATGATGACAATGCGATCGATGCAACAGTGAAGGACCTCGAGTATGTTCCTAGAGGCCTTGCAAGAGAAACCTTGCGTAGGGCCAGACAGGTAAAAAGGAAGTTGTTGGTACTACAGTCAACAATAAAATCTAATGTACAGCAACAACAACTTCATCAACCACAATTTGTACCGGAGGTACGTGGAAACGCTGACAAGCAGCGACGTCGGGAGGAACAGGCATGCTGGGATGCCAGAGCTCTGGAACTGGGGAGAGAGCTATGGGACGCTCTGTGCAAGGAGGCCAATGCCTGCAAGGTGTTGACCGCCTCGCAGAAAAAAGTCCGCGAGCTCTCTGCCATGGTACATGAGGATCTTGGCGTCCAGGCGGCTGAATTTATACACCAATACCTCCCAGATGCTAAAAAAGCCACCGAACGCGAACGTTCGCTATCACCACCACCAGCTCAGGAACAACATACCCCAGTAAGGGGCAAACAAGGCCAGCCCGGAATGGTGACAGGTAATGAAATTTCAAATTTAAATGAAAATATAACATTTCCAGAAAATAATGAGGGAGAACCAAGCCCAAAAAGGCGCTGTTCTCACCAACCCTCTCTATCACAAACTAATTCCCAAACATTGGACACGTTGTGTCGCGAGCTATCGCAAAACCTGATAGAAAATGAAACACCCCTGGCAGTAGCAATGGACTCAAACACCATCGAAAAACCACCATCAGAAAACTATATTTCAAAATGCTGGGAACATGATCCAAAAGATCAAGTCGACGCTGGGTTAGCAAATCTCAAACCCCCTAAATTTTATTTAGAAAAATGGGACAGCGACATTTTAAGCTATCCTTGATTTATTAACGGATTTAATAATTGCGTTAATAAACGAAATGATATCGCTATCCCACAAAAAATTAACCTACTGCAAGGGGCCCTACCAAAATTTTTGGTAGAAAAGATTAATCATTTTTCCCCAGATAACGTTAGCTACATCCAACGACTAAAATTCCAAGATAGTAGGTATGGGGACTAATCCAAGATTCGAGCTGAAATGTGGTTAAAAATAACTGCATATAATACAACCACTAATGATACAATGTCAATCCTAGAAACGTTAGACACCCTAACCATTATGGTAGATAGGTATCGTTTACTTGCCAAAGTAATCGATGAGGAACAATTATTTAACATAGTAATTAAAAAATTCCCACCCCGATCTTACCAAAACCCTTTAAAAAGTAACGAACGCAAAGTTAAACATTTGTTCGAAGCAGTTAGATCGTTTATCAAATTAGGGAGTTATCGGAGCCTATCTGTACCTCTGTACCAAAAAAGGTTGATAAACCTAATCCACCCACGAAAAATAAAAATTTCTCTCAACCTAAAGGCAGGAGAAATTTTGCGATAATTTCGACAGAAAAGAAAACGAACAAACGAGGACAGAATAAATCCAATCCTCGTAAACGACCAGCACAACGTTCGAATTGCACAAACAATAGGGATACTAATGAAACTTTATCTAATACAGATGCAGAGGGGACCTTATGGGTCCAGCTCCCGTCTGGACAACGGATCCCGGCATCAACGGTGTGCACACCGGTGAAACCAAACACTCCCTGTATTTTCTGCAAAGGTGACCACCACGCTCACCTATGCAGAAAAAAGAGTACTTTGGAATCATGATGTGCGCACAACGATCGATATCGATTGTGCACGAGATGTGCGCAATCGCACACCAGTATGCAGTACTGCAAGGCGCTACCCCCTGCGAACTGCAAATGGTTCCAATGTGGCAGTAGCGAACATCACTCGAACCTCTGCCCCGTGATGGAATACCCGATCACGGATGGCAGAGTGACAGCGTGGGTGGTGCAGTTAAAGGACTGCAAACAATATCTACCGCCAGGTAACCTGTTTGATGAACAGAAACAAAACTTACCTGTACCCAATCCTAAACAAACTGTACTATTACAGACGACTGCAGCTTCCGAAGAAAGCACCGGTAGTCTCGTTGCGCAGCAACGTCAAGAGGATGAGAACCTGAGTTCCGCATCCGGAGTTCCAGTGTTAAGTGAGTGTTTATCATTTTTTAGTATTAAAGATACTGACGCTCATTTCTTAACGTTTTCATCGTACATTCTCACTCCAAACGATAAAGATCCAGTAAAAATTAATGGCTTTTTCGATTGCTGAAGCAAACATAGCTATATGTTCTACACATATGCCTATGAACACCTCAGACAAAATTTTTCTGAGTTCGCTGAAACAATCAAATTTAGAGGCTTAGCTGGACAAATGTCAAAACAAATTCGCACACAAATTGTAAAATTTGAACTATTCAAACGCGATGGAACTAAGGTTCAAATGGAAGCCAATACGGTTCCACACATCGCAAACAACCTTTCCGAATTTGATTTTGATGAATTTAAAAACCGTTACCCACGATATTCCAATATCGATTTTTCAGGTTTGGACCGAGAATCTATGATACATTTATTAGTTGGTAACAATTACATGTGGTCATTTATAAAGCACAATAAACACTTGTCACCAACCCTAACCTTAATCGAAACAGACTTCGGAAAAATGTTAGGAGGATTCTTAGGAAAACCAACCGAATGTGACGCATTCGAACCATCATTTTTTACATCTCCAGAAAGCATCGAAAATTTTTGGAAATTGGATACCTTAGGGAACGAAACCAAAAATTTAGTTGAGGACGATGCCAAAACTGAAGCATTGCACTTATTTTATAAAAATATAAAATTAGTGAATAATAGGTATCAAATCAAATGGCTATACAAATATAGCCCACCATCGCTAGTCAACAATAGACAGTTGGCTTTCAAACGATTAGAAAGGCAATTGCCCAAATTGCAGAAAGATCCTGAATTTTTCGTAAGATACGATCAGTATTTTACCTCACTAATCGATCTAGAAATAATTGAACCTATTGAAAACGATAGACCTGCGGAAGTAGTACACTACTTACCACACAAGGGTATCTACGATCCAACAAAAAGCACTCCACTTAGAGTAGTTTTTGATGGATCGGCCAAAACTAAAAAGTCTAACTTGTCACTAAACGACTGCATGCACAAAGGAAAAGTACTATTAGCTGATCTAATAGCAATGCTTGTAAGTTTCCGTAAGAACCCTTACGAAATAATCGCTGATATTAAAAAAGCGTTTCATCAAATTGGATTGCACCCAGATGACAGAGATGTCACACGTTTTCTATGGATTAAAAATCCTAACAATCCCATGAACAATAACAATCTAGTAACATTTCAATTCTGCCGTGTTCCATTCGGAATCATAACGGCACCATTCTTACTCGCAGCATTGCTATTACATCACTTCCGATTGGTTGACATGGAGTTCCATGACAGGTTCTTAGAACGATTTTCCGTTGATAATTTAATCGTTTCCGTACCAACGTACGAAGAAGCAATAGAATTATACATAAAATCGAATAAATTATTCAACGACATCTCCATGGAACTCGCCCAATGGGGCGCCAATTGTAAACAGCTAAGAAAAGACTTTAACCCACAACATGCATTAAGCAACCCAATCATAAAAGTGCTTGGCCTATATTGGGATATGGACCATGATGTACTTTACATGCCCAAACCAAAACCGTTTACGTCTCCATGGACGAAACGCACATTCCTTAGGGTACTATCATCATTCTATGACCCTTTAGGTTGGTTTGCACCAGCATTCGTTCCGTCGAGAACGTTCATGAAAGTACTATGGTCCAAGGGATTGAAATGGGACGAAAAAATCCCAGACGATCTCGAACCAACAGCCAATGAGATAATAACTGATCTCAGCAATAGCCTCAACTATTGTATACCTAGACAATTCTATCTAGGAACTTATAATCCGAATACCTACTAATTACACGTATTCGTAGATGCATCACAAGTAGCGTACTCAATGGCAATGTATATCAGATTTAGCAACACTAAATCGAATTGTCATGCAGTACGATTTGTAACAGGAAAATCACGCGTAACACCTATGCGACTGATAACAATTCCCAAACTCAAATTGATTGCAGCACTTATAGGTGCACGTGGACTACATTCCCTACATAAACTGCTCGGTTTACAGAATGCACCAACATTCTTGTGGTCTGATAGCAAATGTGTCCTCACATGGCTATTAGAAAGAAAAGTCCACCCACAATTTGTAAAAAATAGAGTCGACGAAATAAAAAGTATAAAACCTGTAGAATATCGATATGTCCCATCAACGGACAATCCTGCTGATATTGGATCACGTGGTTCTTCTATCCACGAATTATTCAAATCATTATGGTGGTCTGCCCCAACTTGGCTATCCCAAGATGAAAAATCTTGGCCAAAAACCGATTTGAATATAATCAAAAGCCTACAAGACCAACCGACAAAAATAGATAAGCCTGTATTTCACACAATGAAAGAGGTTTTATCTTCAACTTCTAAAAAATCCGTATCAATAACACTTGATGACGAATCAATTTTTGACAAACGTCATCCTGCCAAATATTTAAGGCAGATGAAATCAGCAAAAAGATTCATCCCACACTTCTTCATTGGTCCGAATACAGACCAATGTGAAGTCACACTACCGGAACCTCAACAGTGGATAGCTGATCCACAGAACCAAAGTCAGCCACTTGATTTGACAACCACCAAATCATGCTATATTCCAAAAGATGAAATACCTTTCGAAAGTTTCATACATCTACCATTGAACACTCCGTTCAACATAGATATAACAAAATTCAATACCTTATCTAAACCCGTACGTATATTCTTACAATGTATAGAAGCCGTACGACGATTTAGCAAACAAGGAATAAGGAGGAAAAGATTAATTTCACCTTATGCATCGTTAGATTTCACATTTCATTTTGCCCTACTCTGTTTCATCAGAGCTGATCAAAAGAAATACTTTAGAAAAATAATCGAAGTATTAGAAAAACGAAATCACCCTCCGTACGTTCTGTATGAAAAATTACATATCCTGATTGATCCATCTGGGATATTACGTACTGTAAATTATCTACCCGATATCGAGTACGCAAGAGACATGTTATCACCAATACTGATGCATCCTAAGTCTCACTTAAAATTAATTCTGATGCACACACATCTGAAAAACGTACACTCTGGTACAAAATTTACCATAGCCGACTTTAGAAGACACTACTTTGTGCCAAAGTCACTAAAAGTGTTAGGCCCAAATTTTAAAGAAGTCATGCACGCTATGTAAAAAAGCTGAAAAAAGACCATTTAAACAACCAACTTTTTTAGCACTACCAGACTTTTGTCTGGTACCTTTTGTGAATCCATTCACCTATACAGGTGTGGACATATTTGGCCCATTCATGGTATTTGACAAATATCTGCCAAAAACGAAAACACAGCTGGCAACACCAACTACACCACCCGTTAAAAATTGGGTGTTGATATTTACGTGTCTGTCCACTGAAGCAGTACACTTACTCTCAGTGTCAAACTTGACAACTGAGGATATCTGGACAGCGTTATTAACATTTTTCGTTGACAAAGGTACGCCAAAAGTTATTCTATCTGATAATGCAGCGCAATTCCACCTAATTGCAACGTACTTACCAGAATACTGGAAAACGTTCACTGAGGAACGAAAAATAAAACCTAGCTTAGATGAAAGAGGCATTAAATGGCATTTCATCCCAGCTAAAGCACCATGGTATGGTGGAGTTTATGAAAGACTTATCGGCATTATAAAACAAGTGTTTTATAAAGTCCACGGTCACAACTCAATCTACAAACATACCTTTCAAGTGAGCTTGAAAGATATACAAACAATGGTCAATAGAAGGCCACTATGCCCATCTCCAGATGAGTTAGACCAGTTGACATTAACACCCGCACATTTCATGCGGGCCAACTTAGGACACCTAAGCAATCCGATTAATGAATCAAACAAAGACCCAACTCCTACAGCAAAACAGCTTATGGATATTTGGAAGCTCGACCAAGATTACCTAACAAACCTTTGGTTAACTTGGAAGAGACAATATCTATTATACCTAAGAGATAGACCACCAACTGCGCTCTCCAATCCAGGGCGCACGGTACCATTCGTACTGAAAGTAAACGACATAGTACACATTTTGGACTACACATCCAAACCTGGCATTTACAAACTTGTAAAATTCATTGATTTAGAGAAATCTCGTGATGGACAAGTCCGTCACGCAAAAATAGAATTCTCAAGCAAGCAAACATCTACAAGATCTCTCAAGTTCTTAGCTCCATTAGAGTTAGACGACAGAGATGTAGATAAACTCGATATGTAGTATCGTACCTCCGATAGATCCCTCCTGATTATGACAAAAATAGAATGGACTGACAAGCCAATTTACTGACTTTAGGGTACGCCATAATTGGACACTATACTCCTAAAAATGGTATAACTACGATTTTTTGGCACCCACTATTACTGTCATGTGCTTTATAAACAGCTATGGGTAATAGGTGGCAGAGTGCACTACTATTTAAATAAGCATCATTGATGCTTATACGACTCGTTAATTCCCAAATATTCCTTTACCGAATCTGTGATCTACGGCCAATAACTCGTCTCATCCTCTAAGATGCAGCATCCGGCGATCGAAAAGAACTTTCGTTAAAAGTCTCTTTTTCTTTTGTTACCTCGTTACGCAGTAACGTCAGAAAAAAGAAGAAAAGTTTTTGTTCCTTCTTTTTTCATAATTTTCTGTAAATAACTATTTTATCATGTTTATATTGTTTTTGTTATGTTTATTGTTCATTATATAATAAAATAACATTTCATATAACATGTATGTCTAATCTTTATTATAGATTTCAGGGGAATCTTCGGAGGTGGCCATCGATGGCCACCCAGGAACACCACCCCCAGTGTCATGGCTACGGCCACGAGTCCTGTGCGCACTAGCGATGCCCAGAGGACTCGACATGACTGGAGATACTGGGCTGAGGCGACGCTAACAGTTGTTCCACAACCAGGTGCGAGCTAAGGTGTGTGACAACGAACATATTTTATTCATCCTTGTGACGTTAAACCAACATTATAGTAAACTCCTCCACTACAGTACTGGTTATGAGTAAAAATCACAGTATTAATTTACCTTCACAGTGTTTGGCTTTATTATTCAGACACAGGATAACAAGGAGATGAAAAATACTGGTAAAATTTGAAAATACAAGTAACCGCTAAAACAGCAAGACAGTATTTCATTAATCAAACACCACCTAAACCTGATATAAAAAATAAATTTTTTCCCTAAGAAATATCAATTTGGAAATAAAAATGTGACACGTTTCTTATCAGTAAGGCAGGTCCATTATATATAAAGTCTATGGCTTAGTGTTGCTGTGAGAAAGTGACGATCACTAATGTGAAAGATTTCACATTAGCCGAATAAGAAAAACAACCAGCGATGATTTTAAACGAACACCATTGAAGAAACACTAATTTTGAAGTCAACACAATAAGTAAAAGATTCAGTTTTAAGATCTCATTTTATTTTATGTTCACGTAACAACATTTGGAGATCAACTAACTAACAGTTGAAATACAAATATACAATCAGCTATAGCGGATGACGTCACAAGCAGCGACTACGTTACGACTAAATATATCGATTATGAGCGAGGTCATGAGGAGCATATTCCCACACGCCTCCTCAAATCATATATGAACAAAAACATATCGTGAATATATGATTTGGACAAAACAAAGTCCAATGAAATAACAACCAATATATATCATAGTGAAGCTTAATAATTATAAACGTATTAAAATATTAAAGTATTCGTGTAATCGTGTATGATAATTATCACAGTCAGTATAAAAATATAAAATATATAAAAATGGTAAAAATATGACTGTCAGAACACATATAAATGGTAAACATATAAATCACAAATAGCTATATTAAATTTAGGTCATTACAAAAATTGACAAATGCAGGCTTTGGCAGACCTTTAGTAAACAAGCCACCCAATTGTTGGGACGTTGGAATATACATATAAATAAATGATTTGTCAACGTGTGAACATATGAATCTATATTTAGTGTCTATGTGTTTCGATCGTTTGGAATTCCATCTACCTGACTTTATGAGTCCCAGGCAGCTCTGATTGTCCTCGTAAATCACGGATCTTTTAGAGTGGTCAAACCAAAAGTCATTAATTAAATTTTGCATCCACAGTCCTTCGGATGTTGCTTCGCACAAGGCAATAAGCTCACTCTCAGTACTGGAGAGAGCAACAGTGGGTTGCTTCCTACTAGACCAGGAAACCACAGATCCAAATACTTTTACACAATAACCAGAAATTGATTTGCGAGTAGAGACTCAATTTGCCCAATCAGCGTCAGAGTAGATTTCTATTATATATTTATTATTATTATCCCTATTATAAGTCAAATTTAATTGTGAAGTAGTTATTAAGTATTTTAAAACTCGTATTAAATATTTATAATGTTCGTGTGTGGCTGTGCTTTGAAATTGACTGAAGTAGGATATCGCAAAGCAGATATCTGGACGAGAACCCAACATAAGATACATAAGACAACCCAACAATTGCTGATATTGATTATTCAAATTACGATCTATTCCATTTAAATCACGATGCAATTGTAGTTTGGGTTCAATCGGAAAATGTGTGGGGATACAATCCAAAAACACCAAATCGTTTGGCAACAGACTCAATTAAAGATTTTTGATTTATTTCCAAAAGTCCATTCTCACGATCATAATTTATGTTTAAACCTAAATATTTATTAATCATTCCCAGGTTTTTACACCTAAATTTTTTGCTAATTTTATTTTTATTGTCTATTATTAAATCATTATTATTGGAGCTGATGATAACATCGTCAACGTAAGTTAGTAAATAAACTATAGAATTTCCTTGTTTATGAATATATAAACAGTCATCAGCTATGCCTGGTTTAAAATCTAATGAAACTAAAAATTCATGGAACATAGTATTCCACATATTAGGTGATTGTTTTAATCCATATATGGATCGGTTTAGTAATAAAACATTTCTATTTTTATCTAAATTACGTTCAATGCCTTCTGGAATTTCTAAGAAAACTTTGTCTTTAATTTTACCATTTAAAAAGGCACTACAAATATCAATTTGATGAATAAAATATTTAAATTTATTACTCAAGGCAAGTAACGCACGAACTGTTGACAGTTTGGCAACTGGAGCATAGACTTCGGTGAAATTAAAACCTTTTTGTTGCTGAAATCTGCGAGCCACTAACCTGGCCTTGTACAAAACATTACCAGCAGAATCAGTCTTTTTAGTAAACAGCCATCTACACGTGATTGTTGGATCATCCGTTGGACGTTTGACCACATTCCAAGTTTCATTGGAAGTCAAAGCATCAACTTCATCTTGAATCACTTTCTTCCAGTGATCAGACTCAGAGGACCTCAACGCCTCCTCAAACGTCAACGGGCAATCACTTTCAACAGCATTAGCTATGAAAAAGCAAGAATCTATAACATCACCAAAATCTAGTATATTATTAATTTCTCCATCCACTTCAATACTATCAACATTCGTTTCGTCAACTTCCTTTATTATAGGGTCAGAGTCATCATATTTTGATTTACCTATAGACTCTTCATTGAACTCAACATCTCTGGAGAGATGGATTTTACATTTAGTCACGTCCAGTAACTTGTAACCTGCTGGCGAATATCCCACAAACTTCAATTTATTACTCTTTTTCTCAAATTTATCCGAACTGTGAGCGAAATCCAACATATAAGCATCGCAGCCAAAAACCCTCAACTTTTTATAATCATACTTCTCACGATGCCATCTTTCATAAGGAATGTAACTTTTATTGGTTGGACACCGATTTAAAAGGTAAGCAGCACACAATAAATCCTCACTCCAGTAAATTTTATCCAGGCTGCTTTCATATATGAGAGTTCTGGCCCTCTCTCCAAGAGTACGATTCATTCGTTCAGCTTTACCATTTTGCTGAGGACATCCGCCAACAGTGGGTTCTATGGAAATTCCTTTCTCAACACAATATGCTTTAAACTGTGAATTTATATATTCGGTACCACGATCGCACAGTAATCTCTTTACATTTGTATTAAATTTATTAGAAACCAATTCGTGATTAGCAAATAATGAAATATCATTCACAATATGTGAAGTACATCCTGAATCTAACACAAAAACAATCTGTGGTGGTGTAGAAACTTTCGAAATAAGACCATGATCAGGTACCAAGAAAGTCAAATCGATCTCAGAACATTCATTATTATTATTATTAAAAACATTATATGACTGTGAATTACTATTTCCATTATTATTACTATTATTATTATTATTATTCCTGTTATTATTCCCTCTGATTATAGTTCGATTATTATTTTTAGTATAACAATTTCTAGCTATGTGTCCCTGCTTATTACAGAAATGACATCGAATATTATTATTATAATTTTGATTCAAATTCTGATTACTAGACAAACCTGAATAATTATTATTACTAGAATTGTTGTCTTTATTATTATTTGACTGACTACGATTACGCTGATCATTAACATTACTATTCCTAAAACCACCATGATTTCTAAAATTACGGTAATTTGATCTACCCCTAAATTTATTGTGATATCGTCCACGTGAATTATAATTCAAACCGAAAAAAGCATTCTCTTCACCAGGAACACTTCCTGATGAAGGTTTTGGATTTGATGCATCAGGAGTGGAAGGCAAGCTTCTCGTCATCTTTTCGAGGTCCAGTTCACGTTAGAAATTAATAACCTTTCCAATCGCAACTTCCCACGATAGATTGTCAGCATCCTGCATCATTATTTTCAGCGGACGGAAATCACTTGGCAACGATATCATAGTTAAAATACATTGTTTTACAGATGTTGTCTCACCCATTTCAGCCAAACGTCGAGTAACAGACCGAAATTCTATCAAGTAATCCTTCAGCTTATCACCAGGCTTGAATCGCATCGAGTACATCTTGGATCTCAGCTCAATCATCGTTATGTCGTTGTCCCTTCCAGCAAGCTGCACAATTGCCTGAAACATCGTTTTTGCTGTATCGTAAGTCTGGATCGCCTCGATAAAGTTGTCAGCAACATTATTAGCAATGTAAAACATCGCCTTCGAATTCAGCTTTTCCCATTCTTCAGTACGATTCCTACCCGACAGAACAGAATTATGTACAACACTATATAAACCTTCTTTTCGAAGCAGCAGATCCATCCGGTATCGCCAAGTACGCCCATTATCTCCGTTGAACGGTTCCAGCATCAATTTCATTTCACATTCCATTTTCATTAACAGTCGCACAGCAAACAGCAAAAATCAGCGACGAAAAAATATCACAGGCAGACAGCCAAAAATTACACGAAAATGAACAGGAACGAACTAGACATACTGCTTGAGAATACCGTTTACATCAGGATCAAACAAAGAGAATTTAAAATTGAATGACGGTTACTTGGCAAGTTTCTGCAGCACAATTTTGCTCAGACATCACAATGGCAGCCTCTTCAAGTACGATGACTGGGCCCATAACCTGTGAGAAAGTGACGATCACTAATGTGAAAGATTTCACATTAGCCGAATAAGAACAACAACCAGCGATGATTTTAAACGAACACCATTGAAGAAACACTAATTTTGAAGTCAACACAATAAGTAAAAGATTCAGTTTTAAGATCTCATTTTATTTTATGTGCACGTAACAACATTTGGAGATCAACTAACTAACAGTTGAAATATGTTGGGATACGATTCCCTCACTACCTCACGAACACTGGACATCACTATGACTAACACTGTATGTAACATTCTATTACCTTATTCGTTTTACATGTGGCGACACTGATCGCCAATATAATATTCGTTCCGCCACTGCTCGACGGAGAATGTTCTCCGCTCGTCAGTCGTTGTACTAACGTTGGTGTTATTAAACATTTTTCCAAGATGGAAGTTCGTACTTATTTTTCTGGGTGAAGTAACTAAACCTCACCTCAACATGGTAGCCAGAGCTGCGTACCAGTGAAAATAAGTGCGTGAATCGAAATATGTTTGTGTTAATCGTGTAATTTGTCAAAAGTAAAAAGTTTATGTGTCACGCAAAAGTGAAAAAGTTAGTATTGTGTAATACCTCCACGCAAAGTGGAAGGATAATTAAAAGTTCGTGAACGCAAAGTTCGGTTCCAGTGATTAAAGGAATTATCCTGGAAAAGTTGAAAAAGTCGAAAATTAAATGAATCAAAGGTAAAAGGTAAAGTTGATGAAAACTTCAGTGAAGTCTTGGGCGCCGATTAAAACGTCGAAGTCGAGAGTTTGGTGTAAGCAGATCAGGTACGAGAGAATCCTGTGGTTTGGAAAACCAGCTTGCAGAGTCAAAAACGGTTGGCAATTGTTCGTGCTGTGTTCTGAAAAGGATATCGAAGTCAAAAAGTCGAAAGTCTGAAAATTGCAGCGTTGGAAGATCAAGTCAACTTCGCAAAGAAGCAGTGAAAAAACGCCGAAAATACAAAAAGGAAATTAAGATAAGTAAAATTTAGAATAATTAATTAATAATCGGTGTGATTTTTATTCCAAAATTAATACTAAAAGTTCGAAATTTAATTAAAATAAAGTAAAACGTTCGAAATATTTTCATGTTAACTCTCATCCAAAATTTCGAGTGAAGTTGAGACTTGAAAGGTATCATTGGAAACCTTTCAAACTTTATCTCGTTGGTCGAGAGTGGTCGAAAAAAGGAAATATTTGTTGAATGAGATACATCTTGAATAACAAAAGTAAAATTATTGAATAACAATTGACTTGAGTGACAGATTTTTCCTGCTCACGATCTGCAGAAAGTATTTTCAATTGACAAAAGATAATGAATTATTTTTTCCTTTCAGCAATAACCTTTTGTATTTCTGTTGAATAATTTTACCTTGAGATTTAATTTATGTTTTAACGTGTTTAACAGAATTATTTTCGTTCTGGAACAAGATCAAAAGTTTAGACCAATTCGATTTAAAGACATTTTGGCGATAAAGTATTAGAAATTCCATCAACTGAAAAGAATTTGAAAACAACGGCAGAGAGATCACCTCATCGTCGGCGGCAGATGTAGTAAGAATTGACTTAGAATATTGACCAATTTAAGATAATTATAATATAATATTTTGTAACTTGCATTCCCAATCGAGCGGCTGAGACCGTGTTTTGCATTATCGTGCGGTTAAGACCGTGTTACCCTTTAAACTTAAGTTCTCGTGTTTCTGAGGTAGGGCATAAACTCCCAAATACCCGAAAATAATAATAAAATGTTGAGATTCGACACAAAAAAAGTATTTGATGGGAGAAACTACGATGCCTGGAGGACCACGATGGTGTCAACATTGTATGCAGAGGGATTGTACCCAGTAATGCATGATGTTGAAACCGAAGTGCTGTTTCTGGGGTTGGAATTGAACAGTTTTTTAAACCCGGAGTCTGGAAATGCCAGCCCGGCGAATAGGATGGCATATTTCCGTAACCAAGAGAAAGGCAAGGCATTGATTTATCAAGGATTAAATAATGAGCTGATAGAAAGGGTAAAAGACTAAAAAACTATAAATCAAATTCTAAAGGTCTTAGATGAAAGGTATAAAAGCTGCACGCAAGTTACGTATATAAATGCGAAGCAGGCCTTTCAGAGGTTAAAATTTAGTAGTGAAGGCAACATGAGAAGCTATCTGGATGTGTTTTCTCGGGCGGCCCAGAAAATAAGGGACTGCGGAAAAAGTTTAGACAAACAGGAGGAGATAGAACAACTCCTGATATCTTTAAATATGGATTACGACAAGACAAGGCTTGAATTTAATACATTGAGCCAAGATCAAAAAACAATAGAGACTCTTCATGCGATGTTGATCAAAAGATCGGACAGGTTGTACGACGAGAAAAAGTCGAAATATAATGATAATAGATATTATAATAATAGAAATCAAAGAATCCAATTTGGAGGAAACTATAATAGATACAATAACACAAATAGGAATCAAAATTATAATCAAAATGTAGATCAGGGGAAAATGACATATAATAATAGTAATCAAAAGTCAGAAATGCCTCATAAAAATAATAATAATTACGATAATAGAACATATAATAACAACCAAAACAAAAATAATTTGCCTAATCAGAACGAAGTAGTATGTTTTAAGTGCCATGGCAAAGGGCACATAGCTAAGGTATGTCCGTCAAATAAAGAGGGCATAAAACCCCAAGAAAAATTAGATGGTCCTGCACAGAATACAAGATACGGACGAAATAATCAGAACAATAGTAATAATAAAAATAAAAAAGAACATGATGTGCAATGGTCAATGATGATCAGATATAGGGACCAAGAACCTAATAACAACACTAACAATAAATTAATAAACCTTATAACATCGAATGATACAAAACAGGAGTCAGCTTCCGATTATGTTCCTCTCACTAAGAGAATAATGTTAGATGGTGGAGCTGTGGCTCATGTAATCTCTGATATATCGAAATTATCTAATCCTATAATGCTGGAAAAGCCGATCGAGTTAGAATGTGCCATCCAAGACACCTTACTGATTGCCACCCATATAGGAACAATGTTTATCAGGGTGGAAAATTCAGAGGGAAACCAGACCGTTATAAGATTAAAAAACGTTCATTACGTACCATCACTTAACGTAGACCTAATGTCAGGCATTAAAATAACAGAGAATAGGGCGCTGGGGATAGACTAGAATTTTTCTGCAGCGCACATATACGTCCGCGGGACGAACGAAGTTATATTTTCAGCCCCAAAAATCAGGGGAGTATACATGGTTAAGTACGAGATCGTACCGGAATCAATGGTCAATATTATAGATAGGGAGGATGATTTAAATAAAATATGTCCTTATAATAATAAATCGAATAAACTGGCATGTATGCCTAATATAAATTCCCAAGATGAATGGATGGAATATGAAATAGAGGAAGAAATTATTGAGGAGAGTCAGAATGAAGTGGAAGAGAATACAGAGAACACAAATAATAATACACGGAATAATATAAATAATAGTAATTTAAATAATAATGACATAATAAATGTCAGTGACAAATATAGTAATAATGAATCACAGAATAACGAGATGAATGAAGGTGATATAGGACCGAATGAGGATGTAGGCGTGAATAATAATGATATAATAAATAACAATAATATAATAGATAATAATCAAGAAGTAAGCCAGGATATAGAAAGGCCAAAAATAGATAAAAAAATGATATTGCATAGGAGATTGGGACATTTGTCTGGTAAGAACTTAAAATTATTAACAAAGGTCTCAAGAGGCATTCCGAATGGAATCACATTCCGAGATGATGAGTTTAGTTTGTGTGAGGTATGCGTTAAGGCCAATTCAAAAAGGTTAGGGCATAACGGCACTAGGACCAGACCTGAAAGGAAGCTAGAACTCGTTTCATCGGACACAATGGGCCCCTTCTCACCAGGAATATATGGTGAAAAGTACGTGTTAATATTTGTGGACCATACTACGAAATATACCTTCGTCTCCACCATCGAGAAAAAGTCAATGGTGTGTGAAGAATTTAAAAAACTTTATACGAAACTAAAGTCAAAATTTCCTGATCAACCCATTGCCACTTCAAGATGTGACAATGCGAAAGAATATTTAGATACACATATGAAGACATTTTGTGAGGAAAACGGCGTAAGCATCGAGCCGGTCGTTCAGTATTCGCCGGAGTTGAATGCGATGGCCAAAAGGCAAAATCAAACGATCATGGCTAGAACTAGAGCTATGCTGTTTGATTCCGATCTGGACTTCAAATTTTGTTCATTGGCTGTCCTGACGGCGGTATATGTCATAAATAGGAGCCCAACTAGGGCAAACAAAGATAGTAAAACCCCGTTTGAAATGTTTTATGGCATAAAGCCAGATTTATCAAATATGAGAGTTTTTGGGTCTCTCGCCTATATACATATTCCTATGGAAGTACGCCAACAACAAGCCACAAGAAATAAAAAAAAGGAAAAAAATAGCTAACATCCAAAACTCACACAACAAGCCGAAAGGGGAGTGTTCGTAGGTTACACAAATAGTGGGTACTGTATAAGGGACCCATTAATAGACAAATCGCATGTCACTTGCGACATCAGGTTTGATGAAGCGAGAAATATAACACAAATAGATAACACAAATAATAATAAAGAAATAATACAGGCAAATAATAATATAATAGAAACGCCTGTAATATTAAACTTATTTAAATCAAGATATAAAAACTATATTGAGGACCACATCCCTCAAAAATGGGATGATGTAGAAAATAATCCTTTTAACAAAGAATGGCAGCAAGCAATTGACGACGAGCTTAGGTCTTTATCTGATATGGGCGTGTGGGAGGTCGTTCCCAGAGAAAGAAATGTGAGGTTAGTGGATACGAAGTGGTGTTTTACCACGAAACCAAACAACCAGGGCATTCATATACCGAAAGCCAGATTGGTTGCGAGAGGTTTTAAAGATCCAACTCACTATTCTTTAACAGAAACGTATGCCCCGGTGGTCCAATACTGGTTAATAAGGTGGATACTGTCTATAACAAACAAATATAATTTAAATATAACACAGTTTGATATAAAAACTGCGTTTTTGAATTCACAAATAAAATATCCTATATATATATCAAACCCCAAGGGATGCCAACTAGGTGAAAATAATTGCCTGAGACTAATAAAGTCCATATATGGACTGAAGACGTCTTCGAAAAGTTGGTATGACCTGTTGAATTCAACTATAATTCAAGCTGGATTCACACAATCAAAAATAGATAGATGTCTATATATTAAAAAAGACAATAGTGGTGCTATGGCATTTCTGATAGTCTATGTGGATGACATGTTGTTGGCTAGTAACCACAACGAGTGGACACAAGACTTGGTAAATGCCTTTAACAATAATTTCACACTAAAAATAGAAGATAATCCAAGTTTTTTTTGTAGGATTCGAAATAAATAGGGATACTTTACAGAAACAAATCATATTAACACAAAATAGATATATAGATAAGATTCTGCGAAAATTTGGTATGACAGAATGTAATCCGTCTTCCACACCTATGGAGACTGGATTAAAAATAAATAAGCCGAAAAACGGATTGGATGACACCGAATATAGGGCTATGATTGGGAATTTGCTATATGTGGCAAGACTGACCCGCCCGGATATTGCCTTCGCTGTCAATTACTTGTCGTGGTTTCAGGCATCCTCAAACCCTGAAATAAAAAATTATGTTCGTCGTATCATTAGATACCTCAAAACCACAAGAGATTTCTCTCTGGTCTTCCACTCTGACCAAACCAATATAAAAGCTTTTGTCGATGCGTCGTATGCACCCGACGTAGACGACTCACCCATATACATGAATAATCTGGAGAAAGGGTGCTCCACAACTGGCTACATGATTTTTGTTAACGGAGACTTGTTAAATTGGGCCGTTCACCGGCAAAACACGGTTGCAACGTCGTCAACTGCAGCCGAACTAATTGCGTTGAATGACGAACTAGACGATTTATACGTGATCTGGAGACTCACTGAGAGCGTTTTCTCTGTAACCAACCCAGTGCAAGTCTATGAGGACAACATATCGGGTCCAGAATTGCATCTGGGGGAGGCCAGAAACGCTCCAGGTCCCTAGCGATCAAGTGTTATGCAGTTTTGGAAGCTTTCCAGAATAAATTAATAAAGTTCAATGATATTAGGTCGCCTGATCAAGTTGCTGACATACTTACGAAAGCACTTGATCGGAAAACCTTCCAAAATATCGTTATGAGAATACTCCGGACAAGTCAACTTTTCGGTCAATAGTCTTAATTGACTCAACCTGCAAAATTTTTGATATTTGGTTTTGGACTGCGGATGGGCGTCGGTCTTTTAGCGCCTATCGTAAACCGAGCAGTCCATACGTCGTCTCACAATTCACATCATCTTTTTCAATAGGTTCCCCGTCGCTGCTCTGCCTCTCTTACTGGCATCAGCATTCCCTAAGATATACAATTGATTCCCCCAATAGAATACTTACACAATATAGACCCACACGACTAATTATAGGGACATATATATAATAATATTATTTCTCCACAGCTGACGATGAGGAGATATTGATCTCTCCGACCTGTATTTTGTTTATATATTTTATTAAACTAAAATCACACTATACTTATAAGACGTGACATGGCAACATAGAGTAAAATGTATACCTAATGTTGATAATTACACAGTATAATTAAGATAAAACACAAATACATACTTCCACACAAATTAATTATATAACACTAGTCAACGACATATTTATTTTATTGTTTTACCATTTTATATATAGCAATTGTATATGACAATCACATGTAATAATTTTGACTGCTATTGTTTATTTCTTTTAATTTTTTTTATTTTTTAATATATGTTTTTTTTTTTTTAAAAAATACATACAATGTGTAACAAATTCTACCTATATGTTCGTTCGTCCGTTTTGAATCGCAGGGGGGTGTTGGGATACAATTCCCTCACTACCTCACAAACACGGGACATCACTATGACTAACACTGTATGTAACATTCTATTACCTTATTCGTTTTACATGTGGCGACACTGATCGCTAATATAATATTCGTGCCGCCACTGCTCGACGGAGAATGTTCTCCGCTTGTCAGTCGTTGTACTAACGTTGGTGTTATTAAACATTTTTCCAAGATGGAAGTTCGTACTTATTTTTCTGGGTAAAGTAACTAAACCTCACCTCAACAAAATACGAATATACAATCAGCTATAGCGGATGACGTCACAAGCAGCGACCACGTTACGACTAAATATATTGACTATGAGCGAGGTCATGAGGAGCATATTCTCACAGTTGCCTAAACACAAACGTGAACAGAATTACATTGTTGCAATCATATAACTATGTAGGACGGACCAAAATGGCGAGGTGGAATGAGTTGGTATATCTCAACACTATTTAAGAACAGGAAGAATAAAGAGAATAACCCAATAATTTCGCAAAGCTGCGGCAAGGCGCTTGTTTCTAATCAGGTCTAATGGATGGTCTGACCCCGATTTTATTTGCTTTGTTGCCTTTGTTTTAATTTATTATTTAAATTTTAGATTTTATTTTTTCATGAAATAAATAACAAAAGAAGCGTATAAAAATAGATAAATTTCTGTTTTTAGCTGTTAATGAAATTATTGTTTGTAACTTTGTACTTGTCTTGTAGGCAGTGCTTGATGGAGAGGCCATTGAAGAGGAGGTGCGTTGATTCAAAAACGTCACACAAATAAAATGCAAGTTATGATGACTGACTGGTTGAGATGTCAGATGTTAGGATGGTAGGAAGTGTACTATTACTTATCTGTGGTTAGTGGTGTGTGTGTGTGGAAGGAGACGTGTACGGTGTTGTTAGCACTTGAGCTTAGCAGAGCTTAGCTTACTGTATTGCGTTAGTGATTATTTGATGAGATAAGAGAAATGAAATCCTATCAACGACATAGATTGTACAATTTTTTTTTTCCATTATCTCCAAACCCTTTTTAATTCCTTTAAATCTCAGATTCAATCTTTAGACAACTTTACACGCCATTACGAAATGTAAGTATTTTCTATTGCAATCTGTAATTTAATTTTCCTTCCTTAATGTGTGGTTTTGGATATTTTACTTGTATCGGCGTCGGCATTGACATCGACAGAAGCGCAGAAAAAATCAAATGGAAACCAATAGACCCGTTATCGTTGTCACAGGATTTGGTCCTTTTGGCATTCATTTGAAAAATGCCAGCTGGGAAGCTGTAAGACTGTTACCTCATATGAATCTTGAAGAAGAATGCAACATTACTCTCATCATCAAGGAAATCCCAGTGGCTTATGACGAAGTCAATCAAATCGTGCCAGATTTGTGGCAACAACATAACCCTGTGGTATTTGACCTTTTGTATCTAGATATTAATTGCGTTATGGGTATAATGACTTATATAATTCAAATTTTAGTTGATGGTTCATGCTGGTGTATCCCATGTCGCCAAAGGAGTAACTTTGGAATCATGCGCTAATAAGAGCGGGTATTGTGGAATAGATGCGAAAGAATGTAAGTTATTAGATGGTGTTCATTGCCTTGGTGAAGAAGAACACGTAAAAACGAACATTGATCTCGAATTAATCAGGTCGGAAGCAAAAAAATTTTCGGTCAATTTAGATATATCAGATGATGCTCGCAGGTGAGATTTGGCTTTTCACTTCAAAATTTGCTTGAACGTAACTTTCTCATTACGATTTTTTATAATATTCTGTTTGTTGCAGGTACTTATGCGAATACATTTACTATACTTCACTGAGTATAGACTGTCATAAAACAATTTTTCTGCATGTACCTATGGTATCTAAAGATTATTCTGCTTTAAAAATTGCTGAACATATAAAACTCATCATTAAACTCGCGTTAAAACAACTACTCCAATCGTAGTAAGTTTATAATTTTATTTCATTTTAATTGTATCTAATTTTTAAGTATTTTATGTTCTATATCATTAAATTTGGTGGTATTGAAAAATTTAATATGAACCATAGTGTTGTCTCCTAACGTTTTAATTTAGATTGAAAATATTTTTCATGAAAAGATAATTGAAGTATGTTCTGTTCATATTGAGAATTCTAATCAGAAATTCTAAATACGAACTTTTTTCTTTGTGTAAATCAGTGCAATGTGTTCATTTTTTAAACAATGAAATAACCTTGTTGGGTTTTTTATTTCTTTTAACAAATTACCAGTTGGTTGAAAAAAACACCATTTTCTTTATTCTGTGCTAAAAATAATTTTTTTGTTCAAGTACAAAGTATTTTAGTCAAATATTTTTGCTTGTGAGGTTGTACGAATTTATATTTATCCAAGCCTAATTCGCCATTATATTGTTTTTGCGTAGTATATTTGCATTAACTATGTTGATTATTTTATGTTGTTAAATTATTTAATTTTCCCATACATTCCTTATATTTTTTAATTGTTTATTGCATTTTCATAATTTTTGTTACTGTCTATTTTCGTAATTTATAACGTTAATCGTAACGCATTTTATATGATTCAAATGTTTCATATATTAAAATTTATAATACTGATTTACTCTCGTTATTTTTAAAATGAAAAAACTCATTTAACCATGATAAAATACTACGGGTGTTTTATTCATCAGTTTATTTTTACCACAGAGTAACATGTTTTTATCGCAGAGTATTAAATATAATAGAGAACGCATGTCCATCTAAAGGCTGCTACGAAAAGTGGCACCACTTTTGAAGTAGTTGTCTCCATTCTTACAATACCAAATTTAAATTGATTAAATGAAGGAATAAATATAACTGATAATTTAGAAACCACAACAAACACGAATTTCGTAAATGAAAATTGTACTTTTCCTTAATAGTGGAGATACTTGTCTCAAAACCGGTGGTGTGTCCTCTATTATACTTAATACTCTGTGATTTATACACAATATTGGAATCCATAAATTTTTAGACAACCCAGTTTTGTAATTGACTCCATTAGGAAAAAGTTTGTGATTTTAGTTTACATAAATCAATCTCTTATCTCAGAGTTTCATAGTCAAATGACTCTCGATAATAATGGAGGTAAATTTTAAGGGATTCATTAAAAGTTTTTGTCTTTGTTATTTTAGTTAGTTTTAAAATTGTATGTTTATAAAGCTCAAAGTTAGTGTGTTTTTTTAGCAAAAACTTAGGAACTATAAGTCCCAACTCCCAGCATCATGAATTTTATGGCAGAAAATTCAAAAATATCTGTATTTTCATCCCCATTTATTTTTTGTCCTTTTCATTGAACGAAAGCTGAAAATTTGTATATCTAGGTACTTTTTTTTCCTCAAAATTTTGAAAATGTGAAAGAAGCAGCGGATATGGGCCAAAAACAATTTTTGAAGCAGCATTTTTTCCACTGTCAGTTGAATGGGTGATGTCAGAAATTGTTTTTTTCTTATTTCTAAAAAAGGCACAACAAACTGAGACAGATTTGTTAGTAATAATATAATTTTCCCAATCAGCGTCGCTAAAAATTTTAAGCAAGTAGTCAAATTCAGTATTATAGTCATAATTATGTTAATTTCAAGTTTCCGGTGGTATAAAAAAATTTAAATACGAGTTTCAAGTAATTGTAATGTTCATGGTTTGCCACACTTTGAAATTGTCCAAAGTAACTTATCGAGAAGCCGATGTTGGGACATGAACATAACATAATATATATTATGCAGTCTATTAGTTGTTGATAGTCTTTAGCTGTTTTTACATTAACTATATTTGAATCCTTTTCTAGCTTCTTAAGACAAAGTTCAGTTAGAGATAGAACCAAATTACAGTATTCAAGATAAAAATGCTTCGCTACAGACTGAATTAGGAATTTTTGATCAGTTGTTGAAATTCCTTTTTCTTTTTCAAAACAAGCGTCGAGTACAAAATAATTACATATTTCATATTTTTACATTTAAATTTATTACATATTAAGGTTCTGAAGTGCCCAATGAGTTTTAGATTGTCTGAACAATCAGAATATAGTCAACATACATTAGTAGAAACAAAGTTTAATTTTCTCTCGATATACAAATGAACATTCATCAACATCAGCTATTTTAAACCCAGTGATGGTAAATGTTCGAGCATTTATTATTAATGAGTAATTGCTGAGTATACTCAGGCATTTGCTCAGCATAGGCTCATGCTTAAAATGCTCAAGCATTTAATATTGGCTTAAGCATGCTTAGTATTTGCTCAACATGCTAGGGCATTTTTAATATATCTTCTTATGGAAGTTTAAATTCACTTCTCAATTCTCTAATCTCTAATCTGTATTCTGTAAAGTTGTGAAATTTTAACTTTTGAAGAATAGATCAAGAGAAACTGTATAAAATAAAAACAGTATTTCTATTTAATAAACTTTTTACGCATTAAATCATGGAGAATAAACAACGAGTATAAACCATCCTTTAAAACAAAATGTAATTAATTGCAAACTTGTAAGTTGCAATAATTATATTCTTACTCAGTCTGGATGTTCCTTGAGTTGTTGAGCAAAGATAAAATTTGGAGTTTATGGATGCTCACTGGATAGTGTACTAATTTGAGAACAAAATGTAGTTTGGGAAACAACTGTGTGAGTATGCCTAGATTACAAACAATGTGTTAATCTTATTATAAATAGGGCTCGGATTTATATGCACTGAAAATACTTGAAATATGACATGTAATATGCACCTTTTATTACAAAATATGCATAAAATATGTTCAAAAGTCAAAAATATGTAGTTATATACACATACAATATTGATATTATTTAAGTTTTGAAAGCTGTATTCAAATCTGATATTGCTGATATTATCTGCCTCTGACCTGACAAAATTCTGTATAATTCTTATAAAATAGGGACTTACTCCATAAAACTTAAAGTCATAATTTTTCATAAAACTGAATGAATTCTTTTTTTGGGCAGGACTGCCAATTATAAAGTTTAAAAATTTAATATTGCCTGAAAAAGAATATGGGGACTCAACTCGTATGAGGTAAAGGGCTCAAACCCCTCAACAACAATTGCCACTACAAGGCTGGAAAATATTCATCTCTATGACATAAAATGAAACACGTAGATTATGTTTGATTGTAATTACTTGCACATACATGCAAGTAATGTATGAGTTCCAAACTGTGACTAATCTCAACCATGCGAAGATATCACAATTCCATACACAAACTGGCTCATCATTTCTTATCACTATAAGAAATGACACCCTGGGCTGCTCACATGAACATACATAATAACTACATATGTGTGTTGGTGTGCTTGTAAATAAGCCCATATATAAACCATCTGAACTAGCTCTAAAATTGCCAGTGTTCACCCAGATTTTGGCTTGCCCATATGTTTACATATGAAATGGTTGAACATGCAAAATCTGTAGATTACCTTTTGGTGAGAATATCTCTTCACCATAAGGTATTCCACAATGATTATTTTACCAAAATATGCACTAAACAGGACAAAAACACCTAAATATGCTCAAATATGCTGGAAAAATGGCCCAAATATGATAAAAGTATGAATTTATACCCAAATATGCAAAATATGCAAAATTAAGTTTGTTTCATTTTACAGCAAATGACTTGAAATGGAAAAAGTAATGTGGATATACTGAAAAAGAAAGGCAACAAAAATACATACAATTTCATAAAAATCTTAGCCCTGATTATAAATGTCATTTTAAAAATTGGTTTTTTGTAAATTTATTATTTATTTATTTAGGCCAGAAACCAGAACTTTTGAAAATGCTCATTAAGTTCCCGAGCATATGCTCAGTAATGAGCATATACTTTTAAATGTCAAGCATTTATTTTTCTAACATTTGTTCAAAAATACACAAATGCTTGAACATTTAAAAAAAAAAAAAGCAAATCCATTACTACCTTTGACTACATAGTACTGGATCAGCAAGGAAAGATGATTTTGAGTTGAATCTGCTGGTGCTGAATAGGCTTGCCTACTTTTATGCCAGCATGTCTGGACTCTTGACATTAAAAAGTACATCGGTCTTATGGAGCTCTACTAGTTCAGTACTATATAATTAATTAATTTTGGTCAAAGCAATTTACAAATAATAGAACTTACGATGTTTGTGTAGTGGTATTGTGAATTCTATTTTAATTCTAGTATTTATTATTTTTTTTATTTTCTCTTCCTTTTACAAATAATTTAAATAAAATCATTAGACTGGAAAAGTTAAAAAAAGTTTAGTGGCATGGGAATGGGAGTAGCAGTTGGGGGTTAAACCTCATCCCCAAAAAACTCGAATGCTGACAAATGATAATTTGCAGTTAGGCTCTTACCTAAAAATTTTGACCAACCACCTGAAAAAAAAAAACCACACTAATAAAATTAATTAAGACACTGTTAAGTTAAGTTCCATCAACAATACTGTTTATTGTTGGTGTAGTATAAATTCCAAAACAGGCATTGATGACTAGAATCTTAACTACTGCACCGATTACAAATTTAAGTTTTTTACAAATACCACTTCCAGAAACTACTGTTTAGGTATTATTTTGGTAAAGGTGTTGAGTATTCTGAGGTATTATGGTATTGGGAAGTGGAGGCTCCACAAGGAGATCTAAATTAACCTCATATTCGTTTGTTTGTTTAAATATAAAGTCTTTGAACTGTTTCAATCTTACGTTAGAGACAAAACAAATAACAGTGATACCACGAGTGAGAATATATATATGTACAGAAGTATGAAGTTGATAGTCAGTGTAATTGTGTGTGAAGAAGCAAGAGTGAGAGCGATTGCCCAACACCTCCCTTCAGTCTCACAAATGAGAATTGAAAAACAAATATAACAAAAATTAAAATTATAATTTTGAGAAAAAAAATGTTCCATTTTCAAAATGATTAATTTAAATGAGAAAATGAAATTAGTTATCGCGACGAACATGATCAGTAATTAAATGATTGACTAGGACTTCAATAATGAAAAATGTTAACATAAATGCAAAATGAATAATAATGAATTATAGATTTTTGTTGAGATTGTAATTATTTGATTCCAAAAATATGACAGAAGTATTAGATAGGTAGGTATTTTTCGTACATTTATTTTATGGAAAATACTTCTAAAATTATCACTTTTACAAAAACGATCTCAAATCAATAAGATTTCAGCGATAAAAATGTTCCAGAGAAAAAGGTGTTTGTATATTTTTGCCAGTTTCTAACATGTATGAACGTATTAGTAAAAATACACATAATGTTATATGTGAGGAATCTCCCGTATGAGGTATAGGGGCTTGGACCCCTCAACGACAGTTGCCGCCCCAAAGGGCAGGCAAATAATCGTCCTTGCGACGTTAAACACAAAGTTTGTTTGATCGTAATTACCTGCAAGTACATGCAGGTAATGTACGAGTACCAAATTGTGACACAATGAGACAATGTCACAATCCGTACATGAACCGGCCAGCCATCTCTTATCTCGGTAGGGGATGATACAACCTGGCCGTCCTCATAGACGTATGTATATTCTTACGTACGTGTCTTGGTGTGCGTGTAAATAAGCCGTATAAAAACCACCCAAACCGGCTCTAAAATCGCTAGTGTCCACCTTGGTTTTGGCTTACCCGTACTTATGTACGAAGTGGTTGAACATACTTGAATTCTGTAGAATTTCCTTCTGGTGAGAATATCTCTCATGACAAGGTATTCCACAGTGGTGACCCTGACGTGATTTTTGGCTACGTTGTGAGGTGTCTTGAGGCGCGTTGCGCTTTTATAAAAATTTGGCGCGGTGCGCTGGCGAGAAACTTGCTTGCTCAGCAAATAAGAATATTTTTTTGCAGACTAAGACACCTTTTAGGTTGTCAAAGTAGTCTACTGAAGTGGGAATTTACACCCCTCTCTTTAAAATATATAAACAAAGAGAAACCAGACAGCAGACCTGGAGGAAGAAGGTTGGACTCATCCCCCAACCCCCCCAACTTCAACTCGACACTCTAAGAATTTACTAAATTGGGAAGAAGGCCCTCAACACCCAGAATTAGCACGACTGGGAACTGCAATAAATAAAGAACAACTAGCAGTTAAAACGTTGAGAAGTGGTTGAACTTTAAGCCAAAGTTCTGACCCAAAAACACCTGTCCTACAAACACAGGAACCAGTGTTTTCAACCAGCAAGGAAGTAGTTCTGTAGAATACGCTTGTCATCAGAAAGACACAGCAATGGTCCCACCACCAAATGGAAATGAAAACCCACGACCATCACAGGGAGGTAGTGCTCAGCCACAGCTGACACCCGAAGTCTTGGCGCAAATTATGCAGCTTTTACAACTACAGCCAGGACAGAACCCAAACTTCTATAGACAAAGGATAGAGATCCCAGAATTTCTACCCAACGAGGTAGACTTGTGGTTGACACTATTGGAAGGCAGGTTCAAGACCGAGAACATAACTCTGAACCAGCGGTATCTACACATCTGTGGAGGCATGCCCCCGCAGATAATCCGCCACAATCCAGATATTATGGAATGCCCTTCAACAGAAGAGGATAAATATGCCTGGTTTGTCAAGAAGATAAAGAATGTGTTTGGAAAAACTAAGAACCAAATCATTGATGATGTGATGGGTGGTATGAAGATGGGGGATGACAAACCCTCAATCTTCATGGTGAAATTGAGGCAGAAGGCGTATAATATCGTAGCCCCTTCTGTCATAGGCAACCAATTTTGCAAACAACTTCCTCAAAGTGTTGTGCAATGCCTAGCCACTGTGGGTTCAACCGTGATAAATACATCCGCAGACTTGGACTTCTTTGCAAAATCAGCAGATAATGCGCTAGAATATACCAGGTCAAAGCCTGTGGTAAGTGCAGTATCTGCAGAGACTGGAGAGATCACTCAACTTCGAGCTCAAATAGCTCAGTTGACCGATGAAGTAAAAAGGAACAAAGGCCAAAGCTCCACGAAATCCAATAGTAGCTGACGACAAAGATCTAAAATTAGAAACAACAACAATAACAGTAGCAATAGCAAAGGACAACAGTCCCAGTCCAAAGACCACAGATCTAGTTCCAACAATAGGGGTCAGAGTTCAACTCCCCCGAGAACATCATCTCCCAAAAGCCAGTCTCAAAATTGGGATGATAAATGTTGTTTTTTCCATAACAGGTTTGGCACAGAGGCCACCAAATGTAACAACAGATGCAAATGGTGGGGCAAATCCTAAACCAAGGAGGGGTCAAACTAGAACGAGGGACCATCTATGCGGCCAAAGACCCCTCAGAAAAATACTCATGCCGCCTGTTCATTAAGGACAGGACAAACAGGAGAAGGTACTTAATCGACTCGGGAGCAGACCTGAGCATATTGCCAGTTAACAAAACCCAAAAAGTACTCCCTCCGAAATACTATCTCCATACTGTGAATTGCCAAAACCTTCCAGCTTACAGACTTGAAACCAGCAAAGTTGACATCGGACTCAAGAAAATTATGACGTGGTCCTTCACCGTTGCCGATGTTCCAAACCCGATCCTGGGTGCAGATTTCCTTGCACATTTTGGCCTGATCATTAACCTCAAAAATGGCAAATTGATCGATAGTGAATCTAAACATTGTGTGAATGGCAAAACGCTAGCTTACATACTGGACACAAATATATCCAGCTGTACCAAAGTCGACGGACAACTCTTACGGATCCTGTCTGACTATCCTGGAGTCACCCAACCATCAATTCGCAGGCATCCTACCTATAAACATGACACTGTTCATTATATAGAGACTAAAGGACCGCCTTGCCATGTTAGAGCACAAAGGTTACTGCCTGACAAACTCAAAGCGGCATGGGAGTACTTCCATCGCATCATCGAGGAGGGCGTATGTTGCCCCTTGAAAAGCTCATGGAGCTCCCCTATCCACTTGACCAAAAAAGCAAGTGGAGAGTGGCAAATTATTGGAGACTACAGGGCCTTAAATGCCGAAACAGTTCCTGATTGCTATCCAGTTCCCAATATAATGGACTTCAACGCGAATATGAAGGGTAAAACGATGTTCACTAAAATTGACATCTACTGGGCATTCCACCAAATTCCTATGGCTGACCAGGACGTACCAAAGACAGCAGTTATAACCCCCTTTGGACTATTCGAATACCTTCAAATGCCATTTGGACTTCGCAACTCAGCACAAACTTTCCAGAGATTTATCAATGGACTGTTTAGGGGATTGCTGTTTGCATATGCATACTTGGATGATATCTGCATTTGCTCTGAAGGTGGTGAGCAACAGCACGAGGAGAATGTAAGAGACGTCATACAGCATATACACGCTGCCAGGCTTACTATCAATGTAGGTAAAATCTTATATGCACAGACTGAAATTGACTTCCTCGGCTACAAAGTCTCGACCGAAGGCATTTCCCCCTTGAAGACCAAAGTAGAGCCAATATTGAACTTCCCAAAGCACTCAAATGTCGCTGAACTTAGGCATTTCTTAGGGATGGTGAACTTCTATAGACGTTGCATGAAGAATACAGCAGCCGAACAAAGTAAGCTGTTTGCACTAATTATGACAAGTAAAAAGAAAGATAAGACTCCACTCGAATGGAATGAAGAAGCCGAACAGGCCTTTGAGAAAATCAAAGATACACTGGCAAATGCAACTCCATTGGCTCATCCAGATGAAAGTCTGCTGTTATGCGTAAGTACCGATGCATTTGATTTTGCTATTGGTGCAACCCCGTACCAACTTGACAAAGACAACAAGAAGTTACCGCCAACTTTCTTCTCGAGGAAGCTCTCAAAAACAGAAAAGAACTATAATACGTACGATAGGGAATTGCTCGGAATTTTTGCTGCGTTGAAGCATTTCAGGCACCAATTAGAGGGTAGATGTTTTTCTGTGTATACTGACCATAAACCCCTAACATATGCCTTCACACAAAAAGCAGAACCGGCATCGCCGAGAAGAGCACAACAATTAGACTATATTGGTCAATTGACTACCGACATTCAGTATATAAGTGGAGAGCTTAACACTCCAGCTGATGCCTTGAGTAGAATCAAAGCTATCTCAGCTTCTGTCCAATTGCCTTATGCTGCAATAGCTAAAGCACAGCTTAAGGATACAGAATTGTAAGAGTTGTTATCAAACGATGATACTACTCTCAAATTGAGACAGCGAAAAATTCCCAGTACTGATGTTTTATTAACATGTGATGTCAGTACAGGTAAGAATAGGCCATTTCTACCAGTAAAATATCGCAGGTTAGCTTTCAACAGTGTACATAATCTGTCACATGCTGGGCCAAAATGTAGTGCTAATTTAATTTCAGCAAGGTTTGTATGGCCACGAATGAAGTCTGACTGCAACAAATGGGCTCGCAGTTGCCTGAACTGTCAAGAATCCAAAGTAGGAAGACACACTCACTCGCCCCTCAAATCCTTCAAACAAACAGAGCAGTTTAAAAGAGTACATATGGACTTGGTAGGCCCATTGCCACCATCTCAATGACACAGATACCTGTTAACGATAATAGACAGGGCAACATGATGGCCAGAAGCAATTCCTCTATATGAGATGACAGCTCCAACTGTAGCTGCCAGGTTATATGACACCTGGATTGCGAGGTATGGCGTACCAGAAGTCATAATTACGGACCAAGGTTGCCAATTTGAGAGCTCCCTTTTCAAAGAGTTAGCAAATAAGCTTGGTGTTCAACACAGTCATACCACAGCTTACCATCCTCAAGCCAATGGCAAAATTGAGAGATGGCATAGAGCTCTCAAAGCCTCTATCATGTCACATGATACAAAGAGATGGATAGATGTACTCCCTACCATCCTCTTCGGCCTTCGATCTGCCCTACAAATGGATACAGGTCACTCTGCAGCGCAATTAGCGTTTGGTAAAGAGCTACGCCTTCCAGGGGACTTCTTCACAAAATCGAAGGAAGTTAGCCCCAAAATTATGATACAAAATATAAGAAATAATGCCAACAATTTCCTAGAACAGGCAGCTCGCCATGGCCAGCCCAAGATTTACGTCTCGAAACACTTGGCCAATACCTCACACGTATTTGTTAGAGACAAAAAAATGAGATCTGCGCTGGAGAAACCATACGCCGGTCCTTACAAAGTAGTATCACAAGATGAGAAAAACTTTGTGATACTCATTGCAGGCGAACCTCAAACAATTTCAATTGACAGATTGAACCCTGCATACATGATAAGCGACAATAAAAGAATAAAGAGGTTACAGAGAGAAAACATAGAAAATATCCAGATGGATTCACCAACAAACATAGAAGAATCCGTTGAAAAATGTGAAATACAAATTCACAATTAGAGAAAACACCAAAAAATAAAAAGTCTGTAAAGTTTTCGGATGATGTTACTACCAAAACATTTGATCTCGAGGCCCCCATATGCCCACGAAAAAGAGGCAGGCCCCTAGGCAGTAAAAAATGTAAAAATTCCCATCCTTCTCGCAAGTCTGAGAGGTTAATGCGAAGAAAATAAATTTTATTCCCGAAAAAGTAATATCCGCTATGTAAGTTTAAACCCGCTAAAAAATACGCGACGAAAATTGGAATTCCGTGAGACAAAAGAAACTCCGGAGATAAGCAAACGAGGAATGCCAATAAAAAGAAAATGACAGGAATAAACAAATCCACGTGCGATACGGAAATAAACATCGCAACATGCGTTTATTGTCAAACACATAGATAATCTCAACGTTGTGACGTCACAAGTGGAGATTCCTTTGTAACAAAAATTCGAAAAATATATTCTCTGAGTTTATTTCAGGCATAACTTTGCTTAAACCAATCAGAACTTAACCGGAAAACTTGCATATGGCTGAGAATTTTAAGCGCTATCCCCTCTACATGCTGATAAGAAGATGCAAAAAAACTAAAATGAAAGTGTAATGGTGAATCAAAAATAATAGTAAATTCACCCGTTTTAGAACTGTCTAATAACTTGGACATGTTTTCTGAACAATATTTTTGGCTCTCCGTTTTCCTTCTTACCTATTCCAATGTTGCTACCAACCCAAATCTTCCTCAACACAACCAAGAACCTAAGAGTTCCGGAAGTTGCCAAGACCACTGGGCAAATTCCTGAACAGAAGTCGGAACTCGATCGAATTGAGGAGGAACTCCTGATGGACATGGCACCTGCCATGGAGAGTGTTCTCGCAGAGATGACAACTCCTCTTCCACCCATCATCTCTCCTCCTCGGACTCCACCAGAACCGACTCCGACAATGGAACCCCCGACGCCAGAGCCGGAGCCTAAGGAAACCAGGGAACCGATGAAGTTCCTGTTTATGGTAGAGAGGGCAGCCAACAAAAAGGCAAAGATGGCATCCTTGACATCAGGGAATTCAAACTCCCCCATGCTCAGGCAGCCTCAGTTCAGACATCCGCTGCCCCCTCACTCCCACTGTCATCCCTATGCCTATACCAAAAACCAACCACCGAGGCATAGGGGAGAGGACAGCCGGGCAAACTACTTGGCCCAAATGTATGCTTGTAAGAAATCTTACGAGTGTGTTGGGGCTGCAGTAGGCAGTGCCCTGGCAAAGTGGGAGGCCGATCAAAAACGGCATTAAACCCGCATGTCCCCCCAGGCCTTGCGCATGTTTGATCATTTTTGCAGCGCAAAAACCGGGGGGAGTAGCTGTGGGGACTCTCCCATATGAGGTATAGGGGCTTGGACCCCTTGACAACAGTAGCCGCCCCAAAGGGCAGGCAAATAATTGTCCTTGCGACGTTAAACACACTAAGTACGTTCGATTGTAATTACCTGCAAGTACATGCAGGTAATGTACAAGTACCGAATCGTGACACAATGAGACAATGTCACAATCTGTACACAAATCAGCCCGCCATCTCTTATCTCAGTAGGGGATGATGCAACCTGGCCGCCCTCACAAATGTACGTATATTCTTACATACGTGTCTTTGTGTGTGTGTAAATAAGCCGTATAAAAACCACCAGAACCGGCTCTAAAATCGCCAGTGTTCGCCTTGATTTTGGCTTACCTGTACTTATGTACAAAGTGGTTGAACACGCTTAAATTCTGTAGAATTTCCTTCTGGTGAGAATATCTCTCACGACAAGGTATTCCACATTACATTATCACAATCAGCAAACTTCGATGATGTACGATCATATGTTTTTCTATTGTAATATTGTATCTTGTATTTTTGGGCAAGTATAAATTACGTTTACAACATGTTAAAACATCTTCTGGTAATATTTTGTTTGATTATGGATTTTGATAATTGTGTATTTTTATGTATCTCTGCAAATTCAATTGATGACATTTAAATAGTTCCAATTTGTAGACTCGAAAAGATCGCATTTTCCCTCCAAAGTTCTAGAATAAATTATTATCCCACACTTCAAACGCAAATCTACCGACAAATTTTTCTGTGGACTTATTCAGCAAAATTGGACTTAAATATTATTTTTTCTATTAAATTTTAAAATTTGTTCTTGTCAAGACCTTTTGTCAGAAAATCAGCCAAATGTTGATCAGAATTTATGTATATAAACTCAAGTTCTCTATCTTGAACTGATTGAAAAGTGGCATAAGACTTTATCATTAAAGCTCTTGCTCTTTTTGCCCCCTCCAGACATAATTCTAATTGCAAAAATATTGTCTTCCATAATTAAGACTGGAGAATTTTCTATAAAAACTTATTTTTGAAGGAGGAAAGCCACTGTTACGCAATGATTTCCGCTACAGTTGAAGATATGTAGCCATAATTGTTTGTCTATGGACTGACTAATAGTCACCATTTAAATATAATAAAAAAACCATTTATAGATTTTCCTCTTGCGAGTTTTTCTATTTTTACTTTGTGATTAGATATATCTGGGGCATACAATGCATCAATAAATGCTTTGATTAGCATAACCCTTTGTAGAATTTATATACTTGAAAATTCATCTAACATAATTTTTTATTTTCTTATCAGAATTTGTTTGAAAACAGGAAAAGTAATTGACAGGAAAAGCAACGTCAGGTCGAGAAGTTCTTGCTAGGTACAATAAGGCACCAATTATATACTTGTATTCTTTATCATCTAATCCATTTTCCACATTTTCAATTTTCAAATAAGCTTTCATAGGTGTGTTTACAAATTTTGAATTTTAAATACCATATTTCTTAATAATTTTTTTATTGTATCTAAATTGTGTTAGGATTATAGTCTTATCTTCTCAAATTCTATTAATTAACAGCTTTGGGTGTTCTGCCACATCATGCACAAATATATGGAGGAGCCAAATCCAAGGAAAACACTGGTGATTTTGTAGCCAGTTTCGTGAGTTTATGTAAGGAAATTTCCACATGCAAACAGACACATATGTATGTATACATATGTATATGTGTTATACACACAAAGCTGTTGATCACCTTCTATGTATGAATACTTCTTACAACAAGGTATTCAAGAGGAAGTAATTCCTCAAATTCTGAGGATTTGTCTGTTAAATGTTCCAAATGTAATGAAACTGAGCATATGAAAAATAAATGCCCAGAAAATAACAATAAAAATGAAAATTATAATCATAAAAATGAAAATAAAGATAAAAATAAAGACAATAATTACCCACCAAAAGATAACAACAAGAAAAAGTAGAGTGAAACTCCTTTTAGAATGTCTTTTATAGTACAAAAAATTAACACTGATAATTGGTTAATTAATACATCAATATACAAAAAAAGTAAAAAGACTGATTATAGAGAATTAAAAAATAAAATTTTGGAGCTAAAGTACATCTAACTTCAGATTTAAATAAATTAACAGATGTCAAAAAATTTATTCCACCCGTTAAATTACAGTGTGCTTTAAAAACAGCCTTTTTGTCTGCCACTCATATGGGTACAATGACAATTCTAGTCAAATGTAAATTAAAAAATCAGTCTATTGTCAAACTTTTGGAAGTTCATTATGTTCTAGAATTAAGTATGAACATTATATCTGGGATTAAAATTACTGATTCTGGAATAACACAGATTAATAAGTCAAAAAGAAAAGGCAAACATATTTTTTGTGGAAACAGGAGAAATTTTATTCAGTGCATATAAAGGTGAGGGTGTTTTTAAAGTAAATTATGAACTTGTTTCTAGTACACAGAAATGTCTATATATGAATATTCAAAATAAGGAAAATGACTGGGATATTTTTTCAGTAGATCTAGAAATTCTCAAAGAGGAAAAAGAGATTCAAGGGGGGTGAACAAAACACTACACAACCTTTGTAACGTATATTTTCATCTATTTTTAGAAATGACGAACATATTCGTCCACATATTTTCGAACACCAAAAACGTAGATATTTATCAACAATAATCATCCTATAACTCTTTGTAAACAACCACTAAATTACCCGTATTCAATTTTACAAATAGATATACCTTCTGTATATTCATGACCTAGTTGTGCCTGCCCCTCAAGTACTAGATGAGTCAGCACAACCCTATAATAACAACACCCTACCTCACTTTACCTATCCAACACGTACGTTTTCATACCCTGAACAAGTATATAATACCTCGATTCAGTGGAAAAAGACACAGTTCCTCGACAGCTACTTCTAAGTACCTGGAACCTCTCTAGTAGAAGTCTCTGGTGAACAGATAGTCTTGCTTGTTGAATTGTGATTATATATGTGTAAATATAAACGTATGTTTTATGTACTGTGATCAAAAAATCAAAGGGTGAAGAAGACTTTGGTGACAAAAATGGCAGCAGATCAATCAAGCTCCTGTTCAAACAAAAGGAAAAACAAAGTAACAATTAATATTAGTAATAATTCGCGTGCCTCCCTTAAATATAAATTTTGTTAAATAATTGTGTCGCAAAAAAAATTTTATTTTTATGAATGAAACTTAGGAAAACTTATCCGAACCCAATACTACTAAAACAAATCTAATTTGGCTTATCGAAGCTAAAAATTTAGAACTAATTAACGTGTGTCAAAATTTAAATATCGAAGTAGATAAAAAATATTTTTCTCGTATAAAAACCCAAGAGGATATCCTATTAAAAATTAAATCTAGTAAAGAAATTCAAAAATTATTAACCCCTGAAAATATAAAAATAATTTTACAAACAACACGAAAACCTCGTGAAAAAATTCCCGAATTAGAAAACCCAATAACGAGAAAATATTTTAATCCCTCTACTACTTCAACTCCACTTTTGGAAAATTTGGATAATCCCACCCCATTCCCAAGAGCAATTAACCTTGCCGATATTACTGAGTGCTTAGAAAAATCCGACGAAGATTTCCTCAGCCCAGAACTCGAAACTAGAATCTTAGAAAATTTTGACATTCCCTTAGAAAATAAAATGACAGGAAAGGCTGCTGTAAATGTCAGACCTCTATATGGCCACACCCCAACTGAAGATATCGTGTCATTTTTAATTGGATTCGAAAATGAAGCGGAATCATTCAATTGGGACGCTAAGATGAAATTTAAAAAAATAAGAATTGCATTTTCAGGCCTCGCTAAACGAATGTTTGAAGATAGAATTCAAGCAAACCCCGAATGTAACAATTGGCAAAATACTAAACAAAAAATTTTGGAAGTCTTTATAAGAACCAAACCCCAACTACGCGAAATATTGTACGAAAGGAAATATAATGGTGAAGCTGATTTCCCTGCGTACATCATGTTCGTAAAAAGAATTTTAAAACAAATTGAACCAGACATCACTGAAGAAAAAATAATCAAAAAAATAATGCCTAACCTTCCCGAAAAAGAAAGATAAAAAAAGAACCAAAAACAATTCAAGAACTCGATAAGGCCTTCTCTAAATACTTAGAGTTTAAAGAAAAAGTATTTGGACATTCAGACCCCCTCCTACGGAGAAAAATCGAACAACTTGAAAAAACTATTGAAGAACTAAAAGATGGAAAAATGGATAAGAAAACTGAAAAAAATGTAAATTTAGTATCATCCGATCCAGTCTGGAAAGCTGAGATGGAAAAGATGAGCGCTGTGATAGCGAACATCTCGAAATCTCAGGAATCCAGGAAAAATAAAAATCCCCAAAATAAAAATAATAATAATGAACAAAATAACTATAATCAAAACCAAAACCAAAATCAAAATCAAAATCAAAATAGAAATAATAATAATAATAATAATAATAATAATAATAATGGCAATTGGAACCAGAATCAAAACTGGAACCAAAACAATCAAAATAGAAATTGGAATAATAATCAAAATTTTAACCCTAATTATAAAGGTAGAAACTTTAACCCAAATTTTCATAGAAACAATTTTCCTAGAAATAATAATGGGTACTATTCCAACAGAGCTCCGAACTGGAACCAGTTTGGCCTGCCAAATTGGAACTCAAACTGGAATAATGCACCAGCATGGTCTGGTATCTCATTTAATACTCCCCAAAATCTCCAGTATGTGGCTGCAAATACTCAAATGATTGCCCCTCCAGCACCATTGATGGCAGCCCCACAACAACAAAATTACCTCCAAACATCAAACCCCCAGGCTTGCCAAAATAACTGCTCAAAAAACTAAGTGTCCTCCTTACAGATGATTTGTCAGCTGTAAGGGATGTCTTGAACAAAGAATCGAAACAGGTTAACAATGTTAGTGAGGAGAAATTTCAAAATAAAGGGTACTGCAGAACCAAATGTAAATTTCACCTCCCTTTTGCCGTTAATGGTAAACAGATACTTAGCCTAGTTGATCCAGGTTCGGAACAGACAGTAATTGATGAAAAAGTTTTAAAGAAACTCAATTTTACGGAACCAATTCTACCAACAAAAATAAGATTTTGTGGTGCGGATAGCCAACCTCTTGAGGTCATAGGAGTAACCAATATGATTTTTTCCATTGATCATTGCATTTACCCACATCCCACCTTCGTTGTTTGAAATTTGGTAGAACCGGTCATATTGGGTTACGACTTTTTATCAACCCATAAAGCCAAAATGGACTTCTCTAAAAACAAATTCACTTTACCGTGTGGTGATGAAGAGCGATGTTTTGGCATGCCTGAATGTCACAATTACCCTATTGAAAAGGAAAATAAGTTAGGTTATGCTAAGCCCTTTAAATATTATGCCCCCCAAACTTTTAAATTTGAGGCAAATTCAGTGCTAATCTTAGCAACTTTGCCTGAGCACCTGGAGTTTCTGTGTGAAACATCCATGGAAGAAAAACATAAATTCTTTGTAATCTTATCAGAAGACACGATAGCGGCTGTTAACCATTATTACAGACCTCACGTGATCTATAAAGGCGAATACTTAGGAAAATTTGAATTAAGTAGCGCAGTAGAAATTAATTCCTGCCAAATAGAAAAAATAACAGAAACTACTATTTTTTAGGATAATCGAGGAAACCCTATCCCGATTAACCCAAAGCTTTTGCCTGAACAAAAAATAAAAATATATGAAACAATTAATGAATTTAATAATATTTTTACGGGAAAAACAGACGAAGTCTCTGTCTGTAAAGTACCCGAACAAGTTGTCCGCATAGACGACAAAACCCCACTGTGGTGTAGGAATTTCAAATTCTCACACGCAGAACATGAGGCACTACATAAATTGGTCGATCCAAGTTCAACAAAAAAATTTTTGTAACTTGAACCTTTTTAAAATGAAATTATCGAATTAAAAAAAATATCTATTGTCACTTAACTTTTGGTTGATGAAAAATAACTTTGAAAATCCTTTAACTTTTAACTTTTTGTAAATTAACTATTGTGAAAATTGCTCTGCCATCATGTTGAGAGGTGAAGAGTGAAAACTCAAATTATAAAAAGTAACAACCCATTCACAGTTGTAAGAAAAAGTATAATAAAACAAGAATTATAAGCTACATCGCTAGATGATGTGGCAACAAGGTTTTTGCTTAATTTTTATATGATTTTTATTTCTTTTTCTTTTTAGGTTTGTTTTATCTGTTTTGAAAAGTGACCATAGGATGACACCATTAAATCAACTATAAATAAAAACTGGAAATAAAATAATATGAATAATCGAAAAATTTCAGAAATATTTTTTGGGAAATGATCCCTTACTACCTCATGATGGTACTTTATTTGTTTTCATACATGCACAACCTTTAAACAAAATAAATAATATTTTCTCTTGCTTCCCCATTGTCAGTACTGATTTCCTATGAAGGAAATAATTTGACTCAACAAACTTTCAATCTATTGTCTATGTTTTTGTACTTTGTGGAAAAACATATGTGATGGTTCTAAAAAGCGTTTCTTTTCATATTCAATCTTCAACCTCTTTTCAACAATATTTTCAAAAAGAAGACAACTGTTGAAAGGAAGAGATATAGGCTATACCTATTTATTTTATTTAATAATACTTAACAAAGACAAAACAGTTGAAATTGGAACATTATTATTAATTGTCACATTTTCTATAAATTTATTGCAAAATTAGAATCAAAAAATTAAATGGTCACAACTCACAAATAACATCATATAAATTTATGAAAATTTTATTTTCATTTTTTCACAGTTGAAAAAGAAAAATAGTGATTTTAATAGGGTTTTTTCTTGCAATAACCCTAAAAAGTGACAAATATTTGAGAGAGAAAATGAAAGATTTCTCCCTCTTATGTTAGAGACAAAATGAATAACAGTGTTACCGCGAGTGAGAATATATATATGTGCAAAAATATGAAGTTGATAGTCAGTGTAGTCATGTGTGAAGAAGTGAGAGTGAGAGTGATTACCCAACAATTATAACATGAGACCTTACATATATAACGCAGAGGACACATGGGCAGTTTTGATGTCGTACTTATAGAAAGTACTTCTACAAACACGTGTACTACCAACTAAATATCTGACGGAAGGAAAATCTCGCAATGTGTATTTGTTTATAAACACTGGCGTACAAAGTACCTCACTTTCACACCAATTTTCAATTCTGATTGGTTGTGGTGTTCAGTCTGAGGTACTTTGTATGCCAGCACGCTGCATCTATAGTCTGGACACTCAACCCCATGTTAAAACTGTTCCGTGTCATCTCTATCATATATATATATATCCTCGAAGCATGAGACATTACAGCACCAAGGCTGGAGATAGACTAGTTTCACATGAGAACTAGTGATGGTCATAGAAACGAGTCATTGATCACTAGATTATGTAAAATCGCAGTGAAAATACTCAGACTTGATTTGTGTTGGGCTTTGCCCATACAACTCTTACTCATTTACATCTATACAAACAAGTAACACTGTCAAACTCATACAACTATGTTTTTATTATCTCTGTATGTAACACTGGAGGTTAGCCTAAGTGGGGCTGCCTATATTCTGTTAACCACTTACCTTAATCTTCTGTTTTTCTCACTTGTTTCAAACTTTCAGTTTCAATTGAGATTATATTACATTTGAGAAAAGTATTCTTTTATTTCGTGTGAACTCTCGGTATCTTGGTTTAACCTCTCACCAATTTGGATGTTCCAATATATTTCACAGTTGACTATTCTACATATTCTACATCAAAAATGTCGAATATTGAATTACGCGTAGAATACCATCCCTGCTGCAAACCTTTGACCATATACTAGATGGACCGCGCATACTGATAAAATGTTGAAGGCAACCAAATGAAATGTATATTCCATTCAAAAGTAACTTTTCTTATCAATCTGTACTTTTCACAGAATTTGTCTACAAATTCTCTTCGATTGTCGCAAGTTAATTAGGATTCAGCTACGAATCGAGGAGAATTCACCTACGAATATTAAAAACGAATAACTGACGTTATTTAATTTTATAAACACTTTTATTTTGTAAAATGAGAATGCAAATCCCTCCAAATTATTTAATCAATTGACGTATAATATTTGATAAATCCTGAAAAAAGAGAACTTTTGAATGAAATGTACGCCTTCATGGTGTCTCCATATAAGTCAATGTTAATTTTATCAATATGCGCAGTCCATTATGTATTTGGTCGAAGCTGCAAACTACAAAATTCAAATTATCAATATTAATGATAAGAAAATACATGAATCGAATTGGCGGCAATCAATGCGCGTCAAGACAAATACCTTCATACTTTTGTTCGGCTAAAATTGGCCAGTTGCAGCCATTAACTCTCTCGTCTTGTGTAATTGTATGTTCGTAATTCGATTTTTGTGCAAAAAAATGATCTCCGATAACGAGGTAGCGTTGAAGTATGCTCGACTTTCCGAGAGAGCTCTTCCACCAGTGCGAGGATCCGATAAAGCTGCTGGTTATGATCTCAGAAGGTACCTTTCTATTGAATTTTACTTGGCTCAGTATGCACGTTTTTTCCGAATTCCAATTTCTTTTTACACTCGTTCATTAATAATTGGAATTGATTTATAGCGCCTACGATTACATCATACCAGCTCATGGAAAAGAATTAATTAAGACTGATCTGCAAGTTGAACTTCCTCATGGATGTTACGGTCGTATCGCTCCACGATCTGGCTTAGCGTGGAAAAACTTCATTGATGTAGGAGGTCAGTTATAGCTTATTCTTTATAGTATTCTGTGATGGATAATTTATGCTCATGATTCGCAATTTACCATTTTTTGTAATTTTTATAGCTGGAGTTATTGACGAAGACTATAGAGGAAATGTTGGTGTGTTGTTATTCAATCATTCAGATGATAAATTTGAGGTTAAAAGTGGAGACAGAGTCGCCCAATTGATTTGTGAACGCATATATTACCCGGTGCTGAAAGAAATTGAGGTGATTATTACATTGTTACTAGTTAATTCAAAACGGATTAATTTGTTTCGTGTAACAATAGTTATTTCTTTTAACTCGTATTGTGTTGCTTCGCTCACTTAAATGCAAGAGGCTGTAAACTTCTTGCCCAAGTACCCTTATTTGATGTCTTGTCCAAATACATTTCTATTCGCTACTTGAACTTGCTCAGAATTCGAACTGATAATTATTTATATTATCACCAATGTTTTACTTTACCTATCTGGAATAGGTTGGTATTTTATGATCGTGGCCTAGCCAGACATACTTACCATTCTAAGTACCATTGTTTTATCAGCGTAATGGTGCTTCGTACGAACTGCTTGTATTGATAAAAACGAGAAACAAACACGGGAGGTAGGAGAAAGAAAATTGAGGTATGGATATGCAGGGATAGGGGAAATTAGTCAGTCAACGCTTCAGAATGAGTGAAAACGCCCTTAGCCTGCATATTTTTCCCTTTCTCCTAATATGCAGGTGTTCGTTTCATTTTTGTTTCCACCCATCCACTGTTCACACTGTTCGAGTCGTCCATATATATACTATGTAGTCAAAGAATATTATAAACAGTTATGTTCGAATTGAAATCATTTAGGTCTAAGTTTCAGCTAGAAAGAAGTTAATAGTTGTATTTTTGTTTTTTTATATTGATCTAGAGCGTTTCTCAAACGAGGGAGGGAATTGGTCGCAGTTCGTCAAAAGAACTGAAACACGTACGAAAAATTAATTATTTAATTATAATTGAACATGTGACAAGTTCAAACTGGTAAAAATAATAAAAGTTCATGAGTAGGGGGTCGCGAGGTTTTCGATGTGTAAATGTTTTAGCTGTCCGTAGGGGCTACGCGAGACTTACGAACGTCAGGCGTCGGATCTAAGACTCGTTGATGTGTATGTGTGTGGTTGTGTGCGTGTCCCTTCTAAATTGTAGTTGAACGCAACATTTCAATTTTGAAACAAACCTTGTATATTTCATTCAATGATTACTCAGCCTCCGTTTAAGCTAGAGAGTTATATTGCTGGAAAGAGGAGAAAATTTAAAAATTTCCGTATGATTTTTGAATCATTTTTACCAACGTGAAAATTAATAAACCAAAAAATATATATATATATAAATAATGGAAAAAAGGAAAATTTAAAGAAAATTTGTCATTTGTGGAATCTAGAAACCTGTCCTTTTTCAGTCAACGATTCCTCAGCCGCTATTTAAATTAGCGAGCTGAGATTGGTATCATTGAAAAAAGGAGAAAATTTTCAAAAATCTATTATCCATATATTATTGTTACTATTATCTTTAGCGGTTTAAAAATAGACGAAATAAAAAGAGTGCGTGACGGTACACCCGGTTGAAGTGAACATTCTAGGAATGTGATATATTCACACAGGTTGAACAACAACCGTGAACGATTCATTGTCAATCATTTACTAACAGAGAATGCTCTATGGAAATGTTGGTTTTTAACCATCACCTCGGTTGACTAGTTTGTAACTTTACTTTTATTGTCTGCGGTTCGGGACTTGTCTTTTTTTCTTTCCATATGAAAGATGTATGTATGAATATGACTATACATATATAGGTGTATGATTGAATTGGTTATTTTGACCCTTATAACCACATTTTTGTATTTTTTTTTTGAGGACAGAAATTGAAGAAAACGCAAATAAATATACAATCGAACATTTATCTGTTTTTCATTTTCATAAATTCGAGAGGAATGCATAATTTTGGATATGAATTTCAACTAAATTCTATACAATCTGAGTTATCGAACGTAATTACGAGACAACTGTTATTCGCAGAGAGCTGAAATTTTTATGACATATTTTAGTATGTTTGTTGAAGATTGTGTGAAAATTTCAACTCAATTGTACGTTTCAAAGTCGAGATATTGCTGAAATTACGCAAATCCCCAACTAGATTGAATCCTTATCACATGAATTACTCAATCTGAACAGAATTTCAGTGATATTTCAAAAAGCAAATGGAAAATCAAGTTGAAATTTTATTGAGACATATTGATGTACATTAGTTGTCAATATTCTGAGAAGATTTGACTGAAATTTTACATTTTATTTACAAGATATCACTAAAATTCCAGATTGAGTGATTCGTGTGATAAGAATTAAATCTAGTTGGGGATTTAAGTAATTTCAGCAATATCTCAACTTTGAAAAGTACGATTGAGCTGAAATTTTCACACAATCTTCAACAAACATACTAAAATATGTCATAAAAATTTCAGCTCTCTGCGAATAACGGTTGTCTCGTAATTACATTCGATAACTCAGATTGTATGAAATTTAGTTGGGATTCATATCCAAAATTATGCATTTCTCTCGAATTTATGAAAATGAAAAACAGATGAACATTCGATTGTATATTTATTTGCTTTCTCTTCAAATTCTTTTCTAAAAAAAAATTCAAAAATTTGGTTATAAAGGTAAAAAAAAACGAATTTAATCATACACATATACATACATACACTTTTCATATGGAGAAAAAAAATGAGAAGTCGAACTACAGACAATCGAAGTAGTTTTAAGAAAGAATGAAGAGTCAAATGGAGAATCAAACAAAAGAATCAAATAGGAGCATACTCAAGTATCGTTGTTGTTCAAACTGTGTGAATATATCACATCCCAACATTCTATCTGATTTTCGATCAATGAATCAATTGGAGTTGAACGAGCCAAACTCTCGCAATCACGGTGATGCGTTTCATGACCGTTTTTAAGTAGGTTTTCTTTAGAAAATCTACTTATTTCGCTTGATGCGGTATTAACCCCCGGTATTGGGGGTGGGTACGTTTGTCGTTTCATTACCTCAGGAAAATTTTAGCACTAATAACTCAAATTCATATAGGTATATATAATTGTATATATATTGATAGATATAAGTCTATCTCTTGTTTCCACGGTACAGGTCACAATTTTTATCTGATAATCACGAAATTTGGTACGAACTTTTGTTCTAAGCCAAAGACCAGACCTGTTAATTTTGGTGCGAATCAATTTTTGTTTTTATTTTGGCTATAAAATGCTCAATTTTGCTCAAATAGCCACGAAATTCGGAGTAAATATTTATTTTGATTCGTCTAGTTTGCTTCCCATTTTGACGTGGATCGGCAGGGCTGTACTTCCGGTACCTCAATTTTTTTCTATGTTGGTCATAAAATGCGAAATTTTGAAACCATATGTACAAAATTTGAAGTGAATATTCATTATAATTTATCGTAGCATGTTACCAATTTTGGTGCGGATCGACAGGACGGTACTTCCGGTAAAGCTTTTTTTCTCTCTTTTCTAATTTGCATGAATTTTTCTTTTTACCAAAATTAATCACATGCTCGTGTTTTCTTTTTCTTTTCTTTTCTTTTTATTTCATAACTTTATTATATTTCATTGGTTTTATTTTGAATTATACGATGATGTACCATATTTTATCATTTTAATTTATTTTTCTTTTTTTCAAGAAAAAATGCTTTTATATTTCACATTGTCTAATATTTTGTCAGCAGCTAATACATTTCATACAGTCATAATAAACCATTAACGAATATAAACTTACAGATAAATAATGTGACCACCAAAATTCGTAATTATTTCTATCTTTCCTACTTTTTCTAGCGAGGCTTGCTGCGCTGGAGTTTTTTTTAGTTTACTGCCGTCCGCAAGGAATTTTCACTTCAGTAACCCAAATTAATGGAAAATTTGCCCGTTTTAATAGGCTTAGGCAATTATTTAGATATTTTCAGGTTTACACGTACTATCTTTCGTGTATTTTTTTTACTTTATTTTTGGGCGTTTTAGAGGATCACAAGACTGAGAAACGATGCTCTAGTCTTCAAAATGTTGTTCGAAAGTACACTCTGTGATTTTGATTTTATTTTCAACAAGAAAAATTAATAAACGAGATTAAGCTATTTTTAATTGAATTATAATCTGCGAAATGATGTTTGATTGTACAATTCGGAGTTATTTCCCTTATAGGAGAAATGAGTCAAGAGTAGCTTACATTGGTCGAGAACATGTGTCAGAATTTTCGCATTTATTGCTTAAGCGCATTTTCATTCGTTATTTTCGTTCTTTTTTTTTTTTTTTTTTTTCGAAGTTGTATGCTGAGATTTTCATCGAGTGAACTCTGCTTCATCTCGTACTTGATTTATCGGTTAAATTTTATTATTTAGAGAATTTTTCTGAAGCAACATCAATTACAAATCATAGTTGCTTCTTTTTCCTTCGAATACTCAACCCTTAAAGTATTTACCACAATATCATGGGCTCGATCAACAAATTTCTAATAACCTTTAATTTTACATTTTCTGTCAATTGCAGAATTTGAGCGAAACAAAACGCGGTGAAAAAGGATTCGGTTCATCAGGAGTCAATTAATTGAAGCATTTTAGAGCACGGTTTCAAGTTGCTAATCAATCGACTTAACTATGTAGTGGTGAGACTTCGCCCACCCATAAAATTTGATAAGATTTCGTTACGTTCGTCATTGTTGAATTACCCATTTGAAAATTATTTTTTCAACTTTCTGGCTATTATCTATGTATGTAAAACATTTGTATATTCGTTTGCGTCTTTTTTCTCGTAAATAAAATACTATTCTCGTGGATTATAAGTAAATTTTTATTTCTCTATTTACACGTCCAATACACATGAACGTAAAACACAACAGCAAAAGTTTTCTAAATGGTAAACATTAAATAAAAACACGTTCCAGATGTAATCAGAAATTTTCGCCTTTAATACGAAAAATTAGTCGACTGGGTGTTAAAATTATTAGATAACGATGTGATCAATAACAATTAGAAACTATTCAACGAAGCAACAATGTTACAAATAATATGAACTTAAAAAAAGAGGAAAAAAAAAGAAAATTCAAACGTATTAAAAGTCGAAGAATTAGTGATCTATTAAGATTACTCGCTGATGATTAAATTCAATTTTTACATAATCAAACCGTAAACACAGTCGACGAAGAACATGCGGGGCTTCGCCAGCTATTTAAATCATCACCAGTTGAATACATTACAACCGATTGCATCGATACTTGTAATAATATTGTTATTTTCATTCGAATCTTACTGACTGCGTTCATGAAAAGACTCGAGGCATCGAATAGAAACAACAAGACGGTAGCACAAGAAGAGAAATAAATAACATAATTTCATTGGTCACAACTGACGGTGGCCTAATAAGAAAAAAATTACAACAAATAAAAAGGGTGAAATCAAACAAAGAAATGCACTAAAAACATTTAAAAATAATTTAACATATTCAATAATAACATTCAGCGATTTATGTACGCAAGTCAAATAATTATACACTGTATACCGGTGTTGTACGTACAATATATATATACTGAACACAAAATATATTTACATTCATGTTTTACAAGAATTGAAAAATGTTTTGCTGAGAATGACACATATACACGTAATATGACTTGTCCATAATTACAATTCTGAAAAGAAAAAGACAAAATACCAATATTAACGAATGCAAAACTAAAAGAGATACACAATGTTATTCACAATCGAGCAGTATAATCGACTAAAATTGCACAAAAGAAACAGGTCAAGTATTGTCTAGCCAGTCAGATTCTTGTGCAAAACTGAGTACCTACAATGATACTGTTATGGGAAAGAAGGGAATTGTTTCATCGAAAACAAAAAGCAAATGCGGATGTATTTAAAGACACATTAATTTTTTAACAATCTTACTGCTTCAAATTATGGAACAGAATTAGCTAAAATAATATTTTTATTGAAAATTATGAAAAATGGCTTATTTTCAGTTCTGAAGACAGCAGCAGAACTGTTCGTTTGAAAATTGGCAAGTTTTTTCAATATAATTTCCAAATATTTTTCACACCAACGAAACTGGAAATTCTCAAAGCTGTTGATTTAGGTTCACATGAATATTTTCAAATTCAATTCTAATCCCTCAGTCAGTAGAGTAAAAATTTACTCACGCTGTGACTTAATTTTTTTTTGGGAGGGAAAGAGGAATATCAAATACCGAAGGTTTTCAAAATTTTTATTTTAATGACACAGTTAATATTTTATTTTTCGTTTCTGTTTAACCCGCTCATGAAGAAGATAATCAAACTCTTTGAAATTCAGAAATAACCTCATTAAAACTTTTATTCAATTTTGACCTTTGAATATTATAATGCTCTTTACTTGAGAACAGTTGTTACATAAATTTTATTTTGATGAAAATTTTCCAAAAATTGACTAGAATTATTACATTTACTAATTATGGAAAAGGTACACCTTTAAAAAAAAAGAAGACTTGAGTTCTGCTGGGAATTTACTCATGAAGGATTTATGTAAAAACATAATAATAGTGTGGTTGTGTGTGTGCGCAATGCGTTGCATACACACACAACCACACCCCCACATATCAATTAACACACACAATGGAGAGTTACAATTATAAAAGTTATAGTTATGCGAATTTGATGATTGTAATTCTCATTTAGCCTCTACCATAGATACGAAGCACTAAGATGTTTACACACAAAAAAAGTGTGAGTTCTGCCAGGCTATACTCGCGAAGGATTGATGTGTAAACGTAAAAATATCTGAACATAATTTTCATTGTGTAGGTGCGTGACTGTGTGAATACGCAATGCGTAGTCACACAACCACACACCTACACAATGAAAATTCATGCAATACACACAAACAAGAGTTACAAATACTGTAAGACCACTGCAAGACGAGTTACATTTGTAATTCTTATTTTTCCCCTACCGTAGACGTAGACCAAGCGCTAAGATGTTTACACATTAAAAATCAAATGTGTTTCTATATAAAATTGTTCCTTCTTTAATTTTGGGTCATGAATTAAAATTTCACAAAATATTAAACAAATCGAAGACAATGGGTGCTCCATACAGAATTCAGTCTTTCACGATACGCTACGCTATCTTTCTCAAATCTTTTTCGTGAAATATAAATTTTCCCACCCTTCCACTAAGGCAAATGATCAGATTCATTCAGGCAGATAGTCAAATTTCATAATTTTCAGGTTTATTGAGGTACATTCTGATTAACGATTGCTCACAGTACGTGCGAATTGAATTTATTAAATAAAACAACCCAAAAATGTACACATTTCCATTTTCAGGTAATTTTGTTCAAATTTCAGTTTTTATCATTTTTTCAAGTTGTCAAAATTTTTGGAAACTGATCAGAATTCGTATTTCCTTTTTTTTTCCGTTTTCCAATCGTCTTTTGAGATTCAATTAGTCAAGAATTTTTCAAGGGTCAGTATTTTAATCAGCGAGCATAGTAGAAGCGTTTTCTAATAATTCCAACCGAATAATCATATTTTTCTACTAAATTCTCGAATGCACCGTCTGATATACCTCTAACAACTTTAATTTCAATCGATTCACTGCACAAAAAATTGAAAATCACGCAAAAAACTCACATTTACACAATTACACCCATCCGCCAGTTAACTTATGAAACAGTTCTTCATTTAACGTCTGATTCGCCTCCTTCGATCGCGTCGACAAGAATATGTATCCTCCAATGAATTCGTGAACGACCTTGCAATCCGCCGATTGGCAAGCGAATACCACTCGACCCTCTTCAAACTGAATCATCATATGTTTGATTTCCCAATTCACATTCCATTCCTACAAATTTGAATAATAAATATCCACAATTTAGTAAACCTCGTGTGCTCGCATATTAACTTCCACAAGAACGATTAGGTACTTCGTTTTCTTCGTCCTTACCTTCATGGTGTTATATCTCCACGTTTTTAAATGGTCTCCGCTAGCGAGGTTCATTTTCATAATTCGGTTGGGAGCGATACCTAGTAATTCGTCTTTCTTTTGGTCGAGGAATCGTACGACAAATAACGACACACCGAAGTCTGGTAACGACTGCCACGCTTTAACGTAATTCATTTTCGCTTCCATTAGCGTTAGATCCTTTACATTGGCATGATTCTCTAGAATCCTTTGTACTGCCTGCAATAAATAAGACAAAAAGAACTTTCAGCAACGATAACGATATATTCAACCCGAATAATTTTTCCAGCCAGTAACACGTTATTACAAATGGGTGATGTGGGAGCCGAACCACCGCCCCCCTCTGGTGGCTTCTGAAATTAAATTTGAAATTAAATAAAGTTCGTGACATCAATACATCGAGGTAAATTTTATTGTAAAATCAAAAAAAATGTCTCGGAAATTCATAAAAAAGGAAACATTTATATTCATGAAGAAATTTAGCTAATACTTAATTCAATGCCACGACACAAAGTAGTGATAGGTACACTATTATTGTCAAAAAAAAAAGACAAGAAAAAAAGAAAAACCAATCTTATAAAAATGTTGTTGGAGGTAAATTAAAATAGCCGATTCAGAAATTCCCCTTCCCATGCCAAAAAAAAAAATAGAAATTAATTTAAGGGAAAAAATTGGTTGAAGAGAAAAAAAATCTGAATCGGCCATCCAGGTGTCAATATCAATTTTTAGATTAAAGGAGCTTCGTGCGAAGTTCAACTGCTTTTTAAGTAGGTTTTCTTTAGAAAATCTCCTTATTACGCTTGTTGCGGTATTAGCTCCCAAGATTGGGGGTGAATACGTTTTTCGTTTTATGGCCTCAGGAAAATGTTGGCACCAATAACACAGTCATATAATATATATATATATATATTTTGTTTTCTTGTTTTTACGGTACATGGACGCAATTTTTGTCCTATAATCACGAAATTTGGTACCAACATTTGTGATAAGCCAAACCTATTGATTATGGTGCCGATCGACCGGACGGTACTTCTGATAAAGGTATTTTTTTTGTTTTCGAATTCGGGCAAACTTTTCTTTTTTCAAAAATTATTCACATCTTCATTTTTTTTTTTTTTTTATAACTTTATTGCATTTCTTTGATTTTATTTGAAACTATATGATTATTCACCATATTTATCATCTTAATTAATTTTTCATTTCAAGAAATAATGCTCTTAAATTTCACATTGTCCAATATTTCATCAGCAGGTAACAAATTTCGTACAATCATAATATATCGTTTACGCATATGAATTTACAGACGGTTAATGTGACCATCAAAATTCATAATTATTTTCTCTTAAACCTACTTTTTTTTAGCGAGGCTTGCTACGCTAAAGATTTTTTATTTTATTTTTTTACTTTTTTAACATATATTTTTTCATTATTCGGTAACAATAAAAAATAAAATTAGTGCAATAACGAATACACGACCACAGTCAGTCGGAATTTCTTCTTGTGGAAAAATTAGCTGAAAAATGTTTTTAGGTTGAAGGCAATTTATCCGACTGAATATTTGTAAAGGACTCATTCATCGCCACTTTCATCAGAATAATTAAACATGTTATATAAGTATTATAACCATGAATTCAAAACCATTATCAAATAAGAAAATTCAGAAAGTAAAAATTAACCGGTATAAAAACATTATGGAGGAATTTTCTTGGTTTGATTCTTTTTTTGATTTCTGGTTTCTAAGAACCTCCAAGGCTCAAAGTACGTGCCTTCGTTTGAAATATTTCCAACGTTTTTTCATTACTAGCTTGGTAATACGATTTTTAACAATACACCAAGTTACTATCAAAATCAAAAGAAAGTTCGGTGTACCTTATTTTTCAACTTTCTAGCATATCTAGGCGAAACATAATCTTCTGGACTGATGTCCAACGAACTCGGCGATATGGCGGGAGCAAGAGCTGGTCTTTGTATTTCTAGAAAGTTTATAATGGATTTAACCTCCGATTCGTAGGTGTTATCGGACAGCGAACGACCGCGAGCTGCTAATCTGCAAGCAGCCATCCATCTGGCGTATTGCTGTTCCTGCGAAGTTGGAATGAAAAAATGAATTGATAGGAAAAAATAAATAGAAGACGATTTAGAGAAATAGTAAAGGCATTCATTGCCTCAGGTGGTTATATACATATATATTCATTTTCATAATCGCATTCTAATAGCCATAAGCGACGCACATACCGTATCGCAACGTATCCACATTTCGGACATGCCCTCGGGGCCCGGTACTTCCAGCTTGATTCCGAATTTATTTTGCGTTAAATTCACATCTGGTGTGACTTCACAGCCTCTTAAATTAATTATGTGTATAGGAGGCGCGCCTCCGGTACCATCGAGTTGGCTTTTGTACAATCGTAAATGTAAATCATTGTACGCGAACCAATATTGTTTGTATGCTTTGAACGTGAATTTTTTCGGTCTGTAAATGAACAAAAAAACAAATTATTACATGTCAAAAGACAAAGAAGAAAAAAGATAAAATTAATTCGAAGTTTTTACTGCAGGGTCGAGAAATTTTAATTCCTAAATATTCGATTCTATTCAACCTCTGGTAGATTTAAATGATAACTAAGGGATCGTCAGTACCCCCTCCACTCGTAAGTTCAGAATTTTCTTCACTAATTGAATATTTCTCCTACTACATCACTCAAAAGTCAATTATTAATTACAGATTTACTTCAAAAATTAAACAATTCATCATTTGCATAAAATTATTAAGGGATTGTATTTTCCACTTAAAATTTAGCAGCTTATTCTCTTCAGTTTTGAAATGCTTATTCCGCTGTAATAAAATGGAAGAAACTGAAGTCTAGATTCCTCATCTAGTCACTGAACAAAATAGAAAAAATTATTCTTTGAAAACATTTTTTTGAAGTACCTAGCCTATAGTTCGCTATAAAATATAATTTTTATTGACGGATTTTTTAATGGCTCAGTAAGGCGAGCTTTAATTCCAGCCCTATTATGGATAAATTTTTCAAACGTTGATGTACGTTTCCCTCGCAATCGGAGAATTTATTTTGGGCGTTCATTTTATCATTTAAAAAATATATTAATATGATGGCGAACAAAAAATTAAGTTTCGCGAGAGAAAGGGGGAATTTGAAAAATTTGGTAAGGTTCTTCAATTTTTATGAAAACCCCCTTTCACGCATCGAAAAAATATTTCTTTTTAAATGAATAATTATACATTCTGCTAAAATCTAAAATTGGAGTAGCGTAGATATTTACGATTTCATTTTTTTTCTTGAATTTAGACGAATGTTTATAACATGCATTCAAGAACTAAACAATTAAACCAAGTTTCATCTCTACTGCAAGTTTTTTTACTTAATAGCCCATTTTCATGTCTAAAACTACTGAACCAATAACACCCAGAAAAGAATATTTCCTCAGTGAAAAAATTATATATAAAAAGTTTGAAGATGTGAGTCTGAAAATATCGACGGCCCGTTTCACCACCTTGATTCAACGTCGAACTTGATTCAAAATTAAAAAATTCATCCTTTTCTTTTAGTTGAACGGAGTTCAGCACTGAACCAAACTTAAACCAAGTTGGTAAAACGGACGTTTAAAGATTCATTTTGTAATACCTAGCCTAAAGCAGAAAAATTACAGATTTAAAAAATAAAATAAAAAACAAAAAAAAATTCCATATTATAATTTCTTCTAAGAAAACTCTCCTAAAATTTTATTGCCTACAATTCGTGGAACGAGTTGACAGAATGCATGTTTTCGTAAATTGAGATTTGCAAATGGTGATGAATTTAGAAGAAGAAAATTTACGTAACCAAAATCGATACCACGAGGAACGAGTGAAAAAAAAAAGAAGTTAATTCATACTTTAGAAATCTTAAATTATCGTATAATTCTGGAACGTGGGTGATCTCGTTAGGCGATGAAATCATTGATCCTTCGAGAGAAACTTGAAGGTCTGTAAGAGCAGCATCGATGTCGTCATCAGCTCCATTCATGCTGGATGTGTCGGAAATTGGTTGCGGTATACTGGCTTGTAAATTAATTTGTACCTATGAATTATAACGTACACGTAATTATGTAAATGCACATACTCGTAAATACCGGTTGTGGGTTTTCAGATTTTTTTTTTTGTTTTTTTTTCGTAATTTGCTTCGAATTTAATAAAATAGACAACAGATATACTTAATTTATCATTTCCGGTTTTTTTTTTTTTAATCTTTCATTTTTATCCAACAAATCGAGAAATAAAAAACATTCTCAAAAAAAAAGTTTTAAATTATTAGAAAAAATTCACGAACTTGCAAGGCAGCGAACATTAATGCTTCCTCTTCAGTGTAATCTAATTCTTCATTCAGTAACATCCATTTAGCTTGCTCGTATAGCATATTAATTCTTACAGCGTCTGTTTTTGGATTTAAATCGTAAAATGAATAAAATTTGTAGCGAAGCCTTAGGGTATCGAATTCACTGATGCCTTGTTCCATTATTGACAGAGATGAATCTAGCCAACTGCAAAAAACAAAACAAAATAAATTAAATATTGATTAATAAAAAATTCCCTTTTTACGTACTACAAATATATATTTTAGAGTCGAGAGGTATATACGCTAAGGGTAAGAGAGATCCTGGTGATCTAGACCCCTCTTACCTTCGAAAAGAAGAATAACATAAAAAATTGTTTTTTTCGTTGGTTGTAGTGATGGTGTTGTATGAGCGGCGGGGTGTCAGAAGGTATGGTCGAGAAATGTGGCCCTTCCTTACAATGGAGGTATTTAAGCCCTAAAATGGAGCTGAAAGAAACGGTACCGAATTTAAGAAATGTAACGAATTCCGTAGATGTTTCATTCGTGCATACTTGTGGAGTCTTTAGCGAATATTGTTTTATAGAACTTCTCATAAAACAATAAACTACCTGAATCAACGTAAGTACGTAATCCATTTTCAAACTGAAGGCACAGCGTGAGCGGAATAATAACAAGACGTCGAAATATTTTTGTTGCTCTTTTCTGTTACGAATATTTTTTAGCAAAAAAAGACCAAAATATATTCTTTCGAAAATGTAATGTAAACGCATTCAATTTTATATGTTGTTCCTTTTTAACGCACGCTGAGCGCAGTTTTAAATTTGAAAAATGGATAGAATTCTGGCGAGAATTTCAATAGGACTCCGTTTTGTCAAAAAGTAAAATAATTTTAATTTTCTCACAGACGCAATTTCTTAAAACATTTCACAAATGCAGAAAAAAATTCGATTGGATTTTGAAAAATTATGAATTACACTTTTTTTTCTTGCTTTTTAGTTATTTTCAAATAAGTACGAAACAACAGACGATTTAATATTATTAAATAGTCTCCTTCGCAATTTCATCGCGTCTGTTTGAGGAAAAATTTGACTGAAAATTTATAAAAACTGAAAACAAACACGTTATTAATGAGAAAATTACACAGCTAAATCTGTTTTGTTTTTTCACAACAAAATAGCAGACATACTGCATTAAAAGTATATTTTTTTGGAGTATAACGCGCTTCCATTTCAGACATGCTTAGGTTCAGTAATATCTTCGAAGTGAAAATTAGTCTAACGTTTATTCTAACTCATCATAAATGATACAAAAGTCAATATTTGGCGCCTTCTGGCTTATGCCAATATAATTGATACCTCTACAAAGTTTTTAGCGTCACATACTCTGGTTTAAATGGGAATTTATAAAAATTGTTGAGATTATTTTTAGAATGTAATATGGTTTTCTGCACGACAACAAGGTCGTTTGCTCGATGAAATTTTCGTGAGACGAACATCGTGTATTTATATGTTTATCCTAATATAGGCCCACCATTCGGTTCTAAATCGCAAAAAAAAAAAATTGACGATAAGAGAAAATAAACCACATAATCCACAAATTCACACTTACGCAACATTCATACGAGCTTTTTCGACCAGCGATTTGGGTTTTAATAATTTGGACCGAACTTCGTGACTAGGGGAGACTGGACTGTGAGCCAAAGATGTTTCTAAATTTCCGTTCAACAACTCTAGCGAGGTGACATTTCCATTGATTTCTGAATAACCGTTTCGCCTCCAAGTGCCAGTTGGCTGTGCAAAAAAAAATAAAATAAAATAAAATGAAAAAAAGAACATAAATTATATAACTTGGCAACAATACGATTTTTGCGAGAAAAAAATATTACACAATCTGCTGGTTTGTTTGAACAATACAGAAAATGGAGGATTTTTTTCATTCGAAAACTGTAACTAAGGTAGGTGTCCTGAAACTGTTTGTGATAGACAATATGATACTTACCGCGAAAGACTACATACTTCCTCATATACATAAGCATTAAATTTTCATTCAGTGGGTTAGCTATCCACCCATTGTTGATACAATACAAAAACCGTACAACTGGAAAGATGGAAAGAAATCTTTGAAACCAAAACTACAATTTATTTTGATCTTTGCAGAGTTTCGTAATGAAATAAAAATAAGTTATTAAAATCTTACTTAGAAGATTGTATAAGAAAACACTTGAAAATGAGAGTTAAAATTTTGACTATTAATTAGTTACGCAAAAATTAGCTGATTGGTTTTCCCTTAGTTATTCAAGAACTATATTTAATGACGCAGCCAAAAGATGCCATAAGTTTCGTGGATTTGGTTGTTATCTAATCCAATTATTGTGATTTTTTCTCAAAAACAAGCGAAGATCAAAGGTTGAACAGTTTTCTTTTTTCTTTTTATTTTCGTTTTTCGAAGCCACCCTGTACAATTTCACAATCATAAGCGAAAAATTTCCAGAGATAAATAAAGATTTTGAAATTCGTATTAAATTCGGCGAGATTCGAAAATGATACACCGAATTTTTTCATTTGTAACAAATATTGGATTACTTTTTCATATAAACTTTATTATAGCTTCAATTTGATTGTTTCGGTAATATTTGCAACACTAAAAATGCGAAACGCGAAATAAAAATACCTGTTTCTCAAAAAGCACACAATACTCAGAAAGAGTCCAAGATAATTTTTGTAAATTTTTACTTTTTTATTAAGAAATTTTCAAATATGAAATTCATCTCAACAATTTTAATATTATTATTTTTATTATTACTTTTAATTTTAAGCGTTATTATACGAAATTAATCTTTATTTACAGTTGGCCCATATAGTAACATGAATTCTTTAAACAGACTCAATTTCCAACGAAAATATTTTCGATTTATTTGATCACGAACTACCAATGAGAAGAATTTACGCTTAGCACACTAATTCTATAACTTCTTCAAGAAACCACTCAGTTAATATGGAAAGAATTTAATATTTTCAGTTTGAGGGTTAATATCAGGTTTTCGTAAAAATTCACCAACAGTACATATTCCAAGCTTCGTTGATGTTGTTTTTGTTGAATTATCTCATGTATTGGGACACTATTTTATTACACATTAATAATTTTCAAGCAATTGTTTTTAAAGATCTTCCGTAATATACATAATATTAAACCATAGATAACTTCAGCAGCTAATTCAAGGGTGCAGACTTGGGGCGTTGGCTTTCACTTTGTCCAACAAAAACACATTAGTGAGCACGCTCAAGTTATAGTTGTAGATTTTCATTATAAGGAGGGGAGGTATATGTATGGACGATTAGACAGACTGAAAATTAAAATTTAGATTTGGCTCATCCCTTCAAAGACTTCTTGATTCGCCACTGACGTGAATAGCATCAAATTAGTACGAAAATCATCAAGGATGATAAGTCTGAAATATTTAGTAATACTCAGAAATATTAAATCAAGAAAAAAATTAAGTCGGCAATGTCCAAAATGATCCATTCTTAAGGTAATCACATTGAGCTCCCACTAAGGAAATTATCTACTAAACGCGTAGGACACCATGTATGCTATACAAGTATACAGATACTAAATCTACAAAAAAAAAAACCCTTACCGTAACTGGAGAGCTAACTGGTGTCGACGCGTGTTTAGGGGTAAGCGGTGCGCATATAAATTGTGGGGTTTTGTCCAGACTTCCAGTTGAACTTGCTGGACTTTGATTTGCTACAAAGGTATTCGTGTCGGGTGAAATTGTCGAATTTGCTTCGCGCATGTGTTTCTTAGTCGACATATCTTTTAAATTATGTTTTAAATGATGCGGTTCCAACGGCTTACATAGCGATAGTTCTTCCGGATGTCTTATACCTGAAATCAAATAAAAAAGAAAAAGAAGATCAATTACCACATCGTTAATCGTTAATGAACATTAAATGATAAACTAATAACGAATGAAAAGAAACGTTCTTGAGAATTCTACGGTAATTTATGAAGATTATATATTACATACGCGTAGGAGCTAAAGGACGCGAGGACAGATGAAGAGTTTCCACTTTCCATAACCAAAGGCAGAATTCTTCAACAAAAGAAATTTTTCAGACGAAGAAAACCGCTACACGGTTAATTATATGAATAAAACATAGGCACCCATTTTAGATTTTAAAGGTACTTATACACCTAGCGACGATAACAACTTTTGATAAGAAAAAACGAATAGAACTTCGAGAACTTTTTTACAGCATATTGTTATTCTTATTTTTTGAAGAGTGCAGAAATTTTTCGCCATTCTGAACGTAGCTGTAGGCTTCATCACAAGTTGACGGACGAAATTTGTTTTCAACTTATTAAAGATCATGTAATTCAATTAGTAAAATACAATTGTACGGCTGAAAATTAACTGTTAGAAATAAATTTTTTTTTTTCAATTGTCAGAAGATAAATAAGATTTCATTAATGCACTGTAAAATAATTATAGGTACGTAAGGATCTGAAATTAATATAATCCTTAAAATGATCTCTTCTGTGGGTTGATTCACTTCTTTTTGGGGAATAAATTCCATCAGTTTGGTAGGTTCCACTATATAATCGGTTTTCAAATGAGGGGTCGCAGACAATTGTATGGGCGGAATTACAGCTGGTCAAAACAACTAGAACACTTACGCATGAAAAATTAATTCATAAATTATAATCGAAAATGCGATAGGTTCAAATTGTTGAAAATAATATAAGTTGGGCATTACCCACAGACAGGGTTTTAGATGTTAAATCTTCCAACGTTAAAAAAAAAATCCACTAAAATTCATGTTTTAGAACACAAAAAACCTAAAAAAATATTTTTCTCGCGAAATTGTCTTCTCAAATAGTGAAACCTTTTCCACAAATAAATCTTAAGATATGTACTACACTGTAATAGATTGCAATTGAATGTATATAATTAGGCTTCCAACACACCGGTGTCTTATGTAGATGCATCATGGAGGTGGTCAGATTTTCTTAAACATATCTGACCGTCTCGATAGTGCATCTAAATAACACACTGGTGTGCTGAAGCCTTTAGGTAATTACTGGATAGACCGAATTGACCGATATAGTAGGTCTTATTTGCACGCTTCCAGTTTTTTAAGATTCTGACAAAACTGATGCATTCTCACATTTTAACTGAAAAAACTGAATGGTGTTAGCACGTTTTTCTGAAAATTCAGAATTCAGAATTCTTAATTTTCTCAACATTCAGTTTTCAATCACTCTGGATTTCCTGTAAGTTCTGAAAACATAAGTTTCTTCCAATTTACCATGTTTCGAATTTTTTTGTTTGCACCAATCTAAAAAACAATGAAAAATATTAATTTTTTCATTAATTGGTGAGATTTGATAATAAATATTTTTTTGAAGTTCGTTCAGTTATATTTTTACAATTTTTTTTCCAGAAAAATCAAAAAGTTTTTACTCGCTACAAGAAACTCAAAAATAAGAATTTTCAGTTTTGTCAGTTTTCAGAATTCAGAAAAATTAGGTTTTCAGTTTTCTACAAATGTGTAAATAGATCTAGAGTTGAAATAACAAGTGCCTCAACCATTAATGATAATATTATTGAGTCTGTTCCGACTTGAAGGCGCCATGGAAAAATCCTGATGGTTAATGGTTACCGAGAACTAAAAAAGTTTGAGAACTTTTGATCTATATCAATAAAATGATCATTAGCTGTGCATGATATGGCATAAAAAGTGCAGCACTTAAATTATGGTATCTCAACAAGTTCTGTTAAAAATGAGAATTCAGTTCAACTCTATATAAGGCTTCTGAACAGCCTGTTCAGAATTGTTCTACACGTTTCACCGTAAAGATCAGAAATACGATTTTCATAAATTGTAATTACGAACGTTGATTTTAATCTTCAACTTCAAGGCCATGCTAAAGCCTCCGTGACACTGTTCGACTTTTCCAATTAGATCAATTAAAATACATTGTTGAATACTACTTGAATTAATAAAAAAAAGTCATATTTGAAAGGGAGAAAAAAATGAAAGAAAAATCCTTCGATTCTAAATGCCTCAATCATCCTCTTCTTCAGAAGTTTTATCGGCCCCCACCAATTCTGCTTAATTTCTCTCTCTTCTTACCCATACATCACTACCATTAAGGCGATACCTATATTCATAACTCCAACATAAAAAATCCGGTCATTCTTACGTTCGTCTCACCAAAGACAACCACAATCATCTTACGAGAAAGATAATTTAAAGAAGTGAGTACAGATTCAAACATGAGCATGCAAACGTAGGTACTTAATATGTATAAAATATGATAAAAAAAAATGAAATGATTCACATCCAAATCTACTGAAAACATGAAAGTCACCATGATAATGCGTTTGTTTAGGTCGTTGTTCGTTTCAATTATTCGGAAATTAATCCCATATTGTTCATCTCAATCAGCAATTCTCAACATAATACGTCCCACACTCTAATGAACATGAAGGTCAATACAAGGTTTCAGCCACGAAATCAAACATACGGGTCAAAAGCATACTATCTGAATATTTTTTCAAAAAGTGTACACCAAGCTCTATTTACAGAAAAAAAAAAACAAAAAAAAAACAAAAACAAAAACCTTTTAATTATCTAACAATATAAATGTTTTCATATAGGATGTTGACAATTGTCGAAATAATCTTTTTTTTTTTCTGCGGCGGGGCATCAAGCTCCGCAGCACTTGTGGATGCACACATTATCGAAGTAGTAGGAATACACTTTTCTTAAATTTTCCATCCTGAAATGATGGATCAAGGTTAAGAGCAGATCCAGAGGTTTAGACGACTGAGAAGACAAACATAATTATATCCTATGATTCGTAGGAGCGATAATAAAAATTAAATGGCCTCTTTAGATCAATTACTCAATTATCAATAGACCTACTGTCTAAGGTTTTTTTTTTTTTTTTTCAGTACTACAATTTTGAGGCTGCAGCTGGACTATAAACAAAAAAAAATCGAATTATACGAAAAAAATGCAGTTGCGAAAAACCAAGAAATGATAATCTAATCGTCGTAAATTTTCATTTCAACAGATACCTATATCGTGCCACCTAAAAAGAAATAATAAGAAACTGTAAAGACAAATTAAATCGTAACACTTCCTATTCTTGTAGACAAAAATGAGTACACTTCGTTCAACGACTTTTATTTTTGAATTCATAACATTTCCTGCGTATGACTTATTGTTTCAAGTCGCATTCACGACAGACACGAACGAAATAATTAATGGCATATACCTAGGAAAAGCTCATGAAAACCCCTAAACAAACAAATAAACAATAAAGCAATAAAAAGTGTTGAAAATTTCGCACTTAAGAACAATCCCTTCGAATATTTTTAGCGACCCCACTTTTGTGTACACTGTAGACAGTTTATATGGCATTATACTGTGTAAAATCTATCCACGACAATGCGTAACAAACGATCCAACTAATTCAGCCTTAAATGGCTAGTGTATGGCTATACGGGGAAGCAGAATGAGAAACAATTTTTTATTTGTTGTCCACTTGGTAGATAATTATTTTGTCGTGGTCATCAAAAAAAATACAATTACTCGTCAATTAAGGTCAAACCCGCAAATAATTTACCGACACTCCATCACGAAGAAAATAATGGCAAATTCAGTTCTATTTCATAACAGTGGGCATATTATTTCTAATTGATTTGAGTATCAACCAGTCTGAGTTCCGTTTGTTTAATCTAAAAATACGGCATCGTCGCGACCGTTTTAAGGTTCAAACGTCATCATTTCGAAATTGTATAAAAAACTAACACGTAACGTCAATTTAGACTTGGTTAAAATATAAATTAATAAGATCAAAAAAAAAAAATAGGAGGAAACTTGGTACTAAACAGGAGTATCATGGGAAACTTTGAAAAAAATCTATCGAGTATAAAGAATTTCAAGAATAACAAAATATCGTATCGTAGTGACTTTGAATTAAAAAACAAGGGCCGGACACACAAAATCCGAATCCGGGGTCATATAATTGGATTTTAACAAGTGATAGAATTTTCAATTTTTTTTTTTGGCGTAAGCATTTTGAGCGAGTCTTCTGGGCCCCCTCAGAAAGTCCGAGCCGGGGAATTCATCTGCCTCTTAAAGTCCTGTTGAAAAATCAACTTCTAGAAATGAAAATCGTAACTTGCGTAGTTCATGCCATGTTAAATTTATAATTTCAACTTTCAAACATAATGAAACATTATTCAACTCTGATCATAATTTTTCTAAATTACACTTCAAGATTTAACATTTTTTTTTTTTTTTTTCATTTTGTTGTTCATGAATCGAAAATAAAAAAAAAAATATTGCTTTTATATTCATGCGATAAAGGAATGAAAGGAAGATAACACGTTTTTTCTTACGTAGAATCCATCTTTAATTTTGAAAATGGGCAGGTATCCTGCAGTACAAATTTGGGAGTCCGAAAAAGTATGTGCCTTTACCAGACTATTTTCAATAATATTCAAGATCATATATAATATTAAAATAATGAACGATCCTCACATATGACATTTTATTAGGCTATGAACTTGGTACTGGCCACCTATGGAAGAGAAGTATAACTTAGGACTGGGACACGACAGATAATGTTCCACAATGAAGCATTAGTTTCGTCCACGCGAAATTTACTGATGTTTGTAATAGGTACGTACAATTTGCAACAAAAACTTGATTGGGAGTGCGAAAAATTGTAATGCATATATTATAATTCATGGTTATGTGAATATTTCAGAAATGTCTTAATATCTTCATTTAAACACAGTGGAAGTCTGTGCTAAACATATGTTTGTCAATATAAACAAAATGAAACAGGGAGTCAAAAGGAATCGAATATGTTCAACAATTCCAAAATTAGTTTGTAACTTTTTAAAACCATTGTGAAAAACAGTTCGTCAGTTTTCCAATTGAAGCATTTAACATTATATGAAGCCATTCCCTTGGTATGACATGATTATAATCGAAAATTGGGGTTCAGTAATGCACAAAAAAATTTCAACGTTCATAAATTTTTCTTCAAAACATAGGTAGACTCAATAATCATTGTAGGTAAGTCTCTGACTATAAAGAACTGGACCAGTAAAGCTCCATAAACCCAATGTAATTTATAATGTCAAGACATACCGGCATAAAAGTAGGCAATTGAGTGTACTGAGAGCGTACTTTTGATGTTTTGCCTGATTTCACCAATTTAGAATGCATTGGATAAGGGTCATCTCTTAAAGCCACCAGCATAGCGTACATCAACATAGTTTGAATTCAAGTACGTCAAGGGGTACGCAGTGGTTGCCTATTGAACGCCGGAATGTCTAACCAGAAATCACCGTTCTTTATTGGTCCAGTACTATATATATATATATAATCAAAGAGGTAAGTACATATTCTGGTCTTCACAGTGTTGAACTTCATGAAATGGTCTTCATAAGTTTTTCCACGATCAATCTCCAAAATAACATAAACATACTCTGATCTTTCTATCGAGCTGAAAGAAATCAGTGTTTTTCGTGTTTTATTTTTTTCATGGGTGATAAAGTCGATTAATTAGCCTATGCATAAAGCATAAATCTTACCAATATTTTTTATTCTTGGAATAACAATGACCCGAAGTCATCGAAAACATAAACATGCGGGGGAAAAACAATATCATAAAAACAAACGGAAAAGCGGAAGTTCGACCATAAAATACGACCGGTTTTAGCCATACTTAAGCAGATGCAGTAGGAGGAGATCCAAACTCATCACGAGTGCCGTAAACATGAAAAAATTTTAACGTGAATCATGATTCATGATTTCTTCGAAACAGAATGAGGGGAAAAAATAGGGAAAAAATTAAACGTTTTTAATGGAAATACGTATAGGAATACCCTCTAAAAATTTTTGCGATCGATCAATTCAAGTTGTTTCACATGGAAAATAAAATACATTTCGCCTTCGGCGATCCACGTTTTTCCAGCAACGAATGCAAGCATTCCCAGATGAAGCCCACAGGTCAATATACGCACCTATACACGATTTTCGCTCGTATTATAAATTATCGGAAGAAAAATTTTAATTTACTCGGAAGAAAAATATATGCAAACGCATCTCCATTTCCCCACATTATTTCGAGGTATGTTAATCGAAATCTGTGAAGTTTCAGCGAAATATTTGGACAAAGGCAACGATTTTATTTAATTGGAGATAAATTTTCTGAGAACTTAAGCGAATCGCATAGGTTCATTCGGAGGTCAAAATAAGGTATTAAAACAACTCTAGCGCAGTGATACTTCGCTAAAAAACCCAGTTTGCCAATTTTCATTTACAATATTAAAAATATAAATAATAAAAAATAAAACCTGAATTAATGCAATGCAGAAAAGACGCTCGTAACCCCTTGCGCCGTAAATAAGAAAAAGATACTTAACGCAACACAATTCACTTGCTTTTTTCCGGCAATTTTTTTTTTTGTTTTATATTTTTCTCGGAAGCTACTAAACAAATAGGTACCAGACTTATACCAAACTTGCACCCACATAATGGCAATATATCGTGAAAATTTCATCAAAATCCAGGAAAAACCTATTTTCCAGGAATTATTTACGTTCCAGTCTTCTCGAAAACCAGAGAAATAACTGACACAAAACTTCTAGCAGATCTGGTTGTGTACAAAGACTACGTGTCGTGAAAATTTCAGCCTAATCCCTTTTTTAATTTTTTAAAAACCGTGAACCAAAAATTTACATGATATATACAGATACACATACATATAAATATATATATGTAAGAATATGTATTCACATTCTTAAAATAACCACAGTTTCTGTCTGTGTTTTGCACTTGCTGATATAGTGAGTTGCAGAGATCTCTCATATATATATATATTAGATTTGTATTATATTCATCTATTGATGGATTTTAAGTATGGAAAGATGAAAGACGTGTCTACATGATTCTTCATTATTTTCTAAAGCGCTTACAAATCCATCAATACATGCCAAGCTAGTGGGATGATCTTGAGGAAGACGGAATGCTAATTAGTAAACGATCAGCTCAGTTCTTTCCCTAGTGCGGCTCCCCCTCGAAGAATGGGGGATGTAAGAATATGTATTAACATTCTTAAAATAACCACAATTTCTGTCTGTGTTTCGCACTCGCTGATATAGTGAGTTGCAGAGATCTCTCATATATATATATTAGATTTGTATTATATTCATCTATTGATGGATTTTAAGTATGGAAAGATGAAAGATGTGTCTACATGATTCTTCATTATTTTCTAAAGAGCTTACATATATACATAAAAAAATCAGGTCGAAATGAGGAGTTAGGGTCATTAGTTTTCTTTTGTCGTGAAATGGAAAATTTTTGTCAACTCCACCCCTAACCCTTCCATGAGGTAAATTTTGATACTCCGTTTGCAAGAAAACTATATATGTTTTTTCTACACTAACCAAACTAATTAATTTTCCTTAATTTCGAAATGTATTTTTCAAACAATCATGAACAGACGATGCAATATTCTAAAAAAATTTTAAATGCAAATAAACTCAAGTTTTTGAACATTCGATATACCTAGGAGGCTTAATAAGCCTTAATTTTGGGCTACAAGGCAGGTAAATTTATTTCTGAAAAATAAAGTTCAAATAAGAATTTCTCAGGAATTTTTTGTGAAAAAAAATTTTTTATTTTCCTCAGCAATTATAACTAACTAAAATTGAATGAAAAACAAACATTCGATCATTCTGTTCGTCAATCAATTTAAAAAAATATTTTAGGCACCTATCTAAGTAAATTTGAAAAAATAAAAAATGCACACTGGAAAATTAGTTGATAAAAACTCCTCAAATGCACAAAAAATCTGTCTTTAAAGTAATTTATTTTGTTGCAGATTACAGCTGTAATAAAAACAAAAATCGAAGAAATCCAAGCAGCAAAAATGGAATTATACTATAGTACATCCTCAGAACCGAGAAAATAATTGGGATATATTGCCTTTTAAATGCAATAAAATCTTTTGTTTTCATTGTTACTAACTAAGACAAACTATTCTTCAAATTTTTTGGAAAAATTTACCATTTGTTTTTAACCAACAGCGAAAAATATATGCTACGATGAATTTTGGAAATCCTGAGGTTAGGAAACTCGTTGCATTTTTCAATTTCATCCAAACGGAACCACAATAACGCTGACAAATGGTGGACTCAATTTAGCCTAAATATTAACAAGTTTAAAATTCAGATTCGTTGAGAGAGAATTATTTTGCCTCCTATTCTTAATTACAGCAATAATTTACATACGTACGTTGTATTTAATCACTCTGACAAAAGAAAGTCTCGTACCTATGTAAAATGCTTACCTAATTCTTTACATAGCTGCATGACTGCGTTGAACGTCTTTATCGAAAAGTCAACTTTGCAATCCAAAAAACGTAAATCTGGTAACTGTAATCTGAGGATTTTGTGCATCGGTGTAAAATGCAAAACAGCATCTGCTTGTACTCCGTACTGATCCAGCGTCGAACGGGTTCTCGTTAACCATTTATTATGACTGGGCCACCATAGGGCATGATCCGACCAATCGACTGCGATATCTACAACACGATGAAATATCGTATAAGTTATGAATTATTTAAATACGAAAATTATAATGCTAGTTTAACACTGACGACTGCAGACTATAAACGCCTTCGGTGAATTGAAGGGCAAGCCAGGTTATGAATGAAGTCTGCAGATTAATTAGCCCGAGACAGACGAAAAAAAGTTTTTAGACGTTGATAAAATATTTATTTAAAAAACAAAGCAACATAGGCTAGTAAAAAATAATAGGAATATGACAATTTTCAATAATTTTTTATTTCCATTTCATAAATTAATAAAGTCAGAGGAGGTATAAAGTAAATGGAAGAAAATCAAGCAAAGTCTTTAAATGTTTATACATGTTATTATGTTGAAAAGAGAATCGATTCACACGGATGAGATCAAAAGGCAGTTCGGCTATGGACTTTCATGTGGTAGTTGTAGGCAAAATATTTCATAGATGGGAACAGATAAGAAAATTTAGTATTTTTCTAATGCGATTTCGTACAGAATTTGAAATCGAGATGACATTTTTCATGAATCGAAAGTGACTGAAATTTATAACTTCAAAATTTTTAAATATTACTTTAAAATGAACTCTGACGAATCAAATTATGTAAATCTGAAGAATGATAGTGGACCCAAGTTATACCTTCGCTGAATTGGTTCAATTTCATTCGACCTATGCGATATAATTTTCTCAACAACGCATCTAACCCGGTTCCTGATTGATTTTTACTCGCATGAAAAACAAAACATCTGAACCTATATATAAATAATCACTGAATGCCAGAAATCCTTTAGAATTGATGGCAGATGTAGAAGGCTGTATGCCTATAATTATTATGTAGTACATATAAACGACGAAACCAACCTCAAGCACTTCTGCGACTGAACAATACACCCAGATTAACAACTCATTTCCACAACGAGTGCCAACAAAGACAAAAATTAAAGACTCCTAAAACATGTACTAGACAATAAATTTTAAATTCAAAACATTTCCAAAAATTTTTTTTCATCCTTAAAACCATTCATCGGAGTCAATTAAATATCGAGGCAACATGTAAGCAGAATTGTTAATTCAGATGGCAAAAAAATACATTGTTAAAACCGTCACTTTTTTTCATTGAGAAAATACAAAAAAAAAAAATTTGGCAAACAACTAAACCAGAAACAATGTGTCTGTAAAATACAATGCCAGCTAGAAAGTTGAAATTTGGCAAACACAGTTGATAGAACAAGAAATCGTGTATGTTGGTTAACGTAAAATTAAAAAAAAAAAGTTCGAAAATTAAATTGCAACGTAATTGCACGAAACAAACACTTTCAACTTTTTTCATTGAATTTTGGTCTCAACTTAAGACTTCATTTGATTATATTTTGTCATTTAGGCATTTACAGAATTTAAACGTGAGGATTCAGAAAAAGGTCATGGAAAGCAGTGCATTTTCAAAGTTAGGTACTTCTTATTTCATATTACCAACAGCATTTATGGAAAATTAATTATTTATTAGTTATTATCGTAGGTTCGACCTAATAAAACATTATCTATTTACTCGTCTCAGGTCACAAGATGCTAGAGAAAAAGTTACGAAAATTAGAATTGTGCAGGGTTGTCTATGTATACATGTTAAAGGGAAAGTGTGAAATTCAGGCATTTCGTGAAATGTCCAGCGATTTTAGGTAAAGTGTGAAATGATAATAAATAAGTGCTTGACAAATATCCTCAATGTCCTCAAAATCTGAGTTGTAGGCAGGATGTGTTTCAGAAATAAGATTTGGATCACATTTGTCACCAATTAATCGAATTAAACTTTAGTTATGAACTTCAGACATTACTTCTAACCAACATCTTTACATTGAAAATAACACGTCTTGTACCTATCTTCCATTTTCCTCAACATTTGTTACACTCATTAAAATGCCAAATGATAAAAATAACACTACCTACCATCTTATTTGAAGGCATTAGCTAAACATCTACGTAGTTTTTACTTTCTGCCAATTCAGACAAGAAAACAACTTCATTTCACACTTATTGCCTAACTTGAGAAATAAGTACCTATTTAATTAGGCATTTCATAAAATGCCTGATTTCCCAAATTGCCTGTATAAATAGCCAATCTAACCTTTACGAATAGGAAAATTCGTATTTATGCTAAAAATGAGGTCACACTTGTTCACTGTTGAAAGCATTAAAGCACTTACTTAAACATTAACCTTGTGATTAACAGAAAATTTCGTTATCGTAGGTATACAACTACACAAGTAGTGTAGACATTGCATTAAATCACATTTTCAAGCTCCTCCACGCTTTTTACGAGGGAAAACATTCACCCCATAGGCACTCATATGTAGGTAGTAGTCTGTAATATCTACATTTCTTTCAATTAATCCTGGTAGATTTTCTTGAACCTACAAAAGGCTCAGTTATTCTCATACAAAAATAACAAACGAGCAATTTTTTTTCAAATGTTTAAAATTTAAGGGTTGAAAGTTTGAAAATTATTTTATCCGCAATAATGAGTTTAACTGGAAGCCTATTTCGCTACGGAATTATGCATAAGATGGAGAATCATTTATGGCGGATCCAGTTTTCACGAACTAATCGACCTACTTTCCAAAATGAAGATTATTTTCCTCGATTCGTACAATGTAGCCATAATGTAAACAAAGGCTCGTCGGAGACATTTGACTCTTCTTTTTTCAGTTTTTTCATTTTTTTCATTTTTTTCATTTTTTCATTTTTTTTTTTTTATCAGCGCAGAGAAAGAGCTGTACAAACGCAACTATGAAATAATACGACGATCCCCTTTCTGTTCGTAATACAAACGAAAAATAATAAAAAAGAGGAAATATAAAACGCACCGCCGACGTTTTAATACTGAAAGCTACCGCTATATAACAAATTAATTTTTCATTTTATCGAATTTTCATTGACGTATTTATTTTTTCCTTCTTTCCTGTCTCTTTTTTCAATTCATTCCATTCATAATCATAATAATGTGAAATTAATTGACATTTAAAATGCAGCGTGTCGTTTATTTTAAACACCGGTGGAAGAGAGTCAAGAAGAGGGAAAAAAAGCCATAAAACAACAAACCATGGTGTGCCCTTGGTTCTTTAAATACAAGCGACTTCTAAATGAGGTTCGTTAAAAAGTCGGCTGAATGATTTGATGAATACACCAGCAAATCCCCTTAGATTTTCATTTAATCTTTCCACTTCCAGAGCTTAAAAAATTATCAATAAAAAAAAAAATACATTCAGAATATTAATTATGACGACGTGAGAGCAGACCTACAGCATTATTCGTAAATTAGCGATGCGATGTCGATTTTGGGGGCACAAACCTATTATATTCCGTTCTAACATCGAATAAAATTCCGAAATCGGTACATCGATGGCGGGTTAAACAAGTTTTATAGATGAACAGGGTGAGGTTGAAGAAGGTATAAATAATAACTTACTATAGTTCCTCACTCCCATGAATTGGCTGCTGGAACCGCAGCCCGGTGAATAGATCAATAAATTTACAATTCGAAGCTTTCAGTGTTTGACTCATGGAAACCTACAATAGACTTGAATGAAGATAGCTCCTCCAACCATTTCATCAGAATGGCACCTCCTACACTTCCTTCGTTTCGAATCAATTTACTTTTTTTTTTCTTCTTCATCTGCGACTAACATAAATACGATTACTCTTTCTTTACATGAGTGTGCGTGTAACATACACAAGTATATGGCTTACTTTGATCAGGGGCACCACCATGAAGGTTAGCGACCAATTTATGGCGTATAATTCGTAGAAAAATTGAATTTATGACTCTTTGCGAAAATTTTAAGCACTCCATGTCGAATAATTTACGATACGAAGTGCCTTGTACACAGAAAGACGTATTAAAATGAACGTTGATTCTGAAATCGCGTACAAGTAGAGGTGAATTACTGAGAAATTAACCGGTTTTGATAGATAACAAATTCATGTACAACTATAGCGCGTATAGGCAAGCTTGATTTGAAATAAGTACAAGTGTTTTGACATGTCGAATACAATGGAGAACTTGGGTACAGTGAGGAGTTGGTCATTCGATAGAACGAACGGCATTACAAACAAGCCACTTTTTCTTCACGAGAAACCTACAGAATACTCTGGTAATTTCCGAAGCATCTGTAATGGATTCAAAAAATGAAAAATAACGACGAATTACGTACTCGTAGGTACGGTATGGGATATACGAACATTTTAACCAGCCTGGAAAAAAGGGGCATTCTCCTCCTCTGGAATTTTACCTATTTCAAAAAATTTTTTATCCAATACATTACACGTATTTTTCGCAGGTCAGTTGTCATTATTTTTCACACTTTATTCGTCAGACAGGAAAATTTCGGTCTTGTTTCCAACAGATTTCGATTATAGAGCTCCAAAACACTATTTATTTATTTACTTACAGTCGTGTATTGAGTTTACATATCAAATTACTTACGTTATTTACAATTATTTGATTTGCATATTTCAATGTAGCCCTCCATCTATCCATCTCTAGACATAAGCCTCTTCTACCCGTTTTCAGCGTAGTATACTATGGGCAACCATCAGCCGCATTATTGCTACTGTTGGTTTTACTCTCCTCTCCAAGGATTTTGATTATAGTACCTCATGAAACAATACTTAGCTATATTCTTTAATGATGAAGAACAATTGCGGGCGCTCAAGAAATTAGGTACCTCACAAAATTTAAAAGCTTTTTTCGTAAGAATATTAATAAGAACAAAAAACAAAAAAACAAAAAAAAGTTACCAGTATAAAATTATTACATACTGGAAAGCCAATACGACAATCTCATACGTACTCTTAATCTTTTAAACAGTGCGACGTTTTCATTCAACAATAGATAAGTACTCCCAACTTCATTTTTTTTTTGAAAAATTAAAATTAGAACTACAGTTTAAGCCTAATATTGTCTTTGGTAGCACGCCAAATTTTCGACGAAAAAGTTACAGACGCGTAGGAAACACATCCGTGTGCAGCCTATACAAAATAATGCAACAATTACTTCGTTAACAATGTTAAAATACTCAAAAAATTTCAAGTTCGATAAATTAAACGAATATTTAATAATTTCAAGACTTCAACACCTTATTTACATAATTTAGAAAAAAAATTCTGACAAAAAGAATAGCGGCATTGAATAGGGAATTTTCGTCACAAATGTATCACAGACCTGCAGTTTTTCAGCGAAAATAATGGATTAGTCTTTTTTTAAAGAAAATAATCGAAAAGAGATTAGAGATAATATTACGTATGGAGAAAAATACAACTTTTCATAACACCCATTTAAGGTACCTATACAGTTTTTTAGTTCTGAAGGTCTATTCAAAGAAATTAAAATGCTTGCAGCAAAAACGATCATAGATAAATTATTATTCTCAATCAATGTGATTAAATCAATGGATGAAAATGACAAAAATTACTTCTAGAGAAGATTAAATGCGGAGTACATTTCATGAAAGAATGGGTACTCGTTAGATTGGCAGTGAAGGTCAATTTTGTATTATTCCACTTTTACAATTTAGTCTCTGGTATCACTCAGCTTCCTAAAACACCTCAATTTTAGATAAATTTACTCAATTAATACTGACGTGACATCTTTCTATACCTATAATACATACACTGCTGATGAATGAGATTTGATCATATCTACAGTTTTTTAAAAGTTACCCGTGAAAAACCATTAATATATATTTATTTTTATCGAAACAAATCATATTATTTATTAACTATACATAATATATTATGAAGCAAACCTATTTCTTTAGACATTAGCATAGGCAAAGAATTTGAGTTTTTTGGAGGCCTGGCTCCTCCAATAATTTATTTTTTTGAAGGGGCCGCTTACTCACCAACAATTTTAGACATTCAAGTACACATGCATTAATATACTGACATAGCCTAAGGGTGCGGTGTACAGTAGGGAATAAACTTCACTCTAAATTTGAAAATGAGCACGAGTTAATCCGTGAAAATTGGGGAATTATCCTCGAATAAAGTTCACTCACCACTGTACACCAGATTCCAAGTATATAGTTTCAGTGTAAACCAAGAAATTTGCACATTTGGTATTCAGCTTCCCTCCTAATAATTTCACCAAACAGCTTTGCAGTCAATTAGAATCCTTAAAATCTCAAGATCAATAATTTTTGGCATAGGTTGTATTTTATCTGTACCTTTTAAATCAATTTTTAACAACATCCAAATTTATGAACTGTGATTCCCTCAAAAGTTAATGAATTAATTCTTCCCGACACTTCGAAAAACAAACATTAGATGTAAGATGTTCAACTTATTAAATTTTTAGGATGCAGATCAGAATAAATTTGAAAAAAAAATTATACAATCCAGTACAAAATTTGGAGAAATTTAAATACAGAACATACTGTATTTTCGGTTCGGGGAATTGAGCCTGGTACCTACATATTTTCCAGCTAAAACTGGTGAACTTGACCGCACAGCCATTCCACCGCCGGCTATAACTTGTGAATGTATTTCATATAACACAAGGTATGGCGGTTCGCAAACCCATTTTTGATGAGATCTATAAATACTGTCATACAATATTACAATTTAAACCACACAGAAAAAAAGACTGACTGATTTTCAATTTTAAAATTTGGGTATACAAGAAAAAGGGAATTACTTTCCTACACAGATAGGTAATTTTAGATCAAGATGCATGGCAAAATTTTGTCAAGATAGAACGTACAACGTACTACTGGCAGGACCCCTCATCTTATCAGTCCTACCCTAAATAGCTCGTTACACATTCTGCTGGAAGTACTGCTAATTTTTCCAATGAATTACGAATTTAATGGAGATAATGACGCAACAAAGTTTTCCATTACCACCACTGGGAGCACCAATTTCTCTTGATCCAAATCTTTCAGCAGGACGCAACGTTGTAAGTTCTATCATTAAAGAGTAAATCAAAATCGAGTTTTTTTTGTTTGTTTTTTTTTCTTTTTGTTTTTTCGTACTTTGGCAATAAGCAGATATTGAATGAATTACGAGCGGTGCTAAGGAACTAAAAATAAACATACTAATTAATACGAAATACCTATGCCTACGATAAAACCGACATTTACCGGTTTCGTTTTGTGTGTAGGTTCGTTTAAATACTAGGTAAATGTATACCGAAGAGGCGAGAGTCATGCCCTTACATGGAAAATGGGGTTGACCGGTCTTCGTAATACAGCAACCATCACGACGTATACACTCTAAATACGATGCCAATAATTGATCAACCTGCAGAGAGCAATGAAAGAAATGTAAAAAAAAAAAAAAAAAAAAAAAAAAAAAAAAAAAAAAAAACACTCTCCCACAACTGAATATTCTCCAAGCCTTGCCAACCCACGATGTTCTACGCTCCCACTGCTCTGCGGTGCCTTCACACCCGCAGACTTTTATGTTGAGAAAGAAAAAAAATTCTCAACGACGTTAAAACTTGAATAGGCGATACCTCAATGAAATTTTACTTCGAAACAAGCTCCAGTCGTCTCCATGTGGCCTGAGCTGCGTGTGCAAAACGAAAATTTGTTCGGCATCTGTCGGATTCCAATTGCTTGTTTACCGGGCTTCCGGTAGCTACAACTTTTACGCAAAGCGGATCTTCTCCGACTTTTTACAATCGTTACGTGAAAGCTATTTAATTTCCATTTTGAAATTAACGATAGATCAAGGTCAAAGATTTCATTTTTTTTTTTTTATTAAATTCACCCATGTTCATATTAAAATTTGTCAAATGCTTTAAACCATTAAATACAAGGGATGAATGTTTTGACTATATAAGTACCGGACCAACAAAGAACGATAATTTCGAGTTAGACATGTCGACGCAAAATAAGCAACCACTGCTCATCTTTTAACGTACTTTTCATTACGTTTATGTACGCTATCCTTGTGAATTTAAGGGATGTCTTCAATAAATATATTTTAAACTGGTGAACTCGAGCAAAACGCCGAAAATACGCAGAAGGTACTCTAGGGTTGCCTACTTTTTCGCCGGCATGTCTCGACATTAAAAAATACATTGGTCTTATGGTAGTGGCGGATCCAGAACGTAATTTTTTTTTGGGGGGGAGGGGGGAAATGACAAAATTTCTGGGTAGTCGAGCATTTTCTTCTCTCTTCTACTTATTTTTTTACAGTTTTAATCTCAATCCCACATTTCCCGCTCCCTTCGATCCGCCACTATCTTATAGAGCTTTACTGGTCCAGTACTATGGAGTCAAAGGATGGATGGCAATAATGAACAATTATTATACAACTAAAACGTCTACAGAAAGTGGATGATTTCGCTGCGTTCCTTCTTTCCACCAACGCCTCCACGACCGAATGCAAGAACACGATACTTCGGTAATTATTACATTTTTTACATAATCAATTGTATCTACTTATACATGAACATACTCAGTTATAACTTTCGTAAGATAATTAATTCTTATGTCACTGTTAATACTTAAGTATCGTTCTTGCATTCGGACCAGAGTGTTCTATGCCCAATCAGAATACAGAACTTTTTCAGTTGTTGATAACTGACTCTTCATTTGTTGATTCTTTTTACTATTATTTCCAAGAAAACTGATTTCATTTATTTTTAATGCAAAATTTAAGTATAGGCCAATATAATTCAGTCAAATGAGTATCAAAATGAGGAAAGAAAACAAATTAGCACACGAACTTCTACTACAAAGGATTATTAGGCGAGTTTCCCAGAGTAACATACTAAACGTTTCACCCTCTAAGCCTCCAGAAATTTCGGAGAGAGGAGTGTTTATTCTCCAAAATTCGGTTCTTCGTGTTTTTCGCGGCAAATTTGAATTTTGTGATAAAAAAGCTTAATATAAAATTGTTCAACATGAAATTTCCTGGAAAAAAACTTCTCTGCATTTTTTATAGGCGCCTTCCTTCGCAGAATTCTATAAGCCTACTCTAATTTAACAGTAGCTCTTCGAATTTTGACGAACGACTGCAGCACTTAATCTGCATATTGGTAACGAGTCAGGGTTATAAGAATTCAAACACCAACAGCAGTGGCGTGCCAACGGGGATTTATGGTTGTTTAAACCACTCCAGAGCCAAAAAGAAACACGTAACTCCTTCTTTCAGCAATAGCCAGTGAGCGAGCGTTTGCAAATTTAATGAATGAAAATTGTGAAAACCCCCCAGAACTTTGATTTCTGTACGCCACTAGCAAAGGTTTATTATTATCATCTACAGTTCTTTTAACGAACTTATTATCGATGTTAGGCCAGTGTTCAAGAAAGGTGAAATAAACTGAGTACGTTGCGATCAAAGGATATCAAATAATACACGAAGATTGAAAGGAGGGTTGGAGTAATTTGAATGCTGCATTTGCAACTACAAAGGCACAAACCAGAATTTTAACAATGAAAACTTGGTTGACTTAAAATATTTATTTTGACCTATTTACTTCATTTTAGATGAGAGGCCAACAGTCTGGGAACCAATTAAAGGCTCCCTCTCAAGTACCAAGGACAAGTAATTTATTTAAAAATAAATAAATAAAAATAGTAAGCATTATACCGACAGGAATGCAAAAAAAGTACAAATATGAACAAAAAAAAGATTGAACGAAAAGACAAATTAAGAAATGAGGGACATAAAGATGAAAAGGGGAAATTCGGGACAGAATAGAAGGGAAGGCGAGACGAAAGTAACGATGGGGGAAACAAAATAGGTTTTGGTCTTGCAAACTTGAGTAAAAATACGAACAAACAGTTGATTCAGCCCCAAAAAACGTAAAAATCTTGTAAACAAGACCGCCGCCAAGATGGAAAACTGGACAGGGGAAAACAAAAACTAATGCCAAGATTAACATTGTCCTGTTCTTGGTTCGACTTATGCTCATCACTAAAAATATCATGCAAATGAATTCTGAACGTTTCTGCTGGACGACCAAATGCATAGATAGCTAGAAAACCATTCAATGACCTAAGCTACTCGCTATCACCGTGAGAAAATCTGGAGCACTATCGGCTTCTCGACTGTCGATGCCAATTTCCGAGCAACAAAAAAACGATCACAAGAAACCTTTCAACAAATGGTCGAACAGTTCCACGTCATCAAAGTAGCCTACACAGCTACCTAACTGTCTCCGAAGATACACTAAGATTTCACTCATATGCTACACGTCTTCGTTAAATGTCCAATCCTCTCGAATTCCTTCAACGTACGAATGAAGTGCTAAATACAACCTGGAGCCAAATGAATAATAAATACACGCTACCCATTTCGATCTACTCCCTTCCTCCAAAAAAAGAAGGTTGGCGCTAGATATAAGCGCCCAAAGGGCGCACAAGATCACTTGGCCCAGTCAAAAACTATTATCCATTCCACTGCAGCACGCCTTCAGTCTACGGACACAGATCGTAACGATATAATTACGACGGCATTATCGACGAAATAGAAGTAAAGGTGACAGGATATAATTTTAAAGCCGTAATAAATAATAAAAAAAAAAAGAAAGAAAGAAAGAAAAGAAAAAAAACAGAAATAATTCGGATCAACGCGAGAGAAAGATATTCGGATGGCGTCGTAATTTAGTCAGCTATAGGTTTAAATCGACCGATTATCGTCCAGTTCCAGGTGGTCCACCGAAGAGGAAGTGCAGAGAAGGCATACCAAAATAAGAAAAGTGTGCTCTCAGGTTGTTTCCCAGAAACTCCATTTCAATGCTCGACGTGGTCGGACGTCGGAACGCCCAATTTATGCAAATACGATTCGCCTTCGCCCGTCACAAGCGTACTTTCCAAATTCATTCCATCGAGCATTAGCCAAAAAAGAATGGAGAAAGAAAAAAAAAACAAAACATTTTCACGCTTGTCATCATCGTATTTATCTCGGGCGGCTGTAGTCTTGGTGAAAGAAACAAAAAAAAAAAAAAGAGAGTATCTTCGCTGGCGAGCAACAACTTATTATGATTGTTAAAACGTTATGATTTTCTGTCATCCAGGCCCACCAACGCAACCGTCTTCTAAGATAAAGGCAATAATGGTTAAAGGCCGATAACGGACGCATTAAGAATCCATCAAAAGGAAAGCGCACTTCCTCTGCGTGGTAAAAGTTCGAAAACCCTAGTACCACACCTTCTTGCACAGGTCTTGTATAAAAATAACATTGTCGTGAATGGACTTGGCTGCTAAATGGATTTGGTGACGGGCCGTGGCCCCTCCTTAAACCAAAAAAAAAAAAAAAATCTATGTTATTTTAAAATAACACGTCGAAAGAGTTGGTCAATTTTGAGCTCTGGATATTCTGGTCTCAGCATTGCATGCAGATGGGCCATCAGTAAAGTTCCTCGCTGATGCAGCATCCTTAAACACTTTGCATCTAGCTCATCATTCAACTCCTTGATTCGGCTTCATCTATTTGTCATTATTTGTAGTTTTACAACCAATTTTTCAAACAAATATTAATTTTTGTTTTCTATATGCTCTCGTAACTCTCCCTGAAAGAAGTGTGTTGTGTTTTTACATTAATTTAAGAGCATCGTCATTTTAAACGGCTTTTCAAACACACACATCTCAAATTAACAATAAATAATTTTAATAATTTAATTTTAAGTCTTAATTCCAGAAAAAATTGATAAATTCGAGCATTATGTGAAACAAATAATTTTGCTCACTATCTACCTATACAGATGAACTGTATTCTGCAGCTCAATAATTCAGTCAGAGTTAAAGCAATTACAATTTAAGGGAATGGGTAGTCGAGAAAGTTTTGATAGTTTTTGTATCAAAATTTCAGAAAGTTTTCTTCTAAATTAAAATGTTGGAGGAAACCTGAGAAAATATAGGAAAATGAGGAAAAATAGTGGTATTAGCATCAATTTTTGAACGAATATAATTATCTTATCACAGCTGTTCCCAATCTTTTTCACTTTCAAACACCTTAGCAAAGAAACCATAACTTTGTAGACCCCCACGGTATATTTATTCACATGGAAAATTTGTACAGGAATAAAATAACTTTGTTAACACACTAGCTGGTTGCGGATTCCCTGGGGATCTGTACATAATAAGTTGGGAACCACTATCCTATCATAAGAATAAAAATTTAATATAAAGAAGTATGTCATATAAATTTTGAACACTAATTATGAATAGTTTATCACTATCATTCATTATTGGGTCTGTTTGATATGGAAAAAATGATGCGGCACATTTTCCACTTTTTAAAAAATATCTGTTTGATTTGAAAAAGATACAACAATAGTTACCATTGTGAAAAGGGTGTAACTGTGAACGGTAGAAATACAAAAAATTTTTTTTTGAAAAAGTGCCAAATTTTCTGATTTAAATAGCTGACAACAAAATTCGGATGAAAAGTTCGCTTCTTAAGATGAGAGTGTGTTTTGTATCACATACATTGTCCTTACGGAAAAATTGTTTTAATGGAGTTTTAAAGTTTTTTGGGTTTTCCCACTTGAAAAAAAAATTGTCACAAAGCTAAAACGAGAAGTCACAGGGCTGTAACTACATGGGAGCAACTAGTGCACTGCACCATTACACCAGCAAAAATCCTAAAATTTCACAGAATAAAAGTTTTTGTGATGATATAGTTTTTATTTTTGTCTGTTTTTGGAAGCATGGTGACAAATTGAAGGGAGTGGTGGCGTCAACATGAGAAGGATCTACACAAAACATTTATATTGTGAGGGAATGGAGAAAGTGAGAAATATCAATGGACTACTAGTCATAAAAAAAATTGAAATTGAGATTTGATCCCCATTCATAAAATCCTGGATCCGCCACTGAACCCTTTCATTAACCATAACTGCTTGGTAATTACCAAAATTTTTCATACTGTATACAAACACTACTTTCTTTCTATGAGAAAACTTTTTTCGCCTTTATCTCCACAAAGCAGATCTTAATAAAATTCATTCATTCAGGTGTTTGTAAAAAATATTTTTTAGAATGAAAAAATGTTTTTAATAAGCCCAAAATAAAGTTTATTGACAGTGACGGCTACCCATGAATGTAATTGCAGAAGAAGAAAAATCTTCGAAACGGTTAAAAGAGAAAAAAAAAAACATTTTCATAGAAAAAGAACAAAAAAAAAAAAACTGAATCAACTATTCAAAGACTAAAATCTAGGATTTTCTTTGACTATATGTCTAATATTGGACCACCAAAGAAAAATGATTTCTGGTTAGATATGCCAGCGCCAAATAGGCCACCAGAATGTACCTTTTGACGTACTTTGCTTTGTGTTTATGTACGCTATCCTCGTGAATTTAACGGATGTCTTTATCAGATGTATTCTAAATTGGTGAATTCAAGCAAAATACCCAGAAGGTACGCTAAAGTTGCCTACTTTTTCGCCGGTTCATCTTGACATTAAAAAGTACATTGGTCTTATGGAGCTTTACTGGTCTAGTACTATACATATAATCAAAGGGGACATCTGTGATTACTGAGATAAAATTTAGGCTCATAACTGAGAAGAAAATGTGATTTATTTTTATACCAATATTGGGAAAAAATACATTATCTGAAAGCTCAGAGATTTTAGAGAATTTCAACAAGTACCCAATGCTCTCATCCTCGTCCTCAACCAGTCACTTCCAGAATATTTAACCAGAAGGTGTCGGATTTTACGGCTGAAGTCAACAGCAACCTATCGTGGCCCTCAAGCACTTAACTTCCCTCGATTCGCAAATACCAGAGTTTGAGTACAGCGCAACACCTCCTACGACCATCTTTTACGTAATATCTAATCTCATTTCAACGCATTCCGAGTCACAATAGCTTTTTTATTGTTTTTTGTCCCCCTCCTCTCCTTCTTTAAGTCATTCTAAATATCACCGAAGTATTGTTTAAAGCTCGAGCGGCACGCACTTGGGACAATAAACGGACGACCAGGTCCTACACGAAGGCGTACATTTTCAAAGAGAAGACTCCGGCAATTCAAATACGCCGGTTGACTACATTACTGCTGTATACGATTTTCAAAGGTACCGTCTCTCTAAAGTAACAATATTTACTACTCACATAATACAGAAGACAGAGACAGAGGGACGGACGGTGGACGACCAAGAAAGAGGGAAAATAAAAGAAAAACATGACCGTGAAGGGGAAGCAGTAAACGACGTGGAAAGAACAGTACCCATAGGTAAGGTTTATAATAAAAACCAAGTGAGATAAGTTCATAAACGAGTACTGCGCTTAAAAATCCGGTTCATCGCGCACTATACAAATATTTTGATTTATTTTTTCAACGATAAATTACGGAAGAGTAGAAAAAAAATTTGAATAACAAATCGATACGATCGAGTTTTAAGACGGGCTGAAGAAAAGTGTAGCCTAAGTATACGTATACAGCTTAGTTATGGAGACGAATTAAATTCAATCCGCGCCGCACCCAATTGTATTTTGACTTAATTTTCCATAAATGTACCGAGTGGAAAGGAGGAGGACAACATAATATTCGTCGATGAATACGACACGAAAATAGGTAAGCAATTTTGACGATAAATACGTGGTTACATGCTCAAAAAGAGGAGGGGTTAAGAGAGGAAGAAAAAAATATTGGAATTTTCAAAATATACCACGCGGTTGTGCGAGTCCCACGTAGACAGCGATACTATAATAATAATATAAAATGGCAGTCCAGAAAAATAAAATAAGAAACCTGTTGAAAAAAAAAAAAACTAGCATTGAAAATAAATAATTACGGGACGCCAGATATATTTTTTTGAAAAACAATTTTATACATGAGCAACAGACGGAAATTAACGAAAGTTCAAATGTGGCAGATATATTTTCAAAGGAAAAGCAAAAAAAAAAAAAAAAAAAAAACCCATCACCTGATAAAAACAGACAAAATTTAACTAAAATTATCTGTAAAATGAGGGATATTGGCGCATTTCATGTCAAAAGAATCTTCTGTACAATGACGATAAAGCAGAATATAGGTAATAAAAATGTGACAATATCGCTGAAAATGGAAAATTTTATAGAGAATGAAGGGCATTTGGGAATTACCTTATTCGTCCCAATCAAAGTGTTTCTCGATATTTCATGACCTTATTACTCATTCTCGAGCAAAATTAACTAACAAAAATGTTGGTTATGACTCGTCCCCATTTATAATCTTCGAGTATATATAAGTATCATGTAGGAGAATTTCTTATAATTCACCCTCACCAATGTATTTGCACTTCTGAGTGAGTCAATGTACTTTTTTATCACACAATGTATACCAACCTATAATATATATATTATTCTACATATAAATAAACACATAATATGTGGTGTATTCACTCGCTGATGCTATTTACATTGGCAAGGGTGAACCTAACGGTAAATCATAAAAAATTCCAGTCCATAATATTTATATGCATATGTATCTATATACCTAGGTATTCAAAGTTTAAACATACTGACGGAAAATGTTTAGTTTTACTTATAACAGTTCACATCTGTATCTTACAACCAGTTTGACTATTCATACAATAATTTTCCGTTTCCTTTTTTGTAATCATTTACTTAGAATTGTGTTAATTGACGTATACTTGATTAAATTGGATGTTTATCACTTGAACTGAGCTGTTTTGTTGTTGGGGATGAGTCAGTGAAAAGATAAAATATCAGCTCTCCCAGTTTATGACGAGTAGTTAGCTTACATGAGATTTTTGGCTCAATATGACAGGGACGAGTAAAGGCTATAACTTGTGCACAGTGAAACCATAAAAATCCAGACAGAAAAAATAAGCCTGACTCAATTTGATCAAATAATTTTTTTTTCTCGAATGGAAAGGCGATCAACTTTACCATATTTTCAACTTTACTTACCAAATGAAGAAATAAATTAAACTTAGTCGTAGTAAATTATCACTAGTTGCGAAGAGTCTCTGAAATAGAACATTTGAAATTATTTTACAAAAATTTTGACACATCAAATAATATAAAAATTATTACAACGAAAAATAAAAATGTAGGAGTAATTAATTGCGCAGGCGGTTACTTGTGGTTATATTTCTTTGGGGGCCCTACCGCCATTCCAAAAATTTTGTAAATTCAAGTACTTACCTCTGTATATGATACAAAAGACACACGGTATATTTTTTTGTACCAACTACATAATGTCAGGGTTGAACAGATTTTCAAATTTTGTCTTTAGTCCCCCTCATTAATTTTACCAAGTCATTGCCATTACTTTCACAAAAAATCTAAAGAAATGGTAAGTAATAAATAAAAAAATGAAACATTGCATTCTTGTGAATTTTGACTTGATATCTTTAGTTCGATTCAACTTCCAAAACTCATTATATCAAAATGTACGGTTGCTTTCATAAATTTTTCAAGGCATAAAGAGATCTCCACGACACTGAATTTCATTATTCGGAGGGTAGGCAGATTAAAAGCATAAATCCAAAGGATGATTCACTTTTATCTCACCCTAAATCAAAAAGAAAAGACCAACTGAACTGATCCTCACGAGAGCCCCATCATAGAGATGGCATTCCTTTCACTATTCAAGTGTTTCTCAATTTGAGACTGATTTAATGACTGAAAATATGCCTTCAATAACTCTTTATGAATTATATGTACAATTTCAAATAGAACGTATCAGAAATACAAATACATATCTCATACCTACCTACTTAGTTCATCCACAAAATAAAGATTGTAAAGCCCTTCATTGAAAATTTATTTTTTTGATATTATTTGTGTGAAATTTTATGATAAATTCATGGTGGAGGCAGATTACGTCAGAGAATACAGAATTTTATAAAAATACGCTAATATTAACAACAAGTAAAGATCAAATTAGTGAGAATTTTCGAATTATAAGAGGTGCATGTACATGCAAACTGAAAACTGTAGGCGCTAGGACACTTTCTTGCGATAGTCATAGTAAATAGTTCACGTTAAATATTATTTTTCAATTGAGAAGAACATTCAGCAACATACATAGCCCTTTCACAAGGACCAAGTTTTCGATGGTAAAATACTACGTTTCAAAATCTACTGAAATGAAACTAATAATGCCGTCATGCGGTTAAAGTATTCTGTGAGTTTCCTCCAATCATAATTTATTATGTATTCCAATCCTTTTAGTGGGTTTTACTCCAATTATTTTCAGATTTTTTTCTCTCCACGCATTACGGGCTACATTGCAAGTATCTATCATAAACAAAATATTTCGAAATAAATATTATATTCGCACTGAAAAGTACACTCTGGTTTCACAATAAAATAGGAATGCGTCAAGTCAACAAATACTTTTCACAATAACTCACGTGTCACTATGACACAAGAAATCTAGGTAACTATTTACTGCATTTTCCTGCTTGAGATTTTTACCTATTATAACGATTACAATGCCGAAAACGAAACACACGTAGGTAATGGTCACAAAAACGAACAGACATACCTACGAACAACATGGAAACAAGAAAATACCATTTTAGTGGAATTCAAGTGCAACCAACACAATCATGCATGATTAGCTAATATTTTTTTTTCGAGAAAAAAAAATTTCCTAACGGCCGCCGGTGGAATAGGCCTAAACGTTGCACGTAAATCGCTGTAATGTCACCAGACAACCGCACTACTGAGCTTCATCGTGTGTCATCGAAAAAAATGTAAAGAGAAGAAAAAAAAAAAAGAGCAAAAACGCGTCCAAGATACCACGAAATTTTCGTGAGATGCTCAAATGGCTCTCGAATCTGATTTTCGTATGGATACGCACAAATTACCTAACTCATAAATCGACAAGTATGGGATGGGCTTTTCGGTATTCCAATACCTATACATACATATTTAATTTTTTTTCACATTCACTCGCTTTGCCTACAGCTTTTTATACGTATATCGGCACGAAACGAACAGGTGGTGGTTAATGTAGGGCGTTTTACAGCCTACGTACGCACCGACGGCAACACCGACCCGACTCCATACAAGTTGACTGGTCTACAGTACAAATCACGTCAATAAACCTACGCCAAAACAGGGTTTCGAAAATAAGAGCCAGTAGCTTTTATTTTTCTCGCCGAACCAACGTACATGGTTTGCAGTATGGTTACCTGGAATGCACGAAAATAAATAATCCAGAGCAAAGAAGCTATCGCAAACACTTTTCACTCCTCCACGGTTCGAACTCGAGTAGATCAATAGAACTGTTCCATATCACAAAACATTCAGCTGAGTAACGACTCGCACCGGTGGTCAGGTAACATAAATACTGCGAATCAATAAATATTGTGCAGGAATAGCAGGATCAAGTAAAAGAAAGGTAACTAAGTGGCAACCTTCAGATATCGATATAGGCTAAATTGCTCGAAATAACAATTAGAAACATGCAAATCGGGAAGTCTGTTTTCGCCTAATGAAACATTACAAAAATGTCGGAGAGATGAGGGATTGCACCAAATATTAACAACCTGGGTGCGTCACTATACTCCAAAAAGCGAATGTGCATCGAAAAGGTGGCGGAAAAAGGGAGCTGGGGTGTATCAATCAAGGTCAAAGTCACAAAATTTACGACAAGGTCATTGTAATGTGAGATTTGTGCATAAGGTGATGGGATATTTTCCTTCTACATAAAATGTTCTTCTTCTTGATTAAATTTATTTATAACATCCCTCAATCACAACAAATGGACAGAAAATCAACATAAATATTTTACTTTATTTGTTTGTTGAAAATTAAGAGTAGATAATTAGTTTTTAAACTATTTTTCAAGTATAATTGCGTGAATAACAACATAATCACAAAAACAAGGTCATTATTTACCAGTAATAGAGCATCATGAAAACATCAGAGTAAATTATATAAAGTAAGGTTGATGGAGAGACTTGGGGGAAATGGAGAATTCATTCGAAATTCCAAATTCTGTTGAAGGCAAAAATGGATAGATAGAAAAAAAAATCAGTGGCAAGACTAATATTTGTAAATAAGGTGAATTTTATAAGGAAGAAAGAGCGAAACTCAAAGCAATTTTTTGAAACACGCTATTCTACTTAGAAAAGTGCGGAAGTAATTCTCAAAAGAACTGTCCTCTTTGTCAGGATAACACTAGAAAATATTTAGTTCTTATGCTGCGCAGAACCACCCAACCTGACTCAGTGCGTAATTTGGATGAAAAGTGCCGTATTTACCATTAGCAAAATGGAGGCAATTGCTTAGAGTAGCAAATTTTGGGAGCGAAAAACTTTTCAAAAAAAAAAAAGGGAAAAGACAGAAACGAAAAAAAAGTTTTAGTTTAGCAAATACTCCACTAGAGAATGTGGGTTTTCAGAAACCAGCCAATTACAACCAAAATTGGTATCCACCGAGTTAGTCTAAAATAGAAAATAGATCATAAATATGTAATGATTCTGCTAAATTTTGTAACCTTGATTAAAATTTATGTATTTTAGAGCCCAAACTTAGAATTAAATCGTATATATCAGATGTAGGAACCATCCTGCTGATCTGCACCGAAATTGGTGGAATGTTATATCGGATTATTTCAAATATCTTCCAAATTTTATAACTATTGATTAAAAATTTAGCATTTTAGTGCGATAAAACCTCCAAAAAATATTTAAAGTGGATGTACCGGAAATATCGCTAGGTCGATTCACACTCAAATCAATATGTCAAATCCTTAGAACGAAATTAATTTTTGTACCAAATTTCGTCACTATTGGACAAAAATTGCGATCTGCAGTGAAAAGAAAATTGAATATATATACGTATAAAAGTTTTATATGACTGTGTACTTTTTTCCCCATAAATACTATCGAAAAGGCAGGAAAAGTTATTTTATTACCTATAAGGGGCAAAGAGCTAAATGTGGCATTGGTGATAAAGAGTTTTCTTCTAAAAATAAGATTTTTGTTCCAGTATATATTCTGTGTGATTCACCATTTCCCACTCATCAAAAAAGTTCGTATAATTTTTCTATTTGAAATTACCACAGAACTAAAGCCTTAGGCCCGAAGGCAAGAACGATACTCGTGTATCAACACTGTCTAAAGAATTACTCATCTAAATAAAGTTATATCTATATATGTTTATGTACAAATATGATTGATAATTGAAAAAATATAAGAATTACTCGAGTATCGTTATTGCATTCGGCCCTTAGGATCTGTTGGAACCCACACTCCTTCTCATCTCACGCCTGTAAACATATTTACTTTACTCATTTTCGTTTCTCATACGCAACAACACTGATTCGTACGTTGAACCTTTATATACCCTGTTACTCACGCATGATGTCATCTCGTACATGACTCAAACTCTGTACTTCATTCCATTTCAACCTGTTGTTCACTACACATTTTCAACTTGGTACCAGGCTGTTCTCTTCTAATTCATCTCCATTCACAACACTCTGCTACTCCAAACCACTATCGGGTTGAACTGAAGAACACACTTATAACAAAACTTTCCGCCGAGAACCGAAAACTTGAATGCATTACCTACTTTTCAGCCATACAGAAAACAGCTGTAAAACAGAAGTAAGAGTTTTTCAGATTCATAATGGCGAATTAAAAATAATTTAGAGAAAAAATTATTGGTATAAATGTTTCCGGTCTGGTTCGAATACATTCGGCAATGAGTGAAGAAGAAAAATATGCCGGCACTTAATATATTTATTATTCAAATATAACGGCAGATGCTCTTTTTTTTTTTTTTTTTTTTTTCAAAATAAAAATTCTTAAAAATTTACTCATACTTGGCAGTGATAAAAAGAAAAACAAACACCGAACGTTATATCGAACGAAAATTCTAAAATTACTGTTTCCTTACTTTCCCCATTGATGAACGTTTCAAAAAGTAAGTATGCTACCATTCGTTATTATTTTCTCGCAACAGCAATTTAAATAAACATTAAATCGTTTCAAATAATCAAAACAGCCAATTGATATGATTTGTACTTTTGGAGTGTACTTGAGTAAATATTTTGTAATTCATCTTCCTTCTTCTAAATTTTCGAACCGGACATCTTCATCAGAATAATCACCATTAATCAAACAAATTGAATAAAAAATTTCATAAGAATGAAATAAAACATTTCAGACAACAAAATGTTCAAATTCCCATTCTGCTAATAGAATCAGCAGATACTCGGCTTACACTTTCTAAAGCAACATACAAATAAAAACTTTTGTCAACTTTCTTCATTCTATAGACGTTTTCCCCATTGCGAGTTGCATACCATTCTTCTAATTTTTATGTGACAAACAAACATTATAATTCTACGTTGAAAATAAACCTGTATTCCAGAGAAGATAGAAATCTTATTCTGGAAAATTGTCATAGTTTGTTTTTTCCCACTTATCTTTAGGGATGGGCGTCCTAAATAACATACTAAAAGTCTCAATCACCACCCATTTTTCTACAGAGAGAATTATAGAAAATGTGCCCCCGAATAAGTTTCTTGCAATTTTCTCGGGAAATATCGACTACAGCAGGAGAATAGTTCAGTCGAAAAATGTTTAACATTATATTTAAAAAAAAAAAGTTCTTGTCATATTTTGCGTATGACGCTTCCCAACCCTAAAAACATGAAAAATACGACTTTGTTTTAACCGTGTTAGAGGCTATAAATACCAGAAAACGTAAACTTTACATTAAAACTTGGTACAAGATTCGCAAGAACTCTAAAACTATTGGTCTTACCAAACTGCAGTTGATTTCATTTGATTCAGCGCTAAAATATACGTAAGATGTGATATGTTATGTTGTTCCAGCTGAAAATTTCATCTTTCTTTTTCTCATTTTTTTGTTGTCACATACAAATCAGGCGCACGAAGGATACCATTCCGCCATACTCATAGAATATGCCCTATATAATTGAAACGAATAAAATCAACTGAAAAATTTTCAACTCAACATGAAGAAACAATATTTTACTAGAATAACGCAGCAGAAAATCTTTCAATCGACAGCTGGTCTAAAGAATACATTTTGGTCGCAAATCAGATGACAATAGAGCTTACTGTTAATCCTAAAAGCAAAGAGAAATTGAAAAATCGAAAGAGGTCATTTAAAGCTCTTTGTGACTATAGATTACGAAAAGGCCCATATAAAGCAGAAATTTGAATTTCCACCAATCACAGCGTCTCCATAATTACAACACCGATATTTTCATAATTGATGAGCGTCCTTCAATGATAAATTTAAAACACAAACGAATTTCATCTAAATTATTCTTAAAGATGACGGAGATAAATTACAATTTATTTGTTATTATTTACGTCAGCCGTAAATAGAAATTAATTTTCATTAGGACCATGCTAAGACCATAATAATCTACTATAGTTTCGATATTTTTGTGGTCATCTGTTGACATACAGCACTAACTACATAATTTATTCCACCTGAATAACTCGTAATCAAAATTGGTTATCAAAAATTATACAAGTTTGTTATTTTTCATCGTGAAGAAAAATTTAAATCTTTCGTTTAATTCAAAGCTCGAATAAGTCTTTTGACGGTCTAACGGAGAGGTGAGTTGAATTTTTTCCATTGTATACGCAAAGGTCAGGAAAAATTCTACGTTTTATTACATTTCCAAACACAGATGGACGAACTTAACCAGTTTCCGTAGACGAGGAAGACTGCTGTCCGTCTGTCTACCATAACATCACAAGGATATTTTATGGTATCTGGCTGACTGCAGGATGTTTGACGGCCGCCATCGCTGCTATTAACAAACGTGTAATAACGAAAAATAACGCATACCTCCAGATGGATAATCGAGAAGCATTAAATAATAAATGAAAGAAAAGAAGAAGGAGAAAAAAAGACCCACACTCCTCATTATACAACGAAAAATTAATTACCTACGGTTTTAATATCGTCGGTTATGCTGCTATGCATGAAGGGTAGGTATAGGTGCGATTGAGATGCAAGGCACAATCTTCAACTAACAGAGTATAATTTAATGAAGAAGACAATTAAATGTCCATAATTAAAGGGTATTTGGTATCGATCGATCCGAACAACTTGAAATTTAAAACAAATTAAGCAAAAATGATTAAAGAATAAGAATATATCACATAATTTTCGTCTTTAAGGGTGATTTCGTATTTATCGTAGCATAGAAATATCCCAGTAAAGGTAGAAAAACCCTGAAAATCTAATTTAACGAAAGTTTTTAAAATAAAACTCGATTAAAATTAAATTATTTTGCAGGAGTATTCACAGTTGCGTACGTCTGAGCAAGCCATGAGGAACTGGGTAGGCTTACTAATTCTGGTCACCAAAAAATGTTCTCAGGCAGCGACGGCTCAATGTTAGAATCCAAATGATCGAACAATTAATGGGAGATACCATACGAAGAAGATTACATACAGAATATTCTTTTGTAACCGGGAAAAGTTTTAATTGTTGACATATCTATTGAATAATAAATTCTTTATGAGCGAAAATTTTTCCTTAAAATGTGTAAATATTCCCAACTGAAAGGGAATCCCGTATTTTATTATATACATGAAAGTCAAAACTTTTGGTCGGAGTACCGAGTACCTGGTAGGTTTTTTCAAAAAGATAATATTCTGTTCGAGAGTACTTATAATGATAGAACTGAATTATTTAAGACTGAACTGTACGTGCGAGGCATGTAAATGAAAATGACAGTCCTATTCAAAGATTTATTTTAAATATCAGTTCATTCCAGCTCTTGCTTTCGAGAAACTTCAGAAAACTTAAAGTCGAAGAACGAAGGACTATGAATCTGTCATGTTGCCTAATCTGAGGAGGACAGTTTCGCTTTTAAGAAAGTAATCGGCCAAAAATCTCTTTTCAATTATAAATTTTTTTTAAAAAATCGCTTTTTTCTAATTTTCTGGAAAACATGACCCATGGTCTGAGGACCGACTGAGAACTAAAAATTTTCGAGCTCACAATAAATTTTAAGATCTAAATTAAAGACCACAAATTCAGCTTTCAAAAGAAAAATTTTTGATTCCAGAGGGAGAGCTTCATAAATTAGCTCAGGGTATTATTCAGCCCTACCTCCAGTCCTCAGCAGAATAAAGCACCAAAACGTACATAAGTAATCTTAGAGGAACGTCGCGCCCTTTGAATTTGAAATAGCAATTTGAGCGTAAGTTTGGCCGAAATATTCAAACTGAATAACATAACGGAAAAAAGATAAGTTGCATTTACCCAAGTGCAAACGCCATAAGCACTAAGTAATACAGATTTAAATAGAATAACATTTTTTTCAACACACGAGGGTTCCAAATATGATATCCCGAACCTTAATTCGGAATGAAAATAATTCAAATTATTAATTTACTTTCGCACTTTAGCACCACGCACTAAATAATTTTTCTCAAAAAGATTTGAAATTACCTTTATACGTTGGCCAACATTGCAACATTCGAATATGTTTCTTTTGTCTTTTGAAACCGAATAATCATCAGACTCGGGAAATGCATCAAAACTAAATAACCGGATCAATATCACAAATTCAAAGAAACAAATTAGACAATAAAACAGAGCTATTTTGCCAATTCAAGCACGCCCCGGATATTAAACTAATTTGTTTCTCAGTTCACCAAGTCTTCATCACGCTCGATTTATTCCAAAGAGATAATAGATGCCCGCAAAGGATCACTGCGTATTTTAAAATCGAATAAGTATACGCTGTTCATTTGGAAACTTTGAGCTCAATAAGTATACTATCTGTATTTGAATTTAGGTTAAGCCGAATACACATAATTAATTACTTACCTCAGAAAATTTGTTCAAATAAGGTCCTATTCGAGCGATAGCTCAATAAAGACGAAACAAATAAATCATATCGACGTTGGTATTTTACTTTCAATTTCAGATCAATTATAGACTGTCGTCTGGGTGTTCAACTTGAGCTATTAATATTTGTCGGTTTACCAAATTAGTACAACGCACTACACGTTCATGGAGAAGAAGAAAAAAAAAACAAAAACGTCACTTTCATCGAGTGCCAAAACGAATTATAATTAGCGAGCCAAATTAGAGGAAACAAGAAGAACGAATTGCGTTAAATTCTTTGCTAAATAAATTACCAAGACGCTGATAGCGACCAGACGTGGATACAATAAATTCTTCCATCTTTTTCTCCGTCAATTTATTCATTTTCTATTAACGAATGTCACTGTCAAAATGTGGCGCCGGCGCTATCATTCGTAAACTTATGATCGGGCGTGAAAAAAGTTCATATCAAAAGCATTTTGAACTACACCACATTATGGATGTAAGAAAACAAAATCGTAAACAATATGTGGTACACAATAACAATAGGTCAATCACTATTCAGAACCGCGAACAGCTCTCTGGCGGCTGCACCAAAATCGTATCCTTCAAAAAATCGAATTTTTTCTATTGCACGATCGAGATGGATATTATTCAAATCGGAGGCAATGCTTGACGTCACAAAATTAACGAAGGCTGATCATTTTTCTGAATTCGGCGATCTTGCAATCAGCCAAAAATTAATTAGCTTGGGAAGAGGCAACCAATATTCATATTTTTGATTTTTCAGAAGAAATCTCTCATTAGGTAGAGCTCAGCCAAGGCAGGGGACAAAAGGTCATATCAAAATCTCAAATCCAAAACTTATTTTTTGAAAATTCAATTCATAGAGTACAACAGATACTTGAGCAGCGAGATATATGGGGAAACATTAGCACTTAAAATAATGAGATAATTTTTTTCAAATATTTTTTCGTGAATCATACTCGTAGTTACTATAAAATAATTCTATGAAAATTGACCTAAAATATCAAAATACTGCAAATAGGTACAAAATTACAATCAAATCAATTTATTATTCATCACAAAAACAGTGAAAATGAACGATATAATTATTCATTTCGCGAATAAATTTTCAAACTAAATCCAAATTTTCATAAAAATAAACCCGAGGGTGATTAGAAAACATGTTACTTGGTAAACGCATGATATGAATTAATTTTTTGGACACGTAAAAAATTATAAGAATCTCATGAAACGTAAATAATTTTTATTATATTTCTCCAAACCAGAAACTAACTTGAATGAGAAAGTTATTTATTCATTTTTAATTTTTTTTAATTCCTGACCAGCTACAGAAGTTATGTTAACGGCTCTAGCGCTAAGTCTTAAGAAACAGACCACACATGTCTGAATCTGAACTACTAAAACTACCTTCAAATTATTTTCCCAAAATGCAAGTTTCATTCCCAATACCAACAAAGAATCATATTCAATTCTATAACCACATAATAGGCGTCGTAGCGATAAAATTTAAATCAACAATAATTGAAGATACAAATGCTCAACAAAAAATCAAAAACTGATGGAATACAGAGCCCATTTTGAATCTTTCTTTTTTTTCTTTCTTTTAATTAAAAATGAAAAATACGCAAGAAATAATAATAATTACCTACATAAATCTTCTCTGACATTAATTCTACTCGAGCAACAAAAAATAAAGAAATTTGTGAAATTGTTACCAAAATATTTTTCCAAAGCCTAAAGATGAAATTGGGATATTTCGTTTACCAAATTAACACCCTCATAATTTAACTGAAGAAAACTGGAACAGCATGCTCTTATAAAATGTAATACGTTTTAATTAGAAGGCGCTCGTCATGTTCTTATCTCAAATTACAAATTAATTAGAGTTGCCTGTGGGTATTACATTGAAACAAATGATTACAAAGGATATTATTCAGAAGAGAATCAATTTTTATTACCTCTGATAAACTCGTAAAACGTTGTCATTTATTATAAGCTTTTATTCTACTCACTACTGAGATTTTAAAATATTCCAATACTGCAGCCAACCTTTGGCAACGAAATAATATTTATTTCACGCGAAACTAAAATTAAAAGAAAATAAAAATAATAGCTTATCTTTTAAAAATTCATTTTTAACGTATTTTCAAATTATTTTATTCAGAGTCCAACGAGCAACCATCATAACGTTTGGAACTAAAATTGAAATCTTCTCTTTAAAAATATCGACCTTTCAGAAGACATAGAGGACACTTTAAATTTGGATAAATGGTCAAGGTGTGTTCCATTGAAAAAGATTACTCATGACTAATGCATTTATACTCACTATTACTAAAAAAATACATGATTGGGTCAATTTTTCAAAACTTAGCAATACTTAGTAGAAACATTCTGCGCGAAAAATGGGGGAAAAGAGATGTACAACAACAAGGTAGTATTCTTGAAGATGAATCAATAATCTGATGAGTTACCATTATCAAAATAACATGAGACAGCCTGGAAAAGCATAGAGATTTTAAAACATTTAGGCAGTAACAAGCAAAAATTCCCCTCCACAAAAAAAATATTTTTTTTTTATTAAAAAAATTTTAAATAAAACAGGTTGGTGTTCTGCCATGTTCGATGTAAAATACTGGGACAATAATTTTATTCAAAGTTACTGAATCGAATGCTTCAAAATTATGAGAGAAATAAAATGGATTTCCGAGAGAGGCCATTTTTATTCAACAATAACAAAAATTTATAAAAGAAATCGGTTAATTAATTTTGTTCCTCGAGAAAAACACTGGTTCGAGTGTTAAATATATGAAAAATTTTATAATTATTGTGAAAAAAGACGTATTCAAAATTCGCATCAATTTTTGGAATTTTTTCGCAACGATTTTAGCTACTCTAACATACTTTTATCAACATTTTGACAAAATTTGTAAAATTTCATCTCATAGAGTAGATTAATTTGGATCAAGATGACAATTTCATTTCTACGAATGCTGAATGATTCCAATATTTGGCTTCATTCTTGTGGAAAAATTACTCTCTCTACGAAGACAAAGAAACGATTCAAATATTTCTAACAACAAATAATTTGTAAATACAATATGATTTTACGAGATGATTCCGACATGAAAATAACGATTAATTGTTGAACCAATAAAGATTCATGTACGTAGAACAAATAAATGATTGACAAACGACTGTAAAAATAGGGGACTTCAACACCCTTTACACGAAGATACATTGCTCCCACATACAAAGACCTACCCGTGCATAGTTTCCAGTAAATTAATGTTTAGCTGTAGCGGGCCCGCATGCATAAATTAAACAGTTTTACATTCAATTTTCGGTCTTGACGATAGTCTAGTAAACCGTTTCCACAGAACGTTAACACAATCAAATTACTCGGGTTAATCAATAACTATCATAGCATCAATAAATGAATTAAAAAATACCTAAAAAGAAAACTGTAATAGTACATACGAGGAACCTTACTAATTAAAGCCCAAAAATTTGAAAAAATTAAATTATTACCAGCCCGAGTGGAGATCAACCGATGAATTCTAAAAAAATTGATCAGCTAACGATATAAAACGTGTTAAAAACACCGAAGGTTACAAAGCTTGAATAAAGTTACAAACAACATTATTTGCCATTCGAAAGTGATAACTGAACTGACTGATAAGACGATATCGACGAACTAGCAGGCTGCAAAGAAACCTATTGGCGTAGCTCTGTGCGTAAATAACATAAACGCAATTCACTATCGCATTATCAGTTATTCGATAGAAGTAAAATAAAGTAAAAAAAGAATCGTAATAAGTCTATTATAAACTTTGCCTTTCTACTCATTTTCCAACGATGCAGCTGAGAATGCCAACAGGTCACGCACTACATACGGGACAAGTACAAGCAGGTAACTACCATAAAATTATCTGCAGAACGTCGCTCTTCAAGGCGCCACACAAATTTACAATAAAAAAAAAAAAAATTCCTATGAAAAACTAAAAATTGTGAATGTAACGAAATGGAAAGTAAAACTCTGAGTGGACTGCCTTAAACGGTCATTGAATGCGACGAAATTATAATCGACATAACTTATGGACATAAAAATTCCCACGCAAATCGTTATTTATTCGAAACAGTTTGCGCATACTTTACGGATCCCACAAACGATGGTTAGCCATAAATGAGTGTGGACTCCATATATCGTGTTGGCGAACTATCGACGTTCCATTTAGAGGGTTGACCTTGTTCACGACATTCTTTATTGGTCCAAAGCTCAACATGTCGTGCGGCTTTGTGGCTGAGCACTTCCCGGAAATGTACGAGGTAAAGGAGTAAGTCGGTTTCCGAAGCGAGGAACACCCAACACAAAGAATTTTTGCGTTGGACACCGTCAAATAAAGATAATTTTAGAAAAATATGGGCCTAATGCCGAATACATTGTCTCAAGTGACAGATCAAGTACCACGGTCTTTCGTTGCTTGTCATCTGTAGAAACGTGAAAAGTTCAGGTTTCGTGTCCATGATTTGAAAATTTTATCAAATACGAGTAGCAAACCCATGAATTCGTCGTCTTTCAAATCCAAACATTCCAAAATAACATGAAAATGAAACTTCTCAAAGTATTTAACCAAAATTTTCAAAGTTATCCTTCATTTTTTCATATGTGACGCCATCAAAATTTTTGACCTTAATTACATTAGTCAGTCAGGGTGGACCTTTAAAATCTAAAATTCTCATAAAAACTTATAGGAAATATATCTTCATTCTATCATATGTAGTGTCATAAAAACTTTTTAACTTGTTTTCAGGGTTGAGCTTTCAAAGCCTAAATTCTCAAAAAACCCTCAAAATGAACCTTTCAAAACAAAAATTAAAGTTATACACTGAAAAAAAAACCTTTCAAATTAAAATTTAAACTTTTCCAAGTGAACCCAAATTCTTTTATATGTGATGCCATCAAAATTTTCGACCATAATTACAACTATCAGATCTCAAAAATAAAATATCCAAAAAACACTGAAAATGAAATCTTTCAAAGAAAACTGAAACTTTTCGAAGAAAACTTTGATTCTTCCATATCATATGACATCACTCAAACTGTTGAGCTTTATTACAGATTTCAGGGTGGAGATTTCATAACCGAAATTTCCAAAATACCTTGAAAATTAAACTTATCAAAACATAAATCAAAACATAAATGAAACTTTTCTAAGTAATATAAATCTTGATTCTTCCATATATGACGTCGTTTAAATTTCTGAGCTTTATTAAAGCTTTTAGAGTTGAGCTTTCAAAACCCAAAAGATTTTGAAAATGAGAACCTTCGAAGTGAAAATTAGACTTTAAAAAGTGAAAATTTGATTCTTTTATATGTGTAATAACTGAAAATTTTAACTTGTTTACAGCTTTAACGATGGAGCCTTCAAAACCAAACTTCCCAAAATATCTACTCTGAAAACAAAATTTTTCAAATAAAAGTAAAACTTTTTAAAGTTAGAAACTGATTCCTCCATAATTATATAACATCACTGAAACTTTTGAGCTTGATTATAACTCTAAGGTGGAGCTTTCAAAACCACACTTCCAAAAGAACCTGAAAATAGAACATGTTGAGCTGCCAAATCCATCAGGTAGAAGTGGCGTGATGCTGTTACATAAAAAAGCCCTATCATTTTATACATATAATGGATTAGGGTATCGAACAGGGAACATTTCGAGAACTAAATGGCCCAAAAAACTAATATTATATGAATCTTCTAACAAACTATGAATTTTACTGAAATTAAGACGTACCTAACGAAAACCAAATATCGCTTTTTCAGTACAACTTATTGGAATTTTTCTGTGGTTCAACACCAATAACGATATTATCATCGAATATTAATAATTGATTTCCCACTTTCAGACTTTCAGCTCTTCCGATAAAGAACTCATTCCATAAATGTCTTGAATTTTTTTGCTCAAAGAAAAATTCTTGAACAGGTTTTACTTGCGCAGCATTCTCGAAAATTCATGATATTAAACATTTTTTTCTAGTTTATTGAATGCAGCATCAAGGTCATTTTGCCAAGCGTCAGTAGATTATTTGATATCAATGCGAAAGAGGGATATAGACAGGGATCCTTTAGTGGCATACGCAATTTTTATCGTTGAAATATAATGATTATGTATACGCCCATATATGTAAGATTGAAAATTAAAAATAGACTTTATAATTAGAATGTGTGGCGCAAAACTGATTGGCATTATACGTAGATCATGTTCACAGAATAATATTTTCCGCAGTACAAGATACTGAAGGGCGCTTCTGCGCCTTAAACATGCAGAAATATACTTCCCGCATTACACAGTGTGAAAGGAAATTGGTGAAGCTTTTTGATACCCTCTGCGTATGTTCAAATAAAAGAGATTATCCGAAAATTTTTGCTGGTTATCTCTTATCATTTTCAGTGGTCTGGATCATTACATTTGACACGAGAACTACAATTTTTTTTTTGGTAAAAGGAAGAGCTCGGGAGAAACACAATGCTGTTTACAAGATTTCTTTTATTTTGAACAATAAAAAGGAAGGAACGACGATAGTGTTAATTTTGTTTTATGCAAACAGCTAGGTCAATATACTGCACCAACATGAGTTAGTCAAACATAGGTAGATACTAATTTATGTCACTTAGAAATTTATTATATTTTAAATTCACCAATCACCTGATTTCACATTAAAATTATACCGGAGGAAAAGATAAGAAAGATAAATTTATTTAAACCCAAACTGAGCAGACTTTTTCGCGCAATTTACATTCTAGAATTTTCACTGAACCAAAAAAAAAAATCGAGTTCAAAAAATGATCGATCATTCGATGACAAATCAATCATTAAAATAAAGTTTCAATTAACAATTGAAGCTTTCAACAAGTATGACCAAGAATATTGAAAATTTTGATTTCATTTAGCGATCGTTCAAGGTCTTTGATTACATCAATTAAGTACACTTAGAAGAAAAGTAAAGTTTATAAAGCTTTTCACTACTCTTCGCCGTACTAGTAGTGAAGTCTGAGAAAAATTACAGGCCTGACGGTCTTGACCTTTGAGCGTAAAAAGATTCAAATTTTCATTTAAACTAGTGAACGTACAAAACGAATGACCACAAAAATTAATGGTCACGACTGATCACCCTCCATCCAGCATGCGTTGATATACAAGAGAAAAGATAAGCCAATGACGAATCCGGAAGACGATTCGTATTCAACACCCGAGACAAACAAGCTTTAAATGTAAATTTCTCAGACGAGTTTCGCGATTCTACTCTAATCAAAACATAGTTTTACGTCGAAAATAGTCGATGTATCACGAAAATGGCGCCCAACTCGAGTCAATAAATTTATGTCATATGCATCCAACGTTCCGATTGCGATAAATTATAAATAAAATACGCGAACTAAATTTTAAATGAGTTCGTATGCCTTTAATTTACGTTCAAGATGATCGCACGCGGATCTTTTTTTTTTTTTTTCTAATGCCTCCGTTTGCTTAAAACATATACCTCATTCACTTCTGAAAAAAAAAAGAAGAAGAGAGTAAATCAATCAAATTTCGAGGAACATCAATTTCGTTCCGGTTTATTTATAGCTGCGGCACCCTTCTTTCAAAAGCAGAACTTTTTTATTTCAAATCACAGTCTCTTTTGAATGCCAGAACGTGGAACGTGTCTCATCTTCACTTCGGAAATCGTCGAAAAAATACATAGACGGCAAAATAAACGATAAAAAAACCTTTACGATCAACACTACAACTACCGAATTCAGAACACGTACGATAAACTTTCAAAGAATCAACTATCATCTGAAATTTGAATCAAACATAGTGATTCCAGTATCCTCGTAACATGTGAACATTTAATGTATATTCACAATAAAATGTTACTAAAAATAAATATATTTTCAGAGCAGTTTAAAGAGGTAATTTCTTATCTCGTCCCCTAACCATCAAACCAAACAGACGATTTTTCCCACTGTAATACGAAAGACTTTCCATACATTACTACGATGGAAAATTGTCCGAAAAACGAGGTCAAAATCACGTAAGTGTTTCGTGTAATGCAGGTAGTATTCACCGAAACCAAAAAAACCGACTCGAACATATTCAAAAATAAAAGGGACAACAGGGTCAAAAAAATTTACAATTTAAATTAATGTAGGTTTGCAAATTATATACCACGTTCAACAGTTAAAAAAAAACTGAAACGGCATTACTGCTAGAAAACGCGGAATTCCAGGCACTGAAGCCATAATCACAAAATAATCTTCAGCATCATACTTCAGAATTTCTAAAAGACCTTGAGGGCAAACCAAGTCAACTGGAAATATTTTCCGCATATAAGATAAAATGCTCGAAGTAGGTAATCAATGAAGAAGCTGGGAAGATGGATTTTAGTAATGAACATATTTTCCAAGCACTCTATAAAAGATCGAATTATAAATCTTTGGAAAAAAAATGTTTTTAACTACAAATTGAATTGCCTAAATTTCTGGTTCATTCATTATGGTTTAACTTTGCACGAATGGAGAAGAAATGAATTCACGTAACTTTGCAAAATAATTTGTCAGGATACATTTCATTTCAATTTTTTGAATATTTTTATTCGGATAATTATGCAAAATAATATGTTCGTCAATTTTACGAGTTAATTTTTTGAGTATGTCACGGCACGATTTGCACGTTTATAGTGCATGTCACTAAATAACTTATAACGAATGTATTAATTTTTACAATCGGGTAGGTACCTCTGATTTCAAACCGAGATAATACGTGGCTACAATTTCGAAGCGAAAAAAAATATACAGCCAGAATCGGAAAAACACAATGACAATAAGAAATTAATCTGTCGTAGTTAGTGCTTAGTTGATGGAACAGGGCAAAACCGTAAAATCGAAAACAAATTACGAAATCTGCGGGAATTAATAAAAATATACACTAAGTGGGCAAACATATAACGAAATAATAATAATATTGAGCTCATTTTTGAGGGTGGTTACTTCTTTCGCGTAATGATTAGGCAGCTGTCGCCTCTGCATTGTTCACGATAAGCCGAGGTGTGGGGGTTCAAGTTTCACCTATGTAATATCGACAAGAGAAAACGGTTTATTGCCATTCTGTTTACATTACGCCTTGTTGATCGCATTTTGCCTAACTTTTGTCTATTTTTAGAACACTCATTGCACACACAAGCCTGCAGTCACTCAACACGGCAATTTTACTGACATTAGAAAGACGTGGATATTAATAATACGCACAAAGTTTTAAGATCACCATTTTCCAAAAAAAAAAAAAAAAAAAAAAAAAAAAAAACACGGCAGCTGGCAAAAAAGACATAATTACATCGACCGAATCACAGAAATTCAGTCATAAGAATTTCGCAATTTGAATACAAATTGTGCACGCCACGCCATAAGCAGTACCAAGTTGCTAGATATTTTATCAGAAAAATGGGCGAAATTTTGACTAATTTGACAACTGGCGTAATGATAGAACCGAGTTGAAACTTTCCACATATCAACGAGCGTAACATTTGACACTACTACGAACTGGAATAGGCACTCTTGACCAATAATATTCGTATTCGCAGCTTTTAGCATCAAAGTTGCCGAAGGAATCATTAAAACGATATTGGCGCAAAATAATACCACGCATTCCAAACTCTGCAGACGATTGACAGTTACCTTGGAGCAATCAATATCACATCAAAAAATGATGTGATCATACGAGATGAAGAGTAAAAAAAAGAAAAAAAAACTAATACCGACGACAATAATTTGTAATAGCATGACGTCACATTCTCGCAATTTATAATTATTTACGCTCCACGACTTCTTTGGCATCCGATGTCATACTGATTGGCGCACAAAGAAATTAACACGTCGTATTGAAAAGTAATTTTTTTTTCTAATTACCAGTTTTTTCCATCATATTATGAACGGGCACTTAATGCCAAAAGAAGACAGTAAATTAAAGTTAATTACTCACATGCGGTGAACGATTATACATTACCATGAAAAATACTTATCATATCCATGGGTATTATTAATTACAACACCTCAACTAGCAAGATCAAGCTTTTCAAACTTTCATGACAGTGTAAAAAATCCGGAAATACAAGTTAATTTTTCAATGTGTATTTTTCGTTACTTTTTTACATTTTTAAAACAAACTCCGTAGCAATAAGTTTTTACTTCAGTGACTTGTTGTAATCAACCGTCTTCGTTTGTTCGTACATTGAGTACTTCAAAAGTTGACGATAACCGTACATAATAACGGCTGAGAAGAACTGATACATAGTGCACCGTTAAATTTTCTTTTTGATGAATATTATATGGATGGTACGTGTTGAAAATGCAATGAAAAAAAATGTTCTAGCTTTGCGGCCGAACACGTCAATCACCGAACAGCACTTGAACCCTCGTTAAAAATCCAAAAATGCAGATTGGACGATGAAACTAGAATAAATTAATGGTCAATTATTCAACCACACAGCGGATAAACATTAACCCCATCAAATCAATACTTCATCAATATGAAAATTAATCCACAAAACATTTCCCGAAATTCTCGGTTTTTGAATCTTGCCATTTCTCTGGATCATTTAGTTCTCAAAATTGACCTCCCTTTCAAATTTTTTACTGATCATTCATTTTTATTACGACTGAATACTTAATGGTAGTATTTGGCTTAAATATTTTTAAAATTTGATGAGAAGTACCGGACTTACGTTTCACTACAAAACTGTGATCAATAAATCTGACGCATCAAAATGAATTAACTCACCTGGAATCAATCAAAACAAATAAATCTAAATTAGTATAAAAAAAATACAGAAAATTAAAAATCAATTTTAATGCATTAATTCTTAATAGGCAGGTATTATATAAATCTAAAATATTATAGTTTCATTTTCATTCGAGTGCTCACTTCAGTGATCTACGGAGAGCTAAGGCGAAAGAAAATTCAACTATTTTCATGCGAAAAATAATATACAAAACAATCTGATTAAAATCAATTTTTGCAACACATGCACAAAAGAACAAGTTTTACATGCATTTATAGCGAATGTAAAAGAATGCATTTTTGGCCTGTGAAGTAAATAATTTTACAATCTCTCGCGCATCCAAATCCTGCGCAGCAGACTGTAAAATATTCGAATATATAAGCATTTTTATATTATTATTTACATTATTTCGTGAAAATCTATCAAGTTAGAAAGCTGGAGTTTATAATGATTAAAAGAGGATAAAATTTAAAAAATTTCTATATAATTTTCTAATCATCTTTAGCTATTTAACAATAAATAAGCCGAAAAAAACGCAAATTAATGGGAAATTTGCTATTTTTTGGAATCTAGAGACCTCCTCTTTTCCTCAATGATTCCTCAGTTGCTATTTAAGTTAGAGAGATGGAAATGGTACCTACTTTTGAAAAGAGGAGAAAGTTTTTGTTTAATTTTTCAATCATGTTTAACAATTTGAAAATAAATAAACGAAAAAAACGCAAATTGATGGAAAAAACTTTGTTTTGAAATTCAGAAACTTCCCTTCTTTCACTCACTGATTCCTCAGCCCCTCTTCAAGCTATAAATCTGAGATTAGTACTGTTAGAAAGAGGAAAAAGTTACTTGAAATTTGTGGGGATTCACCCCGTAGGGATCCGAGGCTCGGCCTCCGTCGATAGACGTTCGCCCCGGTCCATTACCGGTGGCCACTAATCGTCTACGGACGTAAAATAATACGTAGGCGCGGCCAAACAGAGCTACGTATATTTGTACTCTGTTTAGCCGCTAACCTAGCGCCGTTACATAGGCTAAACGGACGAACTACAGAACATATCAAATGTAGATTCGTTCTCCGTTTAGCCGATGTATATTACGACGCCGCGGCTAACGACGCGGCGTTTGGCAGACGGCGTAGAGTGGCGAAAGGTTTGTTCTTCGCCACTCACTGACACGGTGCGCGGGTACACCCGTATATACCCGCACATACATTATACAAAATTGCCAGTATACGATTCTCTCCAATAAAAGGGTTGGCACCCTCTTACCACTGTAAGTTGAGAGAGAACACGCAACACCGCCGACGCCATTAATATTGGTCTTGGCGACCTTCTGGTGGGTATTAGCCAATACCCACAAAATTATTTTCCTTATAAATTGTTAATCATTCTTGACTGTTTGAAAATAAACGAACAAAATGACGCAAAATAACAGAAAACTTGCTGTTTTTGTGTTTTTTCAAATATAATTTCAAAAATTTATTTCATTTTATTCTTTTTTTTTTAACTGAGAGGGAGAGTTGTTGCTATACATGTTTTTTGTGCATTAGTTGCAAAAGGTATGGTGTGTGACAAGTGCTTGTGGGTTATTTTAACTTGTGTCAAGTTTGCAACATTTGCCTTCGGCTCGTCTAAAAATTCCTCATATTTGGTAAAAAAAATAGCCCAAATTACGTACTTGTTACACAATATACTATTATTGTAGGTACCATTGGTATATAGAACTCGTTCCTTTGAAACTCGACTTGAGCAAATAGCCTACAAAACAAAGAATAAGGAAAGGTGGAATCAAGACCAACGAAAGAACGCCCTACAATTCTGTCACCTCCTTCCACCAAATCCACAATAAAATTCAAACATGGGAAACTTAAAGGGCCACAGCCTTCACAGCTTATCACCTGGCTACATCAGCAGCTTGAGTGATAAACGTTTTTTCATCCTTGCTTTAACTAGGGCTCTAAATTTGACAACTGTTTATTCAGTAACGTGATGATTTCTATTTTTTTAAGGGAAGGTGTTACGGAGAGATCAGAAAAATTTTAGATACAAAAAAATACAGAAAATGAAGAGAAAAATTTTTTTGGAATAAAGAAGACTCTTTTAAAGGGAGCAAACTTGGCCTCAAAAATTCGCAAGTTTTTTCTCGATACACCACTGATTATAATTTCAAAGTTGTTTTAAAATTTTTCAACTTTCTTAAACATCTTTCTTAAGAATGTTTTTACTCCATTATGAATTCATTAAAGTGATAAGATTAAGCCAATTCGCAAAAAACTCTTTCATATTAGTTTTTCCATTTACGACATCCTGGAAAGCAACTCTATTCCAGAAGATTTAAAATGGAAGACTAAACGAAGCTCGATGTACTTTCCACTAGAGGAGAAAGTAACTCGAATTTATGATTTAGAAAGATTAATTCACAAGAGCACTTTCCTACCAATTCTTTTTAAAAAATAATTCATCAGGAGCACTAACAGAGTCGGCCAGAGCCATAAAGACTGGCAAAAAAAATTTGGCTATAACTCTTAATTTTGCAACAATTTTCACGAGCAGAATGTAATCAGATGCGGCAGTTAATTAAAATTTTTAATCCAGCAAGAACTAAAAAGTTTTCCATAACGCTATACGAGCCATCATCAAATAAAATAAAATCATTTACAGTTCGAGAACAGGTTGGTCTGCCTCTGCCAAGTCGAGTGCACAGTGAAAGATTAAGTATATTAATTTAGAAAATGTCGAACGACGACTGAGAAAAATAATCATTAGTGTTCTAAATTATGTACCTCAACAGCGGGGCTGCAGGTCATTTTCTACTGATTTAATCGAAGACGGGCTAAACTGTTTTCAGTCACGCCAGGTATCTGATAATTATTTTACAATATCGAAAAAGAAGCAGTCGAGTTATTTCACCAAGCGAGTTCAATAGTCATATTTCATGATAATGAAAAATAATCAATAGCTAAACAACAGATAGTTACTAAATTTATAGTTGAATTTATTGTTTGAAAGCGAAGGCTCGACTTCGGATACAAGAAAATTGAAAGAAAAACATTCATTAACTTTTATAATTTCTTTCTATATTTATTAAAGAGTAAGTAAACAGTATCTACAAACGAAAATATGTTCAATATTCTGATCCGGAGCTTCAGATAACTTAAGGATGCGTTCAATGGCACTACACGTGATCTTTGCTTGATTATCTTATAATAGGTCAGAATTTTCTGTTTTAATTCGAAAATTAAAAATAGAAATTCAAAAGTTAATGGTCCAAATTAAAAAGTTGAGTATTTCTGATTGAAACAGATAAGTAAGTGACTTACGTTAAATCACGAATAAATTATTGTTGGGGCGATAATCAATAAAATAATCATAAGATTCTGGCTTTAACAAATTAGCAAATGAATAAGTAAGAAGTTATCTAATCACAACGAAATAACGAATCAAATGAATGTAATACTTATTCAACGTTTTATAAAATACTTCACGTCTCCAATTTGATAGGTAAACGTTTGAGCATTATTATTGATGAGCAAATGCTGAGTATGCTCAAGTATTTGTTCAGCATGTGTTCATGCTTAAAATGTTCAAGCATGCTAGAGCATTTTTAATATTTCTTCTTCAAACAAGAGGTAATATCAGGTGCTAACTTGCAAGTTGCAATAATTATAATGCTAACTCCATCCGGATGTTTCGCGAATTGCTAAGTGAAAATGAAATTTAGACTTTGTAGACGCTCATTGGATAGTGTACTCACTCGAGAACAAAATGTAGGGTGAGAAACAGTCGCGTGATATGTGAGTGCACTAGATTTCACTCAATATAGAGTTTTACTCTTACAATAAATGTATATTTTAAAAATTGATTTTTTGTAAACTTATTATTCATTTGTTTAAGCTAAAAACCTGAACTATTGAAGATGATCATGAGTTCTCGAGCATTTGCTCATTTTTGAGCATATGCTTTCAAATGTTAAGCATTTATCTTTCAATCATTTGCTGAGAAAATGCTCAAATGCTCGAGCATTTAAAAACAAAAGCAAATGCTCATTACCACCACTATCAAAATCATATGAAAAGTTGAAACACCCTGACAATGAAATTAAGTATCATGAATTAATTAGGACAACCACAGACCACGCAAATTGTATTTTATGAATTCACAAAATTATAATTTTCACAACATTAAACGTTTGTATTGCCAAAATAATTTATTTGTATAGACTACCACTTGATCATTAAGTATTCCTGGAATTGAAAAAATTTGTTTCTTCCAATTTATGCCAACTCTGTCATTATACACATATGAAAACAAGTTAGCATTTGTCACTAATGTTATCCCCATGTACAGAACAAAATGTATCATACCACATATGAAGAATATCCTACAGGTGGTTTATAGACCATAAAAAGTAAAATCCATTCAGCCAAACTGTTGAAATTAAGGTTTAAAGTTGTCTTACAAAAATGTCTACGTGTGAGTGCATCTGTGAAAGTAATCTTAACATTAGTGTCTGTGTGTGAGTGATATTGAAAATTACTAATCAAATGAATAACCCAACAAGAAGCGAAACTATACAGCTATACATCTGTCCACTGGTGACTTTATTTATGTTAACGTTAGCAGATTCATTCCACTCATTTTCTTTTTTTTTTCCTATTAAAAATAGTAAGATGAAAAAAACTCTAACGCAGCAAAGCAGCTCCGTAAGAAAAAGTAGGTTTTTGAAAAATGTAAAATTAGGTAGTCACAAAAAAGTTATTAACAGATTGTAATAAACATTTGTTCCTCTTGGTCTAAAATTAATAATTTTATAGGCAAAATTAAAATTAAAATAGTGTTACCGGAAGTACAGTGTGACTAATCAGCACCAAAATTTATAACAAGTTATAATATTTGTTACAAATTTTGAGGCTATTGATCAGAAATTGATAATTTTATAGCCAATATAAGAACAAAAATAGCCATACTGGAAGTATCGTACAACCAATCTGCACCAAAATTTATATCTAATTACAATAAATCAATAAATATTTGTTTTAAATTTTGTAGTTATTGATCAAAAATTAAAAATTTTATAGCCAATACAAAAATGAAAATTGCCATACAGGAAGACTTGGGAATTAAAAAATTATAAAGGGAAATTTGAAAATTTTCAGTTAAATTGGAAATTTTTGATTTTCTCCCCTTCCCTTCCAAAAAAAAGCCTTTGGTACGTCATTGTTGTCTATTAAAATCTTTATTGAATGACAATAATGATCCATGGCCTTCAAATTCTGAAATCATTAGTTGGAATGTTTCAGTATACACCCAATTAAGTCATGTAAAGAAAACTATTAGATATACTTAGGTGTTTCATTTAACCTCTGCCTAAAGTATTTTTTTTAGCTTCTTTTCACATTTTAAAAGCAAGAAATACAATTCAATTCATAGAAATTATCACGTAGTGACAATAAAGTACAAATACATCCACAAATATATTTATAAGGGCATATCTGTTGAAAAAATAATACAGTAAAAAACTGAAATTTCCTTGAATTACAGAATGGTTTTTTACTCAATTAAGAAAACAAAAACTAAGTCAGATATTTGGTGATATTTTGTGGTATTATTGTCTAGCCAGTCTGTTAGACGGGTAATTCAGCTTGTATTACATAACGAGCTTCACCAATCATCATAACAGTTTGCAATAAAATTGAAAAAACATGTATAACTGGAAAAATATTATTCCTTATACTAGGAACAAACATCGATACAAAACACATTATCTCAATTTTTTGTAGCAATTTATACGAGGCGAATTAAGCGTTCTTCAACTACTCAACGCAATCAACAAAACTGAATTTGTTTTCTTCAATGAACTCTACTCAACATGCGGCGAAGAACTCGATAAAATATGCGTAAAACGAATAACAGCAGTTTTTTAATAAAACTGACACGACATATCGACACACCAGCAACATCTGAACAGCTTTATGCCAGCAAAAATAATTTCAGATCAATGAAAAAATTCTTGAACAACGAAATCCACGCAGAAATGCATACAACTCCAAGAATATTCGAAAATTTATGAGATAATAATTGATGGATCTGCAAGTAAATAAACCGAGTACGTTAATACGAAACTGTTGTATCCACAATTTATTCGCTAAAGTGGACTTTTCTAATTTTTCAACACAATAATTTCGGTGGAAAAAGAGAACATTCTGTAAGTTGACGTCAAACTGAAATATTTCGCCAATTTCACTGTTCTTTTGCTATTTTCAAACTCTTAAACTTCCTTGCAATTAACCATATCCTCTCGCACGATAGTCTCAGCACTGACGACTTTAATGCTTCCATTCATTTATAAATTGCGTGATCAACCATCAGCTCTTTACGACTCCATCCTTCCTGACTATTTTGTGAAATTTTAGGCGAATTTTAGAGTTGTGTGTATCATAACGTCAAATGAAAAAGCTTAGTATTAAAAGATTACCCATATTCTCAATTCCAAATAACATCGATACCGAACCAGTTACTGATTTGTTAAATATTTTCGCATCAATTATAATATATTCGAAATTAAGTATTTTTCAGCGTAGGGACTGCTCACCTTTGTATTTCACCGAATGAATTGATTTTTTTCAAATTTTATTTTATCATGTTTCCAGCCACTGCGTAGGTCACACGTGTTTGTTTCATTGTTCCCTTATTTTTAAATGAATTTTCGATACATGCGCTGAAAATGTTAATTCTCTTGACACAAAACTCATATCTCATTTTTTGCTACTTCATAAGTGTGTGGCATTTTCCCCGAAATAATAAAGTAAAAGAGCATCAGATAAATAGGGTAATTATTCACCATCAAGCATATACACGACACGAGAGAAATAAATTTACCGTTCGAAAAATGGCGAACAGATGACGTTATATGTAAGCAGTGACGTCCTGAAAGAATTTTTCAGGGGGTGAATATTAGAATTTGCCAACAAAAAAAAAAGAAAAAAAGTTTGCGGATGGAATATATTGATAACTTCCTCCTTTCTTTTTTCGAAGTTGGTTATAAATACTCGAATTTGTCGACTGTTTTCAAAATTTTACCGATTTGCCGACTGATTATTTTGGTTGAGGCCTGAGGGGGTGACTGAGCCCCGATATGGACGTCCCTAAATGTAAGATGACAAAGAGTACCATTCTAACTCAAAAAAACCCAAAAAATGTTTTCAATATAACTTTTATACAATTGATAAATTTTCCAAATAAATTGTAATAAGTTCGCAACGAAACGATAGTACAAATTTTAAACTTTTTTTTCTTATTGTGCCATTACTTCAGTTCGATCGATACTAAAGTATTTTTTTACATTTTTTTTTTTCACATTTTCATTGGAAACATTTACTTACTTGCAGAAGCCAGAGTTAATAAATCTAAACAACCACACCCAAGATGACCGGAACAGAACGCTACTCTAATTTTTTCTTTCTTTCTTCGTTTTTTTTTTTCCAGTGTTTTCTTTTCTTTTAAAGAAATTAACGGTTTGGAACGCGTGGCAATGGACGTTTTCGCGCCAGAAACCATAATTCTCATTCTTATAAAAGTAATTTTAGTATATCACTTCTAAGTAATATTTTAGTATATTAAAAAAACAAAAATAAGGTCACTAGTACGTGTCTTATTCGTACCTGGAACGAAACGTAAAACAAAACTTTGGTCGAGCACCCACAATTTTTTTTATTTTTAGAAAAAGTATAAAATAAACCAACTACGTCCTTACGTATTTTTCACGCATCGTAAACGAATGAGCTTGTAAAAACATATCAGTAGAAGCCTACTGAATTTCTGGTTAACAAACGATCAGCGGCCTATGTTTCTTCCGTACAAAAATTTGGTAACGCATGTTTTTTTCTTGCTCCTTTCATACGCATTAAAATTTACGATCTATAATATTCATTGGTCAAACATAAAAATAGATAAACACTAATCACATTTGTGCGTACGGATATTAAAACTAGTCTCTTTTTTCTTTTGAAAGGTCTTAATTCAGTATGAATCTAGGCACAAACAAAATCAGGAAGAATACGAATTAGAATCTAAATGTGTAACGAGAATATTGGTTACAAAATAATTAAATACTCCTAAATGTTAAAAGGTTGTATTAAACAAGATATAAAACGGTGAAATACTAAATAGTAAGTTATGTAGGTAAGTTATAGTAGGAATAATAAGATTAATAGAAAAAGGTAAAGAGGATAAAATGTACATGGTTACATGAGTTTTTATAGCTAGAAGTTTTGGGAGGAGAATATGGCGATTTCTAGGTGAGTGGAAATGGTAGTGATATGATTGGAGAGTTATGACAATACAAGTTTAGATATTGTCCAACAGGAGTTTAAGGAAATGACATAAATGGTGATTTTGGGTATTTGCAATATCTGCAGAATAGTTTCATAGAAAAGAGTTGTTATGAAAAGTGTATTTATGTTTGTTTATAAACATTGAATGTAGAACAACTGAGTCAGTAAAGGCAAGTAAAGACTTGTTTACATGCCGTCAATATAATGAGAATTGTTTTAGGTGATTGATATATATGTGAAATATATATATAAGAGGGAGATATTATGAATGATACGAAATTATCATTACATAATAATGCTGGGGTATTTTGAAATTCATTGTTTTAGATAAAACATGAATTTGAATGAAAGTAAGAGAGGAAGGATATGGGAGTACGGAACATAGTAAATATACAAATATATAAAATTCATTAAATTTCCAAGTTTTAGAAATAACAAGTTTGTATTGATGTATAAATGTTTTTCATAATATAAATATTCATTGACAATATATATATAAATTTGACATAATTCTTTTTCTTCATTTGATTACAATTTCTTCATCTAAGCTTTGAGCTTTTGTTTTTATAGGGCTTGTTAATTCATTTAGTAACTGAGTTACATGTTGACTTTGTATTGGTTGCTTAATATAATTGAAAAATAGGTATGATAAAATTATTATAATAATAGTATTTAAACTTAACCATATTAATACAAATAGTTGGATTAAAGTTAAAGAACTGTTCTCACTGAATTTATGATATTTTATTTCTAAATTATCGAGTTTATATTGGAGTTTGTTGGTTGAGGTTATAGGTGAGAAGTGTAGAACATACATAAGCATTGATGCTTGGTAATGCTATAGTATTTCTAATATTGGAATCTACGATTACGTCGTATTTTGTCCATAATAAAGGAATATGATGTTCAATGGTTACATCATTGGACATATCCAGGGGGCAAGGAAATCCTGGAGGGATGATAACCTCTGAATATCCGTCAGTCTCTTTATTTAAGACTTTGATGTGACAAGGTACTGTCAATAAGATGGTTCCTGGAAGATTATTGTCGATATTTATGATATTAAGTTCATTTGAAACTATATCATACGTAGAAAGTGAATTGTGATTAGTGATGGAAAATTTATTTTGGGAAAATTGTTGGACTAAGATTTTCTTATTATTGGTTTTGCATCTGAAAATACATGATTTTATAAGTTCTTCATAGGGTTTTTTAAGGAATAAGGTTTTAGCACATGAAGAAACTTTATCTGAACCTCTGTTATCTGGGAGATAGCATGGGGGTTTTTCTGGGTTATAGTAATGTAAATCTGTTGTGGGTAAGTAATAGCTGGGATGTTATTCTGTGGGTTTTGAATAACATTCTGGTTTTGTGTAGTACCTTGAGTATTCTGGGTTGGTACGTACATCATAGGAATTTGGTTGTTATAATTTTGATATTGGGGATAATTATTATAACTATTACGATAATATCCTCTTTGAAATCTATTGTTTTGATTTCTAAAATTATTTCCTCCGTACTTTTGATTTGGAAAATTTTGATTTTGGTTTGGATGTTGGGAGGGATAATTATTATTATAATTATTATAATTATTTTCATTATAATATCCTCTTCCTCTGCTTCTTCCTCTGAAGTTTCCTCGGAAATTATTTCCTTGATTATTAAATTTTTGTGATGGATTAAAATTATTGGAATTATTTTTTTGAGTCATAATTGCTGCTGTTAGTTTCTTGATTTCCGCAATTATACTAGGTTTTTCTTTTTCTTCGGATTTTTCTTCCTCTTCTTCATTGTCTTCATCATCATCTTTCTTCTTTACAGCATTAATTTGTTTTTTTGAAGATGTTTTTATTTTTTGTAATTCATTATTTGCTTCTTCCATCGCTATTCTGTAGGTTTCTAATTGTTTTTTTACTTTTTCTAATTCTGAAGCGAAAATTGGATCTACAGGTATTCTTGTTTTATCCTTACAATATAGATAATCATCGAAAGCTATGTGTAATGCTTGTAGGGTTTTAGGTTTTGCTTTGACTATGTGTTCTCTTTCTTTTTCTCCTATAGATCTGTAGATGTGATCTATAATTCTTTCTTCTGTGATGTCTGGTTCTATTTCTTTTAGGGTATTAGACACAAATATTACAAAATCTACAAAATCATCGTCTCCTCTATATAGACGTTTACATAACCTTTCTCTTAATTGAGGTTTTGTTTTTCTAAAAATTTCTTCTAATTTTGGTTTTAAAATTTTCCAATTTAATAACGTATCATCGTCTGAAATTAATTCGTTAAAAATTATTTGTGCACTTCCTGTAAATGCAATTTTGATTTTTTTCATTTTTATGGCATCATCTGTCCATCCAAAAGCTTCGCATTCGTTTTCAAATTGCTTTAGGAATGTTTTTATATTTTCTGAAGATGTGTTCGAAAATGTTGAAGGTCTGATATTAGAATTTATTTCTTTAACCATTTTTATTTTGTCGGGTATTCTAAATGATTTGTTTATATCTTTTGGAGGTGATACTAAATCTATTAGAGATTCTTATGAACTAATCTCTATTGTTTCTTCTTCAGGTTCTGTTTTAGATTCACTTGTTAATTTAAATGTGTTGTTTTTATCACAGGTATTTGATATTAATTTTATGGCTTTATTTTTAGCTTCTTGATTAATTTTTAAAGGTGATATTAAATCTTTTACGTTATCTTTTTTAAGGAGAGTGTTAATTATAGGATCTGGATGAGATTGGATATAGAGACTGATGGCTAATTGGATTTCTGGTCTAGAATTTTCTGAAGGAAAGGGTTGAGGATTTATATTTGACCATAGATTTTTTAAATCTTTGTTTGTTAAGGATGTAATCCAGTGATTAGCTTTGAATGAAGGTGCGTTTGGAGTTACTTGAATATTCAAATCTTCATTGTGCATGGGTTTAATTTTTGTAACTTATAGGATTTTGTTGTTTCTTTTGTTTCTACAGGTGTTTTGGATTCTGCACATGGTTGATGATTGCATGACAGCACCTTGAATGGTTTCCTTGGACAGCAAGATTTTTTATGGTTCCGGAAATTTTTAAAATTTTTTTCGAAAAAATATATTTTTTTTTATTTTGCACGTTAAATGCGCCAAAAAATCTTTTACACTTTTTGTAAATTAGTTCAATAAAATTTTTATAAAATTTCACACTATTTTAGACTTTTATTTGAAAAAACAAAACACAGGATTTTTTATGTTCGAACACCAATATTTTGTAACGAGAATATTGGTTACAAAATAATTAAATACTCCTAAATGTTAAAAGGTTGTATTAAACAAGATATAAAACGGTGAAATACTAAATAGTAAGTTACGTAGGTAAGTTATAGTAGGAATAATAAGATTAATAGAAAAAGGTAAAGAAGATAAAATGTACATGGTTACATGAGTTTTTATAGCTAGAAGTTTTGGGAGGAGAATATGGCGATTTCTTGGAGAATGGAAATGGTAGTGATATGATTGGAGAGTTATGACAATACAAGTTTAGATATTGTCCAACAGGAGTTTAAGGAAATGACATAAATGATGATTTTGGGTATTTGCAATATCTGCAGAATAGTTTCATAGAAAAGAGTTGTTATGAAAAGTGTATTTATGTTTGTTTATAAACATTGAATGTAGAACAACTGAGTCAGTAAAGGCAAGTAAAGACTTGTTTACATGATGTCAATATAATGAGAATTGTTTTAGGTGATTGATATATATGTGAAATATATATATAAGAGAGAGATATTATGAATGATACGAAATTATCATTACAAAATGGATTGCCACAAGATTTTTCTAACAACAGAATCATAATAGGTACCAACTATAAAGGTAAAAGAATCAAGCTGATCATAGACCACAAAAAAGTAATTTTCTTTACCAACATTTTCCCATCAACAACCATTTCTGCTAAATTGTTTTCAAAAATATACAATGTTTGAAATAATCTGCAAGACACAACATGATTATTGCCATACTCCTAGAAAAAGGAAAGTTGTGTAAAATTTAATCAAGATAATGTCTTACTTGCCTGAAACACTGTTATTGCAATGTGTGAAAGCACAGTCTTGGTAGGCCAGCTACTTTAATCGAAAAGATTTTCCATCGTGTAGGTAATTATTTAATTACACTGCTATAATCGGATTATCAGTACGTCGAGCAGTAATATTGGGGTAAATAGTAACAGAATAGAGTCCGAACAAGAAAACCTGTCACAGTAAATTCTACAATTTTCCCACATCCAGTTTTTCATTTCATTATTTTGAGACAACGCACTAACTTAGAAACAATGTTTGTCGATGTTTTTTTGTCCTCGCCTCTAATTTTCATGGAATATATAATGTGGGGGAGAGAAATATATATTTATGACATGTCATTACAAAGTTTATCATTTCAAATAGAAAAACTTATAGTTGTGAGAATGCAATCAAATTTAGAATGTATCGTGTTTATTCTTGAGGAATTCTATTAGAGAAATGGACTCTGTATTAGCAGATTTCTTAAATTATAAGCACCTACAATATGTTTGACATTAGGAATTAAACTTTAGCTTGAGAGAGTATTCATTTTTTTCTCTTTTAAATACGAATACTGATTTTGGTACGTATTTGTAATATGAAAAGCAGAAGAAGGCTAAAACGAGAGGGAAAGCATTTAAATAGATTAACCTAAAAAAGGCTAGCAATAAGTAGAGAAGTCTCAAGAGAAGAGGTTAGGAATGATAAGAGGACAACGATGGTTTAAAAGTGAAGGTATCATACAGTGGGTCTTTGAGATACAAGCACTACACAAACTGATTGTTCAGTTCATGTTGTTTTGTTTGAATTTTTGACACGAATCAGTCAACTTAAGATGGACCATAAAATAATTCTTTAAATTAAAATTTTGCATCTGGAATAGAACCAAACTTTTAATGGTTTCACAAAGTGAACTTCTGAAATGAGATTCGCCATCAAGTACTAGATCTTATGTCACAAATTAAATACTCGAAATTTAGTCCGGTACAATGCTGATTATAAACAATTCTTGGCACGCAGTACACTTTTTCAAATGATTTTTCAGACATAAATTTTACACATATTTCTTTCCGCTACAAAATACCATTTATCAGATCACTATACGAATTGAAATAGGTACGGAATCGACAATGACTACTTTCTCCCGTCCTCACCAAATATGGAAATAAGTAAACAGCAGTTTGTATCTGTATACTACCAACAATGTGTAAACGCTAGTGATAGGTAATAAGTGCATTGTCAAGGTTTTCACAAGAAGAGGTAGGTAACCAAGAAATGGACGAATGCTACGAACAATATATTTTCATAATACGAGTATGTTCACAGACCCCCAACCTTTGAAGGTAAATGTCCGTTTGGGAAAGTACACTTGGCTATGAAAATTAATAACAATAAAGAGTGACCTTTACCAGTCTCGTTAATGTAAATGCCCTACAGCGAGATAATCATCAGCGAGCATGTTATAAAACATATTTTTTCTTCACAGGACGGAAAGTTCTTCTTGCTAAAAGAATAGCAATAAAAAATGTCACCAAACAATTGCCACGAGTAGATATGATCGAATCTACAAGAACGTGGAGAAGTAATAATATATCCGTTTGGCAAATTCACTCTTTCCATGGGAGAGAAAATTCAAAATTTTTGACACACGATATTTTATTTTTTCAAAGCATAACGGTAGTTTATCTTTAGAATTGCTTTCTTCCCCATTTATTGCTCCACAATATAACAAAAAAAAAAAAAATACAAAGAAGCGATATACAAAAACAAAATAAATCCAAGCCCCTCTCAAAAACGTTCGTGTGCCATCATACTTATCAAATACTTTATCAAGAAAGTTATCAGTTCGTTCTGATTATAGATTTATGTGAGATAGTGGCTAGCGGTGACGAATCCCCCGGTACATCTGGGGAAACAGAGATGTACCAATTAAAAAAATAAAAAAGAAGAATTACTTATTTAAAAACGTTTATAGCGCATTTACCCTAAATTCATGAAAAAATTAATTAATTTTCAATTTGGGCAAAGAATAACCAAAATACAGCAAAGGAATCTCCATTCAAAGAGATTCACTTCACATTGATACATAAACATACACACTACAATGAAAAAAAAAAAACTTTTCAAATTTGTAACACCCCCCCCTCAAAATAGTTATACTTTAAGATGTACTAAAAAAATGATGATTCGCCACTGGTGGCTACAGAAATAGAATGAAAAATTATCATATATTTACATAGTACTGACATGATTAAAGTAATTAGCGAGTATGGCTACGCCTCCATAACCATCAGCAAACAGCACTTGCTGCCATTTCAACTGAAATATTTGTGAAAAACATACGAAAAATAATCTTACTATAAAATAAAATACTTGTCTTAATATTCCACAGCAAACTAGCTATTAAGAGCAAGTTGCTGTTGAGTTTTGAAGACACGTACGTTTGTTGACACTGGTTTGAAGTTGCTGTTGTTGCTTTTTGTTAATTATGCAGACGTAGACTGAGAAAATAATTAAAAGTAGGCTTCAGTGTAATTGGTACAAACACGAATTCAAAATTTCTATAAGAAAATAACGAAACTTGAAGCCACGTTCATCCACTTTAGCTGTGTTTGACATGGTAAAAGAAGTGCGACACTAAAAACTTTTAGAGAGGCCATTCCGCTAATATATTTAAGTCACATATACTTTTTACTGGCGCATATGATCAACATTAGCAGAATATAATTTCTCTAATAGTTTTTAGTGCCACATAGTGCAGCACTTTTTTGCCACGTCAAATACAGCTTGTATATTACAAAATTTGATCAAAATTTGAAATTCAGAAACAACCATAAACACTGATTTACATCAATAATTTGAGGAAAAAAAAAACAAACTCGTTCAAAGCTCAGTAAAGTGAATCTTTATTAAAGAATTTTACTCACTGTTTCTTTTCGAAAACGTTGAATCGGAATATATTCGTTTATGGAAACTGACAGTCAATTGGCTTCAAATTCAACAGAATTTCAACTCATGCGATTAAAATACTATTTCAAATGTTTTCCTTCTGCAGCAGTAAATCATTCTCAAAAAAATCAATTTTGATATCCCTCGGTCCCTGATAATAATTAAAAACCTTTACACGCAACATCTCGTTTCTTTGGTGGAAAACTTTAAAATAATGCAATGCAGATCATAGAACTATATACAAACGAGCAAATGCAGAAGTAGAGGAAAGAGGACTTAGTTCCCTCAGCCTGTTACTCATCCTCCAAGAAATTTTTCAAAATAGGGAATAATGTGAAAAAAATTCACGACTTTTCTCGGTTTAACCCACAAAATTCTTCTAGTTTTATCAACACTAACAAGAATAATAACAAATACGAAAATACTATAAAAACGAAGCCACAAAGCTATTAAAGCTGTAAATATCATTTAAGTTTTGGTACATCAGAATTTCACATACGATTTGAACTGAAGAAAATCATATGCACAGGTCTACCTTGATTCTTGAATAAATCAAATCAGAACGCAAAAAAGATTAAGTCTGTGACATGAGAAAATTTTCTTCAATAACGCCAAAAATGGGTTTTCTAATTGAAAATGAAGCTTTTTAAGAAAATAATTCACAAAGTTAGCGAAATTTTAATAAACGAAAAAAAAAAGGCATCATTAGAATACACTGAAAGGAATACCTATTACTCGTTTTTTCAAGCAATAAAAACTAAATACAATATATTTTTGTAAATTTGACTTATTCAACGAATAATCTCCGACCATGGTTGAAACAGAGACGTGCTACAAAACCACTAAAATTTCTATAGTCATATTTCAGTAACATATAACTGAGAAGTATTTGAGAGTACCTAACTGTATCTGATGATGTAACTGATGAGTAATCAGTGAAAATAATAGCTTTCTACAAACAAACGCTCATCTATTCCATTTCATTCGTTTTCATCTCGGATTTTCACGACAATAAAATTGATTTTCCAAGTTTATGAAGATAACTATAGACATTCAGTCGAATCATGCACGAGAATATCTTCGCACCAAATTCAAGTATAAATTAATGACGTGGGCGATTAATCAAGCAAGACACATAAAGAGAAAATTGAACATTACTTGCAGTATTAGGGAATAGTTTCTTTCATACCAATTTGTTAAGCTCGTTAAATTAAGAAATCTAGCGATATGATTTACACAGTGAAATTATAAAAGTCATATCAATTTCATTTAATGAATAAATGAAGTTACATGTATTTAAAATCCGGTACTAGCAGAACTCAATGACGACTATATATGTTTGACGTAGGTATTCAAAGAAGAAGACAAAGGCAGTACTCAAAGAAGATGATATCATTTTTGACCAGCATTTGACTAACATAGTACGTAAGACGTCTTCACATAATTGTTTTATGTAACAGGAAATGTAAATTACAGCAATAATGATAAAACTATACACAGAAAATAAAAGTTATCACCATAAAACTAATGTTTTCCACGTTCTTTAATGAAAAATATAAAAAAAAAAAACATCAACAAAAAAACTAAATTATTCAGTAGAAGATTTCAGACGAAAACTAACGTCACAGAATGTCGCTCAAAAGTTTTAATCATCTTTATACATTTTTCTTAATTTCCAAATTAAGTCCATAATTTTTTTTAAAGACATTCAAGGAAAAAGATCTGTCTACTGATTACTACTTGTAATAAAGTTTTTTTTACCAAGAAAAAAACAACCAAATATATTACATTCATGAATAGAAATTACAGTATTAAAATATTTTATCACCAATGGAGAAAAATCTGTTTATTGACTGTTTTATTGAATTCAGGAAATCACTTACACGATTTTAGTACAATGTTATCGAATAATTCTCGCCCATAAACGCTAATTCTATGTATTTTGAACTGAAACTTCACGAAAGAAACCTAGCAACTACTTTAATCATCTAAAAGCATTATGAACATACGAATCCTAATTTTATAATTATGAAAATAAGTTCATCATATTGGCCGAGATATCATTTCACGCTCAATTATAGTCAATTTTTGAACCTCGGAATTTATTACTTTCACTTTAAGTTTGTTTGGTCTGGTGTTTTTGCATCATCATATCATAGAATACAATGAAAATTAAAGTAGCTACAGTACAATATAAATTTTTGTAATATAGAGAGATAAGGCACACAGTATAAAAGAATGTACAAAATTACGTGACTTAAATGACTACCGTCATTCTTTTTATTCAAGCCGCAGCAAAACTGGCATCTTATACTCAACAATCGAATTTTTAAATTTCAACACAACTTAAATAAAAATATCTTCGTACCATAAGCTGGGTGATGCGTTAGAAATTTAATTAGTAAGTAATAATAAATATTTTTTTCACCTTCACAAGACGCCTAAATTGAATTTACTTGTAAAATTTAACAACTCATTCCAAAATTATGATCGAGATTTTTTTTTTAAATCCTACACAGCAAAAGCTCATAGCAAATTCAGACAGTAATCAGAAATAAAATTGATCAAAATAATTCCTAACATTAATTCTAAGACATTTCGACACTAAATTTATAATATATTACACATAAAGGTTCAAAAGTGAGCATTTACATGTGAGGGAAGTTCACGAAAAGTATTTATTTTCACTATAGGCAAGTACGCAGAAAGACCAGAAATTCGATGTGGGGGAAAGGTTTAAGTACATAAAAACAGTTTTGAAACCTTTTAGCAATGCAGACGCTAGTACGTGACGCCACTACTCGATATTATTATACGGCTGAAAATGTATATTTTGATTAGAAAAACAACGAGCGAGTTTGAAAAAAATTTCAAATAAGAGAGCTGAGAATTCGGTCAAATTACCGGGTCACGCTACCAATGCCTGACACAATTTCGTAAATGTCAATGTAAACACGACGATAGTCTACGTAAAATATATATACGACATTTACGCGCGACTCTAGAATGAGGAAAGACCTATCTCAATTTTACCATCATTATTCGACGAAATCGTACAAGTTTGTAAAACTAATTTAATCGTCTTTTACGTACACTAATTACACATACGAGCTACCCCACCCCCTATTCTAAAGGAGCACCACATTACTGTATATGATGAATACACTTCGGCACGTTAAGCTAAAAGAATGAAAGGAAAAAAAACTAAGAAAGAAAAACTTGTTTATTAAAACCTCCTACACAGTTTTTTTTTTTTTTTTTGTTTTTCCACTCGTTTCATTAAAACCTTATAAACCCATTATGTTTGCGAGATAATCGTCTTAAAAATCCTACACAATGAACATATTTGAATTCAAAATATCCAAAAAACATGTAAATGACGCTCTATACCGTCCTACGCTACGTGTATATAACTTTCAAAAAGAGAGAGAAAAAAACAACACTTGAATATAATTTATCACTCGTAATTTGTTGGCGCAATAAATAAAATAATTTCCGGCCCTTGATGAAAAGAAACACACAGCAGACAAAAAAAAAATTATTTATCGGCAGGATGGTACCGTATGTACCAAATAAAAAAGGCGTTTTTGGGAGAACTCATATCCTTGGCCGTGTGCAGTGTCCTCCGTGGATGAATATCATCAAAATGAAGCTCACATCGAATATAAATAAACACGAGAACGATCCCTCACTAATAAATGCATTGTAATAAAGAATAGTGGCTAAATTGCATTTGCGTAGCAGCAAATGCTAATGTCGCGCAGATAGGTGTAATATCGATACGCCCGATCCCCCTTGTTAGAAAAGAAAGAAAAAATCCTGGCACAAGACGTGTACACAAAATGGACAAATGTTCTGTAATGAAAAAAAAGGATCGTTTCTGTTTGCGGCCAGTTTAGTGCTGATCAGTGATTTCCAAAACGTGGCCCATGAAGAATACACCCTGACCACGGGATAGATCTGTAAAAACCACGATTTCATACAGAATAATGCTGTCAAATATCGTTCGCACTTCGAACTTCGACATGATAAATTATGTTCTTCACCAAATTCGAGGGGTAACGGGGAAACATACAACTTTATCTGGAATAACAAAAATGAAATTTTAGGCATTACGGATATTCACAGATTACTGAATTTAAGTGGGTTAATTTCTGAGAAAAACGTTAATTCGATGACTGGAAACCAAAACATTTACATTTATGACAGAAATTAATCAGACAAATGATTGTACGAAGTGGGCACGTCAATTTTTTTTGTCGGAATTTTTCCTTCCGACTGAAAATTTGCGATTTTTCCTGATTTTTGATTTCGACAGCGATATATATCTACTAAACAAAGTGAAAAAATTTTTTAGATCTCCATGCTAAAGAACAGATTGTACAAGTTATTGATTAGTCAAGGACATTCGTTTGGTAAGCTCTCACATAACATACCTACTTTTTTTCAGAAACAAGATAAATAATTTACATTCTGAACATACGACAAAAATACAACGTTGATATGATTAACAATCTGATTTGCAAATTCTCACCACACAAAAAAAAGACTGAGAATGCACATGCTTTGTTATTTTACACTCTTTCAATTGAAATATCACATTATTATACGTTGAAAAATTATCTGCATCGAATACTCGTATAACGCACAAAATGAAGTCAAATTATTTTTCTCTTCAGATTTGCCTTCGTTAATAGACTTCAAAAATTTGATGACTCAGTTATTAAATTACGATAAAGCAATGTCAATAAATATAACTGTTTTCCTCCTGAAGGCTAGTTTTTACTACCTATGTTAGAACAAAATTCTTGTCATTATTCTTGGAAAATTTTCCATTTTGAAAATAAAATATCTCCCAAAAGTAGATTTATTATTTCTGTTCAATCACGACAGCTGTTGTTATGGAATCCATGAGAATACCGAATTCAGATTGATTCCGTCAGCTCATGTCATGACTATTAACCAAACATATCCTATTCAATATAAATATATGAACAGAATAGATGATATCGCATTTGAAATGCCTCAAAAAAGTTTTAACGAAGTAAGAAAGGTTCCTTTTTATACCCTTCGTAATTTAAAAAATACATACTAGACAAAAACAATTGGACTAAATAAGCAAACTTCATAATAACTGAGCAGAAAATGAGATTTAATTCAATAAAAAGTAAAATTAGTCGAAAAACCCACCTACCATAACAAAAAGAAATTTCGATTTTAGGCTCATAATGTTATATCAATAAAAAAATATGCCACGAACAAAAAAGTAATTCAAAAATTTTGATTTTATTAAGTACGGCTAATACAACAACCAACAATGAACTTTCTCTAATATTTTTCAAGAAAACAATTAACAGCGATTCATCTCCATTATCTCTGCTATTCGTAAACCCAAGCGAATCGGGCCAATGAATGCATCGGATTTACAATTATCAACCACAAAAAAAAGATTGTGATGACGATCTATTTGAGAAGTAAATACAGTCATTATCGCAGAACCGAAAAAATTTCAAACTTCAAGGCACCTTCTTCACAGTCTAAGCTGAATTTACTTTTCACATCGAGACGATAATAAACAAACGAACCACAATAAGTTGGAGGACGAAGTTTGAGTGAAAACGACAATGAGAAAAAATTCTAACCTAAATCGTTCTGCTTCAACCGCACTGAACGACACTAAATTGCTACCACTTAAAATCAACACTATCCCCCCTCCTCCACCTCGCACACACAACACAGATTTAACGAATTCATTTGTTTCCGACCAAAATTGAGTCGCCGGACCAGCCGAACCGAAAAAACAAAAGGCACGTAAGAGGGCAACGAAAGGGAGATGGAAAGAGAGGATTCCACTCCATATATAAAATCATCATACCCAGACGAAAAATATGGCGTAGGCCTACACAAGGCGAGGAAAAGGAATGTAAAAACTGGAAACACATCGTAAATGTTGCGGTAGGTGATGGTCGCTTTAGAGGGTGCACAGACACGACACAGCGCTAATTCTGTCAACCGTTCGGGTATTTTACCCTCTGGCTATTTCTCCTCTTTTGTGATAATGCTTTTAACTAGTAAATAAATTAAATGGAAACTAACGGAGGTAGTACACTACATATGTGCCGGAGCATGGTGTCCAGTTCTTTACGAGTCGATATCCCGCCGACTTTTCCAGCTCTAGCAATCGGATCATTTATCGTGTGGAACAACGAACTCGGGGAAAAAATGTATTACAAATATACTATACACGTTTCTTCAATAATTCTAATACTTTCCACGATAACAACGATGAAGATTCTTCGTCTTTTTGAATGCAAAATTCTTGGAAGGCGATTTTAATACTTTTTTCATTTATTTTATTTTACTTTTCTCTTTGGTGACCCTTCAAAACCAATGTTTTGTTGTAACCAAGGGTGATAACATGCGAAAAGAACCAGGTACGACAAATGAATTTACGACCTGTGGAGCATACTCACTGACCTCGGTCAACTTATTCATATTGTACACAACACGTGAATGGGGGTTGACAAAGACATACAGCTAAAAAGATATCTAACGCCCTATATACACAGTGATACAAAAATACCTGAGAGATAAAAGTAAAGCTAATAAAGTTATATGTTCTGCGCATACAAAGCTGCGCATATTTCGGGAGGTTATCACTGCGATAACAGATTATTTCTATCTCCAATATTGTGAAAATAGACTTCTCTATGTAAATAAAAATTTTATCAAGCAACGGTACATGCGCAGCTACTAATATCCTGATTCAGAAAATTCTATCTTTGATGTATTTTTGATCGGGTGTTGGAGATCTCTTTAGCCGTATGTCTCTGAGGTTAACCGGGCAAGGAGTAATCAAGAAACAACTTTCAACATTCAGGAACTTTGAATAAACGATTAAAATAAATCGTTCTATTGAAGCATTCACGAACTCTGAAAAGCCGTCGATAAATTCATATTTTTATGAAAAAAATTCTGCCACACTGAAGGAAAATCATAGATTACTCAAAAAATTTTCTGTAAATCAGAACAGACTCCTTCTAAGAAATAAAATTTCAGTTAAAATTATAATTATTGCTTCCAGAACGACAGAATTTCGCACACATTTTGCAAACCATACAATCATGCCCTGCTGTGCTAACACTCATTCTTTAAAAAAATGTATAAAACTGTGAAAAAATTCAACAATAAACTATTAAAGACAAATTTCGAAAATTTATAATCATTTTATCATTCTGAAATAGATATTCGATAATTACTAAAACATAGGACAAACTCCAATTATTGATTATACGACAAAAAATCGTTTCCAACAATCTCAATTGAAATACTGTGAAAATTAAGAGAAAACAAAAAAAAAATATATAAAAAAATAGGTAATATATGATTGCTTTCACACGAGCATAAACTAGAAATCAAAACTTTGATCTTGCAATTTTCATTAAAATATACCCTCAGTTCAGATACACCACAACACGTACATTTATCAGGAACTCATTACATCAGCAAACAAAAGGAGTGTTTCATAAATGCAATGCTAATACATAAACATACAGTTGATTAACAGAATATTTCAAGCGTAATATTTGAAGAATTCTTCAAAAAATTTATGACTCAACGAGAATTAGAAAATTTCATCCATAATGAAATACATTCTGCAATCTACTTATAGCAAGATATGAGTGAAACAATTTCGCCAAGAAAATATAACATTCTACAAGCAATAGTACTCAAGAAGTAGGTAATCATTCTTCCCCACTTTATAAACTGGGAAACGTTACAGAATAGTTTTTCTACTTAATGGAAGCATCAAGCTCAAGAGAAGAAATTTCTTCAAGCTAGCCAAAACAGTCAGTAAAAAAAATAATATGATCGTAAATAACTTAAGGTAATATAATGAAAAACTTTCTGTTGCTTTCCGTGAATTAAAAGTATGAATATTTAGGAGCTACTAATAGTAATTACCATACACTTCTTAAGAAATAGGTACTATGCAATCCATGTATTATTAACATACGAGCACTGATAACCACTGATTCGCTCATCCGTTCAAACGCAATCAGCCTGGGCACGCCTTTACTCTTTTTACCCTAATATTCACTCACAATCAGAATTTTGGAAAATATTAATGGTATTCCGGCATAAGACGCATAAAAGCCTCTCCATGGACACCTTTTTCATTGAAGTGCGTCGATTTGTTCTGGCAAAAAAAGGGAGAGGTAGATGCCTATGATTTTACCGTATTAATACATAAGATGATAAAACACTGGCATCACATAGACGTCTCAGTTATTCAGAAGTTTTTCTAATATGTTATATTCGTAAAGGTAAAAACCAGTATTCAAAAAATAAATAAATAAATAAAAATTCATAATTAGGTAGGTAGCTGAAACATCACTTCTAGCGAGATTAGGTTGGCGAGCTATACTAGTTAGAGTGCCCATGATTCTTTCGTATTAACTACCTACTTATAAATTTAAATAAAATTATTGGCTCAAAAGCACACTGAATAACAATATGACCGTAACGATGTACATCAATTATTAGAATTTCCGAAGATTTTAAAAATTTCTACGGAACTCCATAATGCGATTTTCTTCATTTTCTCCTTCATTTCTGTTCAAATAAATTATCACATTACGACAGTATGCACGAGTAACGACCAATTTAGAATATTAAAATAAATAGATTCGTTGAAATAAAAAACGATTTTCCACGTACTAATGAATGTTACTTCACAATTATTGGAAAACTGAATACTTACCGCTAAAGTTTTTCGATTAGAAAATAAAGGTCAATAAAGTCACTTACAAATGGCCATATCGTGGAAAGTAAGTTATTTATAGCAGAGGAAGACGAAAGTAAAAAGGAAAGAACGAAAGAAAAGAAGATAGGGATGGACATAGAAACCCATTCCAGAGTTAGTCATGGATTCGGATCACGGTTTAAGTGAAATATCAATGATAAATGAGCGTGCTGGTACGAAAAATACGAAAAATTACAATAGATAAAGGGAATCTTCAACGTTTTTCAACAATAAAAAAATAAAAAAATGAAAAATAACGTGTGTATGAATACTCTTAAAAGAGCTGGACAATGAACGTTTTTCAATTATTATATTATGAAATGTAAAATTATTTATAACCAATAATATTATCTGGAAAGGTCGCTTACCTATCTGCGAAAATTGAGAATAACAAAGGGGTAATAATACTCTGGTGAAAGACATCTCGACAGTAAATTCGTGACATAATGTACCGTAACAAGAATGATTATACAAGATAATATGCGAAAAGAGGACGACAAGACTGCAGGACGAATAAAAAACTCACGAGACAATACGATGCCTATTTCAGAAATTTACGGAGTTATACATCGACATCATTGAAAACTGAAAACTTTTAGGACAAATTCATTTAAGAATATTTATTTTTGACTATCTTGGTCCCATAGACAACAAAAAAATCGTATGTATTCCAAAAATTCAATAGTAATAAGACCCCAATACTGAAGGGGCTGCTTCAACATACTGAGCCGTTACGATACGAAAGGAGTAAGCCTAATACCCCACCAACTCTCTCAACTAGCAAAAACTGTAGTGTTGTTTACCAGAAAAATTAAGAGGGCATTTAAAATTTACAGTTAATTTTAAAATTGATTTAAGTATCTGAAACTATAGGACATATTTTCGACTATTCTTTTTCATACTAAGCAAGTATAGGAATTCTGTCGAGTGTAAAATCTAAAATCCTATGGCCCACTGCAAAATACCCTCCAAGCAGTGTTGCCCAGTTTGAATTAAATTTTCTGAATACTTTCTGGATGACAATTTTTTGTTCCACTACATAATGAATGATAATTGATAAAATCAGTACCACTGTAGGTACTTAATCTCTGAGAACACGATCCGTTTTTCATAAATCTCACCATTTTTCTAGGCTTCATTTTACCAGATTTTTTTTATTTTCGAACACCCAAAAATCGCTAGACAATCTAGACATTTGACAATGTACCTGCACATAGTCTTATTCTTTACGTCGCATATCGTGGGCTAAATGGAGCGCAAGACATTTCGTAGCAACGAAAATTATAGCAATTTTGCGACATAAATTAGTAACGGAATCGACCCTACATAGCAGAGAAAAATGATCCACCATCCACACCGGCAACAGCCATCCAGAAATGACTGGATGTGTAATTTCCGATTGAAATTGACTCGGCGTCTGTTCCGGTCGAAGGAACAAGGAAAATTTCTGGCGATTGATGCCAGATATCGTTGTGTATTCGTGGAAACGCGTAAAAGTCACCCACACACAACAAAAGAAATATAAATAAAAATAAGGCGAAACTAAAATGAACTCGCCTCTGGTTTCGGATATTGGAAAGGGTCAGGATATACGTGTGTATAAATGCACTTTGTACAGTGCAGACGCGACGAGTCACGCATGATTCCAATTCTAGGATAAGGATTACTGCACACACATACGTACATATCCTACCATATAGCCACTTAATCCCTCAACACAATGTATTGGGGCCCAGCGACCCTCTCCACGGTCGTCGGCAGAATTCAAATGGAAATTGCTGCGGCCGTTCGTTAAAGAAGGAGATAAAAAAAAGGAGAAAAAAATATGAAGAAGAAAAAGAAGAAAGAAAAAACAGAACTGCTTGTAATGACAATAGGAGCCCGAGCGAGTATATTCACGCAGAAAATATTGTGGCATGAAGTCAACATAGCGCTTATTAAGGGGTTCTCTAAATCGCTATAAATTATAACCGCAAAGATGCCACTTGAAAATACTCACCATTATTTTTTTTTATAGGTACGTTTTTTCTTCACCTTAACAATGACCTGAAAAATTCATTTTCACAAAATAGTAAAAATACACCATTCTTTCTTTCTTTCTTTTTTTTTTAACCACAATCATTTATTAGTTATAGGTAACGTTTTTATTTGTAGCAGAACCTTTGCACAATAATGTTAGGTGATAATGAGAGGAAGGTTTTTTTTTTTTATAAAGGGCAACCTAAATGCTACCGAATCGTAAAGCAAATTGCTCCTTTTTATTCAAAGCTTCACTAAAAAAAAAAAAATCCAGATTCATTATTTTTTTTTTTTTTTTTAGTGAAGGGATGTAGGACAAACATAGTAAGTATAAAAAAAAGAATTGTAAAGAAAAATAATATTTTAAGAACTATCGTTACAAACTTTGCTAAATGACGTCAAATTTCTGAATTGATATCTCAGTGGTTGGAAGTTGTTATCAGGACCCTACATTTAAAGCATTAATTAGACTGAAATAATTATTTCTATTCGTTTTAATTTTATATAAATTTGGTAATTTATTTCGTTTTTATTTCTTCTTACACAGAACCTGAATTATTCAGTTGAAATAATTATAGAATCGTATGTTATTATATGCATGGAGTTTTAAGGTACCAACTTCAGAAATTAATACAAGTGATTGAATTAAGTTCCATCTTCGTTATAATAAATGCTTGTACAATTCTTTCCGAAATTTGGTTCATTTTGGCTTTTTTTTTTCCATAATAATCACAGAAGAACATAATTTTAATTTTATTACTTCATCCTCTTCTTTAAATTGGGTATCTATTGATCATCTTTCTCTTTTTCTCTTCAACAATGAAGGTTATTTGCTGTATGAAACATAGACGAAAATTTATAAACGAAACTTTATTTTATGAATAAACAATTGCAATGATGTACCCCCGTAAGTTTCATTTCTTTAAACTGACCATTATTATTTTTAATTAAAGGTGATTAAAAAATACTTGATAGATATCAACAACAATTTCCCAATTAGTTACTTTGTGGTTTAGTGGTGGAATGTTTACTCGACAATACAGTTTTTAGAACTGTGGAACACTTGATGAATACCCAACATTACAAGGAAAAGAAATTATTTTTCAAATGATTACGAGGAATAAATGACCAAGTGGCTTAAAGACTCCGCGTTTTCAAGTTACAGATGATGCTCAAAAAATTCATTTTCAGTTCCGATACAATCACTTGATTTTATTTTTCGATGGAGTCAAATGAAGGAACGATTTTGAAGACTCAGATGCGAGTGGAATCAGCATTTAATTGGCATTAGAGTTTTTTACAGATGTCTAATATGATACTATGATTTATTTTTATTCCAATATAATAATGTTTGCTTATTAAAATCTATGTTCAAAATTTTTTCTCAAAATTGAGTTTTCTTTTCATGAAATATCTACAATTTAGCAACGAAAAGAACAACAGAATTGGTAATTTCGAATATTATTAATACGTACAGCAGTTGGCCAGTCCCTAATTCACTTTTCAATAAGTTCCTTTGGATTGCTGAAATGAATATCAAATTATCAGGTACTTTTAAAGGAAACAATACAAAATGTTCACTCAGTGATAATGATATGGAATTACCTTTACAAAAATGTTCGAATGATTCCTTATTTAAATTTTCAAAAGTCGTATGAGTTTGTTGCGATAGATCACTATTATCACCACATGACGAATTATGATTTATGAAGGCAAATGTAAGTAAAGTTCTTTATATGTATGGTAGTAATGGAAGTGCCCATAACAGCATAACGTAATGTTTTTTTAGTTGTCAGACAGTTTTCTCAAGTTGAAACATTCTTCAATAGGTTTGCTGTATCATAATTATGCGTTTACAAACACTACATTTATGTCATTGTAATTTGTGAGGGTTACTAGTACCGCTGATCTACGGATTACTGATCACGTTCAATAGTTTTTTGGAGATGAGTACCTTTATAGTTTTACCTATCTTTCAATTTTTTCGTATAATTACTGGCGTTATGTAAAAAATTATTAGAAGTCCTTTTAAATGATTTTTAAAATTTTATATTTTTAAATCAATTATTTAACAGTTATAGCTATACTAAATAGCTTGTATTCACTGTAATTACTAGTTCCTCTTCCCACTAGCAAGATAAAAGGAAAATGCGTGACGTAATTTTAGCAAGGTCTGTGGGAGGAACGAACAGATATTACCTCGAAAATATCTTTCGGATGCGTAAAAAATTTTTCAGGAAATCGTATGAGAATAAATTATTATTCGCAAAAACAACAAACCAATGATGATAATTTACGCAATATTCTCTAAAACTGAACATTGACCAATTCTCAATACCTATTGTTCATAGACGAAAATTGTTTGTATAGGTACCAACAAAAACAGAATAATAACATTTTATAGAAAAATGAATGAATCCTAACAGACGACACTGTCAATTCAAATTATTAATTTATTCAACAAACATAAATTATTTAATTACTTTTTGGACTTCATTTCACAGTCTCAAAACATACTTTTCGCTTAGTAGAATTGAATTCAAGAATAAAAATATTTACCATAATAATACGTAGGTACCCACGAAATAATCTGATGTTAAAATTTGAGAAATGCTTAGTGTTATTACTTAAATTAAACAGAAATACTAAAATTTCTCATCAGTAATTCTATTTAAGGGAGAAACTAGCCAATTAATCAAAATACCCAGCAAAAGAATAAGCGAGCAATTCTGAATTTTGTATCTTAAACTTATGATGGAAGTAAAAAAACATTAAATTTCAGAAATTTCTTATTTTAATTCGAATTATTATTATTATGTACCTCAAGCAAGTATGTAAGTCTTTACGTGGTGTAAAACAGTATGCTTCTTCGCTCCATATGGCTGTTTCATTGAATGAGTAGTTCTCATTTCGATTAAAATTATCATAATCGTTACAACAATTTAATTTGAATTTGTACACCGAAGTTTTGTTCAAAAGTTTTAAAGAGCTGAGCAATTTTACGAGGAAATTTTTTTTTTCCTACCCTTTAATTAAAGTTAAAGTATTTACTCCAATGGGCAATAAAGACGCCAATTAAAACTTTTCAAACCAGCTCAAAATTCATCAATATTAAAATGTACTTAACAAAATTTGCCCGTGTGGATTACACAGCATCACTACTTTCACCGACAACATATCATTGACCAGCTACAGAATCGATTACACACTTAATTTTTCAAACTAAATTAATCTTCCCATCAAGTTTACAAGATGAATATTACGAAACAGTAGTTATACAAATTTCTCGGACTCTTTTCCAATCGTCCGATTCACTCGAAAAATCTTTAATTTAAAATATTATTTTTCATCTGCGAACAATGGACTCAACATATTATATATATAGTAATTGGTACAACAAAATCACCGCCTTGTCATGCCACAGGCCATACACACACTTCCATGCAGCTGTCATATCACCACTTACACAAAATTTGTCAAATAACACTCGGCACGATTTCCATACAATTCACACCAATGCTAGATGCACATTCCAACTTTGAATTTTGTAATTAGTTCCACTTAAATGGAGAACATCAATGCTCTTTTATTTTCCAATGAGGGCAGCGGGCACCGTCCATCTAAACAACATCTCATTCCTAAATAGGAAAAAAAAAAAAAAGCACCAAACGAATTCGAATAAATCGTAAAAATAACCAGTTCGAGCGTTAAAAGTGTATTCTAAAAAGATGGGAAATGGGTACATCGACGCAGACAGAGGCGATCAATAATACTTTCCATAATATACTGATGTACCGATATAACGCGTACAACAAAAAAAAATAGGTACACTAAATTCAGAATCAATTTCAAGAATATTTAATCGATTCGTCGAAAAAGAGCGCAGCAGGGTTCACAATTATGGCAAAAGGAATCAGAAGAACCACCCAAAATGACCTTTAAAAATTCGGCGAAAATTTTTTGAATGACCGATAACAGTTTCCAATTCATTCGCAATGAATCCGCTCAAAAATGCTCTATCGTTGCGTTTAATGAAACGTAAATCCCAATAAAGTCAACCGAGTGGAAAGTACGTCGACAGTAAGTTGGTTTTTGCGATAGAAAAACTTTTTCCCATTTCTTCTCGAATACGTCGTTTTCCGAATCTGTTGAAAATGGGAGTTAAAATAGAAAACAAAATGAATAATGTACGTAGTTAAACCAAAACCTCTCCCTCATGCCAAAATCGACGGATGGAAAATCGTATATACGATTAACACTAAGTGTCCCACAAGACCAGTAAGCCCCAAACATTATTTGACAAATGCATCATTGCGGTGAGATATGTAAATAATCCATGAAGAGTTATAGCAAGGAGAATATAGAACGTAGAAATAATAAATTATCAAATAAAACACTAAAAATAGTATTTTAACGATATACAAAAATTTATACCTACTTTGAAATTCGGAGAAAAATATGTAGAAGCTCTTTAGGAACCCCTGTACTAATTTTTGAAGCGCCGATACGTTGATGCCTAAACTCGTACTGATCAAATAAAAAGAGGAAAAGGAGATGGATAAAAAAAGGGGATTCAAAATGCATCTTAATTACAAATGTCAGTTCATTCGGTAAAAGGGATTGCCACCCTCGGCCAGGGAAAAAAGGTTACAACTAAATTTGTCGCTGTTACGGTTTCCAGAAATGTAAATCAAAAGTCGACAAATTTTTGCCATGTAATTGTTCTGCTATGTAATCGTGCACGTGCTAAAAATACACTATTGAAAGTACACCAAATCGACATATATAAAAAACAAACGATATCGAATGTATCAATTTGCGAGCATGACTGTAAAGGAGGGTTGTACACTTGGATGACTTGGAAAAAAGAAGAGTACCTACCCCTAAAAAGAAGAAGAATATATTTTACTAAAAATAGAACGGACGGAATAAAGGAAATGAATACTCTTAGCACTGGTCAACCTTTCGTAACCAAATATTTTGCGAAAATTATTCAAAAACAATCCCACTAATTTTCAATATCGATTAATTAAGCGTAATTTTCTGAGAAAAAATTCTCCTGAGGTTTTATTTGCTAATTATAAAACTCGAAATCGAAACTATTCAGAAATAATTGACGCTAATTTCTACATATCACTTCGGACCAACGTTTGATATACTTGTGCCTTTCATTAATAGTAGTCCAATCAAATCTTACAAATTAAAAAAAATACAAAAAAAACCCGACAAACATTAACTAAATAAAGTTGTTGGGTGGGTCTCCTTAAATAACATTCCGAAAGTTGCAACCTCTAGGCGCCTTATAATTTTAGAGATGGAATGTTTAACCTCCAAAATTCGATCTTCGCGTTTCTAACATCAAATTTCAATTTTTTTCATAAGAATAGCTCCATAAAAAATTGTTCAACGTGAAATTTCCTACAAAAACGGTTCTATACATTTTTGTGTCCAACGAGAGAGTCTTGGAAACAACCATTCTTCGGTGAATATATTTAATACGTACGATTATATGCGGAATACAATTCATATTTATCATTATCGTTAAGATAATTAGTAAACCCAATATAAATTTTCTATCCATTTACCTTCATTCCATAACGCTTTATCATCCCCTTTGGCTTTAGTTTTCCTGCATGAGAACAGGTGGGCTATAAAGATCGAGGGGATGATATTGAGTTATGAAACGAGGGTGGATTAGTAGCATTGTTTCATGAAAACGGGTGAACTGTAAAAGAGGAAGGGATTATGAGAAGATATAAAACTGAGGTGGATGAGTAGCAAATATACATCGGGTTTATTATCTGAATAGAACGATAATTAAAAGTTATACTTCACATACAATGGCACTGAACATATTTACGGAAAAATGGTTGTTTCAAGACTCATTGGAAGGGGTAGAGGGCGTTGGACAAGAAAATACATAGAACCATTTTCTTTATGAAATTATATGCCAAACAGTTTTTTACAGGAGCCATTCTTATCACAAAACTTAAATATGAGGAGAAAAACCTAAAGAACTGAATTTCAGGAGTTAAACATCCCCTTTTTAAAATTCAAAGAAGCCTAGAGTGGGCAAATTTTAGTATGTCAGTCTAGAGGACCCACCTAACAACCCTATATAGGTAAAGTTTGTGAACTATTTTTATTTTCTTCATTTTGATATTTATTTGACTGGATTAAAATGCTAAAAGAGCACTTTATTGGAGAATTTAATTTTTCTATTTCAACTGAAACTGTGAATAAATGTTTTCATTATTAAAAGAATTAGAACGTCGATTAGAACTTAAAAGGTTGTTTAATTCAGATGGAGAGTCTTTATAATTATCAAAATTATAGAATTCACGAATTATAAAAATACCAGGTAAGTATGTTATGAACATTGACTGGGGAAACAACTTTGATGTAGACTGGAAAATAATGTCATAAGAGAGATTAAAAAATAAAAAAATCGGTGACCCACTTCTGTTTTAATTCGTGATATCCATTGTTTCCTTATTTATTATATTCTACTAAGCGGCATTTTTATGTATAATATTCTACTGCAGTATGTCCGTTGTATATAATTATCATAATAACCAAATTTCCAAGATTTTTTTTTCAGTTATAATAAGAGCTAAAGAGAACTTTACGTACATCAAAATGACTATCAAAACTGACTTTTTTGTTTTTAATAGAAATTCGGCTCCAAAAGTACTGTCAATATAGATTAAAGGGCTTAATTATCCAGCTTTGGCCACAGCAAAAAAAATTTTAAAACAGAAAAAAGTTTCTATTTGAGATCAGGACTCCAAACCTAAAAATAAAAGATCAATTTCAAGCCCTCAGATAACGAGATAATCAAACAGCAAACATTAATTATCTCCATAATATCAGCATTTAAATTCATTGTTCAAAATCCGTTATCCAAGATCATCAGTTTCGTCAATTGATCGTAAATTTTCTCAAAAATTTAATTCTAAAATTTTTCTCACCAAAAATACAGAAATTAGACAGACTTAATCTTGGAGTAGGTCTTTCATTTATCGAAACAATTTTGGACAACACAAAGTAAAATGATACAAACGCAAAAGTTCTATAGTAAAACTATAGGTAAGTCGGCTATCAGTCATAGAGCTCTTTCATTATTAACTGAATTTTCGAACATTTACAGATAATTCATACAGTTAATTACTTAATTTCTACGGTCAGTTTCAAAACAATGACAAGGCAACTACAATAATTATTGTTCACCTCATCGATAGGTACCGCGCTTATTGCTTTCATTATTTTCTATAACTAACCATGGTAATACATATACATTTTAAAAACAGCACAAACATGCCAACGTTCTGCAATGTGGGCTTAGATCACCCATAAAAATCCTACGCAACAATATTTTATTGAAACTCCATCCAAGTAAAAACATCAGTTTGTAATGAAATATCGGGGACAACCGACAAACAAATTTCCGAATTTACGATGCACACTTTTAAATTTTACAAAAATAAAAATTGTAAATAAATCAATCAACTGCTTTGAGAAACAGAAAACACTGCAGGAGATGCGTGTAAATATAGTGTCACATACTAATAATCGACCTTATGGCGTGCATTTTTTTTCTTTTGGAATTCATCCAAAAAAAAAATTAATTTTACTCATTATTTTGTAGGACGAATGGTCAAAAAAAAAAATTCGTAAAATGACACATAATTTGGCTTCTTCCTATAAAGTAGAAATTTTATTCAATGATTCATTCACTTTATCATATTCATATAATTGTGCCCAATTAAGATACAACCATTATTCAAAATAAAATCGTTTTCATAAACAAAATCATATTCACCACTGATGGAAAGTATAGTGATCATTTAAATTATGGAAAATTAATTTAGAAAGAACAAGAATTCCCGCACTAAAATTTCTGTGATTTTTCTACAAACATTACTACAAGGTACAAGCTGAACCTCCATATATTCAACTTGGATTTTCAAATACTAAACGCATACCACACACATTTATTACAACTTTATCAGATGCCAAGCACTGCCAGCATAAATAAAACATGAAACTAACACAAAAAAAAGTAATACTAGTAATAAAATTCATTGAAAAAATATCGTAGAAAATAAACAAAAAAAAAAAAAAAAAAAAAATCGTCTAAAACGAGACACATATTACTGCATCACAGGAAACTTATTTACTTTTTAACATTTTCACTTGTCAAAATTTTAAAATTCTTCGTCCCACATTCTTCTTGATTAACGGATCAACATCTTGATATGGCTAGCCACGCCGAAGTAAAAATTACTTTATACTGACCAAAATATTAAATGATTAGCGTGAACAACCCATCATGTAATTATTTTCTAAATGCCACAGAAAATATACGTACACACTGCAGACACATACGCTGCATAAATGACGTGGTCCAGTCAACCGAGACTAAAAATAAATCTCGACGCCAGGGAGTCGTTTTATCATCGTAAAAAAGTTAGGTCATACACGATAAAATTCAACACGAAACTATTATTATTCCATACAAGAATAAGAAATTGTGACACAGGACACAGATCCGCACTAACGTTCGAGAATGTGCGTGAAAGGAAGAACTAAACATGAAGATTGAGGTAATTGAGGGTTCTGGACGATACACCAATACGTTCCTAACCATGACTCTCTCATACAACATTTTCAAAGCCAATTGCTACGTTCAATGGCATGACCGATTTTCTTGAGGGGGGTGCACTAACCTAGAAACGTAGCTTAGGATAGCCCAGGGAAGAGGTGAATGTCCTCCCCTAAAAATGTTCAATCCATTCTACCTTCTCCCCGCCCTTATAATAATTTCAACGTCAAAAAACTTATTTAAAAGTATCTTTATTTCAGTCGTAATGCTATTACCAACAACAATCATAATCCTACTGAAAACCCTGACCCCCTATTTAATTTTTTTAAATTCTTACTTGGCAATTTATTCCTGTTTGTTCATTCTTTTTATTTTATTTTTTCAAATTACAGAAGAAAATTTCAATTTATGGTAATAAATGAAACACATCTTTGAATTGACTACAGGTAATTGAATATTCCCCAAAAAAATGAAAATCCAAAATACTGTACTTAATTATAACTTACTTAATATGAATTAGTAAAATGAATAATTTTAAAAGAATTTAAATAATGAAAAAGTTTTGTTTTTAAAAAATTATTGACCTTTGTTATTCTCAAAATACAAATTCCAGTTTTCGGTTTTTTACACTACTACTCGTATATCTATTATCTTATTTTTCTTATTTTTTTTTTATTTCATGAACAATTCGGTACCTAAACTAATAATCTAACGTATTTTTTTCTATTGATCGGATAGTTTCCCTTCAAAAAATCAGATAATTATGATTTAAGGGGGCGCGTGCTCCCTGCCCTCTGGATCCATCACTCCCATGGCCAAGACTTTAGAGGGTGTAGGAATCGTTTGTAGCCCCCACATTATATAATTTTTGTATTTCGCAAAGCAAGCTGGAGAGCGAATGTGAACGGGTGCAGCGAATTTCCACGCGTAAACTGACCGCGAGTCCACACACAAATTTTTTTGGGCAACATCACTGGTCATAAAATTATGAGTGAAATTCGTTTGAAATTATTTCCCGCGAAAAAATTCTCCAGGTACCCATACAAATAAATTGGCCTGAGCGGGAAAAAAAAAAAATCAAACATTTCTGTTTCTCTTTTACAATCCAGTCGAAAAAAATTAAACATAATATAGTTGCTAGGTAATCAGAAAAATAGTCGAAGTACTTGTACAAAGACCGAAGGAAAAGACTAATAACAACCTATTAGTATTGTCTATGGCATGATGCAAGAATAAAAAATTTTTTAATTTATATTTAATTTCATGTTATGACTCGAATATTTTTCAATTTCGCATTAACAAGCCATTTTTCAAATACCTTAACGAGGATCTCGCTGATTTGTTCTGAGTCGGAAATGGCGCCTAAAGAAGAGTAAATAGGTAACAAAAACTAACATTTGAAATTTCAAGTTTTTCGAATAAAAAGATCAATAATGAAATAGGTGAAGAGGGTAAAGAAATGCAAATATTTTCAATAGCGATTTCAAAAAACTTTACCAGTTTTTTACTTCCAAAAAATTATAAGGAAAAAACTTTTCCTAACAAATACGAATTTAAATTTCATTTATTTCTCGAACTGGCGTACACTCTGATAGGCATAGTGAACGCCACGGGCGTAGAGGGGAGATCCCACACATCGCAATCGTCCCTTCCATCACAGTACTACCGCCGTTCACACACACATATTTTTTTATGCAGAATTTTTTTCAGAGCTAAGGGGGTCCAGACCTCCAGGACTCCCGCATTATCTACACCCTTAGGGCATGGTTTTAAAAGGCGCCTCTTTGTAACTCTTATGATACGAATGGCAGGCTTTTTTTGCTGATCCAATATTCGGGCTAAATTTTTTCCATAGGCTGAACGAATTAACATCTAATTTCCCTTTCTCCTCAGTTCCTCATTCCATGGCAATCCGCGAACGCATGCACCAAAATCAGATTTTGCGGTGTTTATTGTGTCTTCAGGTAAACCACTATCATTCATTCTTTCAGGTGTTACACGAATTCCGAGAACAGTCACCCTCTTTTTCGTTTTTCTTTTTCTTCCTTTTATTCTCAGCAAGAATGTAGGATCGCCTGTTATTACAATACAAATTGCCTGCTCTTCCAATGTCGAAGCCAGTGCTCTTTTTACAAAAATCAATACGAACATTTATAGGCCATGAGTGGTACTTCCATCGTCAATGTAAGTTACACACGCACTGAAAAATATATTTTCATAGGAAACAAGCTTTGCAATTACCGAATATATCAGAGATGCAAATGTTGACACATTACCTCATAACATCATTCAAAAATTCGAATATTCTTTTGAAGTTTCAAAGGGAAGGAAGATACAAAAAATATTCCACAGTCAATTCTCGCCTTGAAACACGGTTTGTAAATTTTTGTTCTTAAGCTCAACAGACAACTCTTTATTTTATAGTATTCGATCATGATTTAGAAATCCTCAATGATAATCATCATCATATTCATAAAGATTGTTCATTTGCTTTGGCTCGATGCCAAGTCACAATTTCCTTTTAATTGTAGCAATTAGCATTATACAAACTATCTAATATATTTTATGGAGGAAAACTGAAAAATGAAAATGATCGAGAAATTTTTTAATAATCATATTGCCATATTTTAAACGTTTTACATTGTGTATCTCTCGTTTAAAAAATTACAGATGAAAAAACTTGAGATTACATCCAGAGTTCTGATTTAGTATAGCTATATTTTCTGATTCATTTGCTTTTTCTGACTCATTTGCTAACTTTCATTCGTAGTTGTATAATTATGAAGTCAAATTACCAATCTCAAAATTCCATAGCTCCAAAAAGTTTCATCGTTTTATAAAACGATTAGATTAGAGCAAAATTCAAGAACGACTTAAAACAGAAGAAAACTAATCAAGAATTCAAACTCATTCGCAATGACGTACACTGAATAAACAGGCGATCAAATAAAACCGGTTTTTAGACACTGGCTGATAAATCTTGATTTCAATATTACAAGACAAATTAAAATCAAAATAATACGCATTAATAAGTGTATATTATAAAGAAAAATAGGGCTGAACGTGAGTTCTAGGTTCCTCAAGTTCTGTTAAGGATGAGAACTCAGTATTCAACCTTGTTGGGTATACCAATCCTTCTTCCTTGTCACCTATATAATACTTTTAAAACTTTATCTCGTGGTTACACTGACATTAACACTCAACTAATATCTAACTATCGTTCATTCGTAATCATACTCACTCGTTTATCTTCGTTTAGCTCATCTCCATACAGTAAACTTGAAACACATTTTGTCAAACACTTTCCTGATGGAATACATTGCACTTTTGCAACTTGAATGAGTCTAAACATATTTTCGTTCATCATCTGCGATCAATCTGTTACTTAGACCTCAATAAACCTCAACGTTTTAGTTCTGTGTGTGAGTTCAAGGGAGCGACAAAAATGAAAAAAATTGGTATTTATAAACATCAGTGGGAAGAAGGAAATAATAAGACCTACAGAGCATGTTATACCTGTCGAGTACTCCCAATCCTTCTCATCTCTCACCTAGTAAAATTTTACGAATATAATACCTTCACTTTCATACATTCTTCCTTTGTGACTGTTATGCTCAATAAGTGAAAAAGTTGCGCAGAATATATTCTGGATTTTGAAAATTGCCAGAATGCTAAATTTTGTGCGCTGGCTATTTTCAAGAGCCCATTCTGGGCTGTGGCCTATTATCAAAGCACAAAATTTTCATTGTTATGATAAGAAAAACGCACAGAACACATTGTAGAAATGAACAATTCCACAACGTATTCTCTGTGTTCATTTTATCATTGAATGTTTTTGAAAGCAATAATCTGCAGCAAGTACAATATTATGCCGAGCCAAGTTAGATTGCATTTATTTAAACATTAAACAAAGCGTTAACCTCTAAGCAGCCACAAAATGGAAAGTAAAGGTAGATGAATTCATTTCACATACTTAGTTATACTAATATGACAACCAAATATTCAGCCTTTAAAATCCAATCTATATGATGAAACGGGCCCGGAAATATACAGATTTTCAAAATTTGATGTGATCAAAAATCTGTATTTTTAAAATCATCAGAGGTTATCCAGGGTTGCCCTTGGCATATTATGTTTATCTCATGGGTATGTAACACCGTACATGGAACAAATGGAGTATTACCCAACTCCGTTAAAAAAAACATAAGAAAATATGAAAATAAATTGAAAATCCATTTTAGCTTTTACATAATCTGTCCAAATTAGACAAAATCCATTTCTAAACTCTGTTCTATACCATCACAGACAGTAATCACGGCAGAACACACACACACATTGGATTTAGGATAGATGTTCATGGGCCCGGAATAATGATTGCCTCTGAAGTTGGAATGGGATCTGCCGCACTTTTCAAGAACTACAGTTCTTCTCAAGTTCTACCCTGACGTATGGAGTAGAACAGCATCTTCAAAAAATTAGTTTCACACTATGTAAATATAACAACCTAATATGTAACAACAAGGGCAAAAAGTCAGCTTTTTCGAAATAGAGTAGGTACCATCAATTAGCAAAGGGTGCTGCAAAATCTGATGAAAAAATGATGCTCTCAACAATTTGTCAATTAAGGACGCATCAAACGGCCGTCAATTTCACAAGATGATGCAAATTCTGAACTTCTTACTTTACGAGAGGTACACGTTTGGTAATGCAGAACGTAACGATTATTTTACCATTTTAAAAACACCATTCAACCACGACGACGTCTGCGGGTCATAATATTTTTCCACTGCAATGAGCGGATAATTGATAACAGGCGGCGAATGTATATTACGTACCGAGAGTGTGTGGTTCTGGAGTGAGAATAATGAGTGTGCGAGACTATGGTATTAAATAAGAATAGAAGAGGGAGCGAAAAAAAGAAAATAAAAAAAAAGGTGTGCATGATTGTACGAGTGTGCATACTGTGAAGAAATGCGCAAAGTTAATATTGTTAATAATGACGTGCACGCGATTATTTGAATATGAAAAGAAGCACTCACACAAAAAAAAAAAGGAAGAAAAAGTACATACAATACACCAACCTCGACGAACATACACTCATATTTGTACATAGTCTTTTAAAGGCGTCGAACATGAAACGAGAATCGGTTCATCGGAAATCGAAACTATTATACACACGTCGAGCTTAAGCCGCTGTTTGGCCACTTTGCGGAAAAAAGAGAGTAAAAAATGAGGGCGAGGGCTCAGAACATGAACGACAAATATTTCATAGAGACTTTCGAGTGCGTCTGGATGTTTCATTACCAACAATTTAACGACGTTAACTTTGTACAATGTTGTACGTGCATAAATGATACACGCTTTAAACGCACAATTCAGAAAAAAAACTTGAGTAGGAAGGAGACCAAGAGCTGAAATTCCTTCCTCGGACTAAAATATGCACCAATATATGAATAGCAAAAAATCTACTAAAAATGTAACGCATAAATACCTTATTACGTGAACAAAACTTTATTTTTATTCGCACTTTAAAAAACCAATGTTTCAATGAAGACTTTATAAATAAATAATGAGGTTTTCTGAATAAAGAATTAGTAGGTATAAGTTTGTGAAATCAACAAACCTAAATTAAAAATTAAGTAAGCTTACTGTATATTCAATTATTAGGAGAATGAATTTGGAAATCAAATTTAAGCTATTATTTTCTATGAAAATTGATTTGTTGATTCAAATTAGTGAGACTTACAAATGAGTAGGCTAGTGGTGCGGTTAAATCAGTTAGGGAAAGAAGTACAGTCAAATTTCGCAAATGCAACTTAACTAGTCCCATCTCATCGAACCAACAGCATGGCGAACCTTGCAGTTTAATAATCATACTTATAAGAATTCTGTAGGCAACGTTACATGAGTAAAATGAACTTAGCATACGATCTAAAATACAATAAAAGTGAGATAAAATATAATCGTCATTTGCCACGTACGCACCACGAACACTGTTCAAAAGCCATAACTTACAGTCTTATCAAAATTGAATGGAAAACGATTTCACGTCACACCCTGGTCAGTATAAATGAGATGAAGATAAAAATAATACCCTGTTTGTAAAAACACTGGGTAAAAAGCAAGAAAAAAGTAAATTATAACATTATTATGATAGGGTCAGAGAACCTATTTTTCTCTTTTACGTCGGACCAAAGTCACCGGATGGATGGATTTCTTTAAAAAAGGCATCAATGGAAAAGGATTAGGGTAGGGAGTGAAAATTATGAGAAACAGAGTAAAGGTGGACCAAGACTGATAGCCCCAGAACGAATGAACGAATAAATTGTTATCAATATGTTATCCGGGCGAATAAGCTAGTTTTTAATAAAAATTTATACATTTCGCATTAAATACAAGAATCATTATAATTAAATAATTATTGACAGGTACATAGTGGCGAAAATTTTTTGAAAATTCTCATTCATTTCTACAAACGCACAGGAGCCAATTACTCTTCACTATGTAATGCGGGAAGGACCTTTTCGCATATTTAAGGCGCAAAGATGCCTCCAATACCCTGTACTACGAGAAGTATTACTCTGTGGGTAGGAGCTATAATGCCATTAATTTTTGGGGCACGAATACTAAAAATGAAGTCATATTTTCAATATCCGACCACACATACATACGGAGCCTATATAAGAATATATTATACATACGGCAACGGTATATATGTATACGTTATACATAATTATATTAATATATTTATTGACAAAATAAGATAAAAAATCTGTTGGTCGCGAAAATCTGACGGTTATGAATTTCAAAAACGGCATCCCTTAGTAAATTCATTTTCAATGATAAAATAATCTGTCAAAAATACACGTCACCTATGACTGAAAAAAGTGAGAAAAGTAAAAACAAAAGAAAAAACAAAAAAACAGACATCATCCATAGATTCGTAACGAGAAGTTGTTCCATGGGTTGAAAAAGAAACTGGTTTTTGTCGTTTGTGTACGATTAATCCCTCGTAGAGCTAAAATTTTGCCACTTGGTATGCAGCAGCAGGTCTTGATGTAAGTGAAGATTAGAGCAACAGCATCGTTCACAACCTGCAGTCAGGTTCGAAAGAAATTTATGAGAACAGATCGACGCATAGTTAACCTATTTTTTATCTTTTATCAAACAGCGGTTAATTCTTGCAGAGGAGTACAGGCTATTCGATGAAGTTGAACGAAACAATAATAATGTCCATGAAGGACGGTGGTAACAGATAACCGCCTGACACAATGAATGAAAAATAATTTATAAAATAATTATTGTATTTGATTTCAGTACCCGAAATTGAATACTAACTCGTTTTTCGAAGTTCTCATTTAAAGCTGACATAATTCTCAATATCATTCAAACCTAATTTTCGCCTTTTAACTCAAAGTTTGGATAAAAAATTTTCTAGCGACAAATCTATGGGAAGAGTTGATGAGGAAGTTATACAATAAAAGTACAAAGAAACTGAGAACTCACCGCATTTTAATTTTATCATACGAGTGAACTGAAAAGGAGGACAAGATAGAATCGCAAATATTAAAATTTCAGGGCGGGAATAAATAAGAAAATCATTGGCTTTATAATTTTGAGAAAATTGAGAAATTTTCACAAACTCAGTACCAAATTCTAAAAAATACAATAATGTATGATTGAAATATAGAATGAAATGAATCGAAAAATTTTGGGACAAGGACACTGAAGAAGTTCCCATAATGCTCAATGAGCAACGATCAGTTGCTCAATTATGACCCATCAGTTTTGACATATTTTATTTATTTTAAATAATTCTTATCTCCCTAAACTCGGATACATAAACGGTGTTCAATTTTTTTACTATGCATACTCTCAGAAACTTCTAGGAATTTTTTCCAACTTTATTCAATAATTTGTTTTTTACTTTAATGTGAACAAGAGGCATTTAAAAGGTTTCTGAAAATTTGATATTATATTTTTGAGAGTTCAGTAGGAAGGAGGGGATGGGGTCAGGAAGGAGCTCAATTATATCATTCTTATCTTATACAAGTTTTGAATATTCAACGGGAATTTGAAGATATTCGCTTCTTTCAAATCACCGTTGAGCCATCTAGATATGTATACTTAAGATGTTCTGAGCATGGGAGAACCCACATATATTTTTCTAGCGAGAGTCCAGGGTGATATAGTGATATACCATTCAAGCATTCGTAGGCTGCTTAGGCTGTAAAAAGCAGGAATTCTGCTGAGCTATACTGATTTAGGGAAAGGGATGCAAGGGAACAATCAAATTACAATTTTTTGAGTCATGATGGCTCAAATGATTCACCTAATGACGCTTATGGTGCTATGTGGTTGGTACAAATAAGAAAATTCTATCAAAATATACGGGTAATCACATTTTTATTTTTTAGAAACTTAAACGGGTAATATAGTGAACAAAAAAGGGCTATAACTTCTTTTTTATTTTTATCAATCTCAAGTCAAATGGAACTATAAAATATTTGGGTTTTAATTTTTTTCTGATTTTTTAGGTAGCTACATTTTTTTTGGACACTATGAAAAAGAAAAATATTAATTTGTACTCTAATAAACTATCCAACTCCTCGTTTTTGTTTTATCTTTCTAACTTCATTTGTTGCCGAGATATAAATAAGCTTTGAAAAAATGACTTTGAGACAAATACTTTCCTACTTTTCTTCAAAGACACGTAAGGTTCAGGGGAAAAACTAATGGGAATTGATTTATAATGCCTTAAAGAAACTATCGCCTGGATTGAGACATGAACTCCCGCTGAGAGTCATTTTTTTACACTTATTCTGCCGGACTCTTATGAAAAATTAATTTGCTTTGGTATTTAAAAATTTGCGAGTACCAAAAATTTGACGTCGTATAGAGACAATAAGGTGGATTCGGAGAAATGACTTAGTCTAAGGAGAATTTGATATTACTTTTACGGTTTTAAATCATCAGATCATCAAACTGCAATTTACATAACAATTTTCCAGTTACAACCAGCATAAAATATCAAATTTAAATGTACAGTTTCGTACCGAATACGCCCAACCCACAACGATTTCATAATTGACATTAAAGACTAAATAATACTTTTGACATCGTACATGATGATAATCCTGTCCTCAAGATTTTATGAAAACATCAACCTTTTCAAATCAACGAACCTCGACCACGTCAATGCCACCACATCCTCGATCTTTTCCAACCAGTACAAGCTTCCCAAACATTACAAGGCGGTGATGCGATATCTCAATCATTTTCCGGCTTCCACAGACCCCCTTTCGTCAGCACATGCGCACACAGAAACACACTTCATCGGAATTCAATCTAAACTGTTTATGGACATTGAGGATACGTACTTTACAAACCGGATAACGACATACGTGGCACGGTAACTGCACGCCTTCATCGATAAGAGAAAAAAACGTCTAACATCGTATACTACACCAATTCTTCCACTTACCTAAAACAAGTAAACGTTACATTAATCAACTTCTAGAAAAAAAGTAAATAAAAAAAATACAGTAATAATCACACAATTACAGCTACTGAGTTCTTGATAAAGTTTGGTGAAATGGCACGTGCTCAAAGGGATAAGGAAACACGTGCTTGGTCAAGGGCGTTTTCATTGCGAGTAATCATTCCAGCGAATTTAATTTTCGAAAAAAGTCACGAAGACTTCGCACTTTGGGGATACAGGAGCATTTGTCATTAGTTGCAACGCATCGAATATACCGAGGTCATAAAAAAATTAATTGTATGAGTACAGTTTTGGGCTAGGTATAAATGTACAAATTGAGACCAACAAAATGGAAGAAAAGAGTTGTAATTCTGCGGGCCTTTAATCAGGCCTGAACAGTCTTATGGCAAAGCAGCGAAGGGCTAACATGAAGTCTGGGCGATAAAATAGATGCATTTTGTCAGTAAGTTAAAGTGAAACCGTATGAGAACATAGGTCACTGGCTAAGTCAAAAAAGGAAATAAGCTCGTTTATTTTAAGACCCAAAAACAAGGGAATATTTAATTTTAACAATGATGCATCCCAAAAACTTTTGATCTCTAATAAAACAAATTTACTGTTTCGCAGCTGGATAGTCGACGAAATATCTTTCGAATGAAGTCCTCCAACATGAAAAATAAATTTACACTTAAAAAACTGACGGAGTTCGGGAGTATGAAATCTTGAACAATTCATAACTTCGGAAAACTTTATTGGTACAAAATATGACTAGAAATGGTTTTCAAGGCGTGCAGCGAGTCGTCAACTATGGAGTTTAATTTAAAGCTTCGACTATCTGTACTAGAGATATCTAAACTTATTTCGCGAACTGTCTCCGTTACAGAAAAAAATTACTCAATACTTCGGTGGAAACTCTTCTTCAAGGGAACAGACAGAAAGATGCAGTGAAAAATTCTTTCAAAGCATTTGCCAGCTCCTGGATCGCTCCGGTACAAACTAGGAGGTGAGGTCGCCTACTTAAGGAAACACTGATCTATATAGTCTACAAAATATCCACTGAAGAAGCTACGGGATTCAAAAATTTGTACAAGATTTAATCGTAACGAAGATTTGAGAATAGTGTAAATGGTCCCTTCAGTACGAACAACAGGGAAATGGACAAATAAGTTTATTTTTATAGGAAAATTAAGTACATTCCTGATGCGTAACTGGAATATTTCAGCCAATTTTTCAAATTTTACAATTTCAGAGGTATTTAAGTTTGATTTGAAAATTTGTCAGCCTCTAAAATGTGGGATACTTTTCCCAAAGCTACACAAAGTGTTCAAAGAATACCGTCATCAATTTAAGAAAAAAAATTAAATATTTTACCAGTATTGATCGGCAGAATTGTTAACGTCGCTATCACACGTTTCCGGTAAAATTAATTAATTTTTTTGAAAATGGATATCAAAACATAAAGGTTTCGTTCATTTGGAGTGGGTCGTGAATACTTACAAAGTTCAATCAAAAACATTCTCAAGTGCTTAATATTTATCCCAACCCCAATAAACAATGTTCGGCACCGTACTGAAACGATCCATTGTAAATTCTTCTAACTTTAAAACTTGATCGCTAATTTAATATGTCACAATATTCGTGAACTAGGATATTAGTTCATCTACGCGCTTGGTACTAAAACGGATGAAATATTTTCAATTAACAGCGGTGACCCCTGTATCTACGTTCGAGGCATCGAAAATATTCATCCTCTTCATAGACACTACATCTTCACACGGAGTCATCCGCATACGAATGAAACCTTATATGGTGAATCTATATTTTTGCGAGGGCAAGTCCAAGTTATTTAAATTGAACGTGGCGGAGTGAATGGTTGGTATTTCTAGAATTCGTAATAAGGTCAACTTTATTAAATTGAATTGCGGCTTTCAGGCTCCACGATGCAATCGTTAGGCGCGAAAAGTAAGAAAAAAAAATGGGAAAAAAACTCACGTTAGAATAAATTAGCCATTCAAAAATCCTACACATTTTTTTGACGTGATTCGAGTGAGAGCAAAAAAAAAAAATCAAGAAAAAGAATTAAATACATAATAATGAAAATAAAAATATTTATCTGCACACAAATCGTCAGTCGACGCAAACATTTCCATTTTCGTAAATTTAAATTTGTAAAAAAATTTTCATTTCCTTCCCAATATTTCAGACTGTTTCCTTTTCCTCCACTCTTCTCCGCGCATCATACGCTGCACTGCTACCTGCGGAAATCGAAGATGTTTGGGATGACTGACATCAAGAAGAGAATTACGAAACGGAAGTTGACTGATACATTTTACGTTTCAAACATGTGTTTAACACACGCGGAAAAACAATAGCTTTTGAACTTTGAAACCGACCCAATCATACAGCATATTCGAAAACGAGATTAGAGAAGGTGGTGAGCACTAGTTGAAGCACACACGAGGTAATGCGAGTGCAATATGATCGCCTTCATGAATACGGAGAGAACACAAAATTTCAGCTTCGGCTAATAACTTCCCGTTTGAAAATTCCTCGTAATTACCAGCCATCGCACATTGTACTTCCGTCTGCCTTTTTAAGTAGGTTTTCTACGAAAATATACTCATTAGTTTTGTGCTCATGGAAAGACCCAAGGTGGGAGTAAGTACGTTTTTCGTTTCATGATTCAAAGAACATTTTGGCACCATTTTTGAAAATTCATATGTATTTATATACGTACGTACGTACGTATGTATGTATGCATTTATGTATGTCCAATTCTTGTTAACACGATATAGGACGTAATTTTTGTTCGATAGTCACGAAATTTGGATCAAACATTCGTATTAAATCGAAGATGAGACCATTTGAATTTGGGGAAAATTGGCTTTAAGGTACGTTAGGGATGGGCGATTATGTTATAGTTTTATGGCTTTAAGAAACGTAATTTCAAAGTAATAGTCACGAAATTTGGTACAGACATTGACTTTAACCTATTCTAATACCTTTCCAATTTTGGTTGCGATTGGTTTTATAGTTCATGCACTGGGGCTGTTGGAGGGGCTAATTTTCAATTCTGACTCACTGTAACTTTCAATTCTTATCCAATAGTCACGAAATACGATACAAACAGCACATTTGACATCAGAGCAAGCCCTACCAATTCAGGTTTCAATTGGTCTATTTGTTTCCAAGTTATAAGTAATTTAGTGTGATTTTCTCTATTTAACTCTTCAGATAACAGACCGAAAAAATCCATTTTTCAAGCTTGAAACGGAAAAAATTTTTTTTTAGCCTCAGAAAAGCAAAATTACTGATTCAAACCCGGTACCTCAGAATTAACAAATTTCCATCTTTGAGTTTAACCAACTGGCCCACAGTTTTTTTTTCTATTGTGTCCGAGATTTTCAACTTTATTAAAAATGACGTCATTCGAATTTGCTCGTTATGAAGTTCAATTCTCTAATACGTAGTTGTCATTTTAAAGTTTTAAATAATTTAAGATAATCAGTAATAATGCTTTAATCAATTGAATCATTATCTTTAAAATCTAATTTTTCTAACGGAGTGTAGCTGCGTTAGTTTTTTTTTTTTTTTTCAAACACTTTCGGCTTATATAAATTTATTATACATATATATTTTTTTTAATTTTAAATTATTTGTTTCAACCGTACTAGTTCGGTGCGTAAAAACAAACGTTTCATTCATTAATGGTGGTTCATTTTAATTACGAAAATCTAATCAAATAAAGATATCAACTTCCCTCTTATTTCGCTGCTCCGATATAACATATAATACAAGTACAAATTTCAAATTCATACAGGTGTGTCAGCTGAATATCCGGTTAAATACGAAATAGTCACGAGTAATGGGCAAAAAAAGAGAATTAAAAACGCGATTTTTTACATCTATTGGTGAGACGAATAATTAATGAAAAATTATAATCTCGTTTCTAGGATAACGCTTGAAATCCGAAAGATTTTTGAAAATTTGCTATTCTCACTTTGCACCAGGACTGCAGAGATGGGAAACGAATACCAAAGGTAAGGTGCCAAGTTTTTTCAGAAGGCCTAAAAGGGATAAAGTTTTTAAACAAATAATAATTTTCAAATACATTCATAAAGAGGGAATCAGGGCCATATCCACAAGGAGGTTTGGATTGGCCGGACGGTACTTATGGTGAAGTTATTTTAAATATTATTTTGGCTGTAAAATGCTCAATTTTGAACCGATTACTATGAAAATTTCAAAAAATATTCACTATATTTTACTGCACTATACTAGAAATTCTGGTGCGGATTGGCTGAAAGGTACGTACTTCCAAAAAATTTATTTTTGTTTAGATTATGAAACAGATCGTTGTTCTTAAATGTGCTCCTATAAGGCGAAGACTCGACAACTATTAAAATATGTGACACATTAAATGTTTCAGTCCACACTGGCAAGTACTGAAGCGCTTTTATTTGACTAGATTTACTACTTTGATTGCTAGATATACCTTCATTAAGTCGGTCTTAAGCACTCAAAAGACACTTTAAAGTGAAGTAAATTCACTCGATCAAAGCCAACTTCACTTAAGTCAAGAAGCAGAATGAAAATCAGTTCTTCAACACAGTTGCCAGCTTCACTTTTTTAGCACATATTCAAGCACAACTTGAGAAAAAATGACGAAAATGATCAGAAATTTACAACGAATTACATTTTTGGGAATGAGAAATTTGAAAATCAACTTAAAAAACTTTCGTTCGGTGAAAAATCGATTCCTCAGATATCAGTTTGCGACGTTACTATTTTCACTTCATGGCTTGATAAATGAAGTTGGCTTTGACTCAATACATGAATTTTTTGTTATCGAACAATAACAGCTGTCGTAATTTTCAGTCGACAAGGCTGAAATTCAATATATGTAAGTACATTCTATGCCAGAGAATTACCCTATCAAGTTTGGTGAGAACTAGACATACACCTCTTACGCAACGGCAGATTTTGTGGGGTTTTTTTGGCTAATTTTTTAACTCTATAGGGGGAGCAACATTCCAACAATTATCGAAAAATTTTGTACATAGGAGAATATTCTTGATTTTAATTGGTTCATTTGTTCTGGAGTTATTAGCTATTTTGTGGGATTTAGTTTGAACAAAGAAAAATAATAAAAATCCTTTTGCTTTTGCAGATCATTGTTGAGAGTGTGGTCCTATAAAAATCATATTAAAAATCGCAACTATCACCTCTTGATCTAATTTGTTTCAGGAGATTTAGACTCTCAAAATTGATTGTACAGAAAAATTGTAAAAATTAGACTATATATTTGAAAAATATTCAGACAAAACATTTTCCTGATTCAATTTACTACAATTCTACAAAATCCTATACTATAATACGAGAAATAATTGTATGTATGTATGTATATATGTAACCGCATTCTGAAAAACTAGACGAACAATGTTACTGAAATTTTCAGGAAAGTTTTTGGGTAAAAAAAGCGATGTAGATAGGTCCCAGGTTTGAGAAAATTCATTGATCAGAAATATGAGCGTCTCAATGTATCCACCAACAGTAAGTGATCACAACGAATGATGAAAAATTCACCTGGTTAAAGTAACAGATAAGAAAGGTTTTATTAACGAATTTTGCCAGGCCTAAGCTACGTATGATTATGTTTAATAACTAATGAAATAATGAATTTAATATTGCGATCTTAACTTTCGAGATATATTTTAAATATATTGCTGAAATTCCCCAGATTAAATAAATAAATAATCAAAATTTTTTCTAATTTCTACATCGGAGCAAAGCTCGGTGAAACAGGTACTAATTAATAGTTCAGAACAAATAAAACAATCAAAACAACAATCGGTGGAGTTTTTCTACGTTGTAATACCCACCCATGTACCAATTTTTTTTTTTAATTTTCAGAATGTCGCTCCTATTATAGTGATGAAAAAAACAACCAAAAAAATTACAATAGTTATCGTATTAACAAAAAATGCATGTAGCCTACTACTCTGTATAAACGTACTAAATTTTAAGGTGTCTTTTGGGTGCTTACGATTGACTCTATGAAGAAATATGCAGGAATCGTAGAAAATTTAATTAAAAAAAATTTTATACATGTTCCAAAGTTTTCGACATTTGTTTGAAAAACCAAATTTAAAGAGGTTCAAACCCCATAAAAATTATCGATAGAGGTGGGGGTGAGATTTTTAATATGATATTTAAGAGACCACTCCCAATAATTTTTCGAAAAAAGAAATTGACTCGAATGAAATGTTTTTATTTTTTTCTTATAAGTACGTCTGATTTTTTCAAACTAAGTACCTATAATGAGAAATTATTTTTTGAACTTGGAATATACGAAAAAAAAAATGTTTAAAGCCAAAGGTCCCTGCTCCCTCGACCTGCCATCGCAATCAATCATGATTCTTCGTTGAACGCATTAAATATTTTTACAGAATAACAAATTTAATTTTTACTGGAAACAGAACAGATTCAACTTCGCAGAAGTATCGTCGGGATACCTACTCACTCAAATATTATTTGCAGCAGGTTTTATTCATAAATTGAAACAATTGAAATTATAAATACGCAGTGACAAATTTAGATTCTTTCAGTGACTACAGAAACAGTGAATAGGCGACCAAACTCTCAAGGAATGTTCCAAGATTTGATAAAAATTTCGAAAATTCTCAACGAAATCAGCAGTATAAGCTGGCATGGCTGATCTAACAATGTTTTAAAATAATAATTCTCCGATTCGCGATAAAACAAAGTCAAAAATTGAAACGTAGACTAGTAAGGTAAGGGGAAAAAAGTGAATGTAATCTTCGTCGGTAATAATTTCAACACGGCAAGGTAATTTGAGAGCTACAAAAGAAGCCCCAATAGCACAGCTCGAGGAGTGCAGATTATTAATTTTATTTTCTTCAGAGACTTGTCCTTCAAATTATATAAGGTGATGAATTAAAAATTAAAAAAAAAAAAAAAAAAGCACAAGAAGGAAATAATCACACAACAGGCGCCCCAGGAATACCGTTACTTAAAAGCTTTGTTGCGATCGACAATACAACAAAAGAAAAGACAAAATTAAAGAGAAAAGATGAACACTAGGTACCACAAAAATTGTGCAAAAACAGAAAATTCGACTCATCTATTCGAATACCAATTGACACCTATAAATCGATTTTCTTTCGTAGTAAGACGCCAAAGCTTCCTTTCATAAGTTGAGTGCCTAGGTATCTATTTAATGTTACGTCTTATTTTCTAACAATACGTCAAGGGCTCGCGTGATTGTAAACCGTTTGCATGAAAACATGATGGAGGTAAAATTTTAATTTGATAATTTCGTTCATCCTCCTCTAAATGTCTATAATAACTCCATGCAGTCCTTCACGTTGAAACGTGTATAGAAGTCTTATTTACACCGACACAGAATTTTTTTTTTTAATTTTTAAATTTTTTTCATATTGATATTTTCTATAATGGTAATCCAAGACAAGTTATTATTGTATTTTATTCGTGTAGTTTGTACATCTGCACACGCAATAACTGATGTATTTTCCATTCCTTCTTTTACAGTTATTTCCAATGAACAGGGAAAAAACCGCGTGTAAATTTATTAATTTACAATCTTAATTGAACACGCGTAATATTTGAAACAATAAAGAGGAAATGACGAAAAAAAAAAAAAAAAAACTTTAGCGCAACAATACTTTGCTAGAAAACTCAGTTTTCCAAATTATATCCACAATTCAATCAACAATCTTGAGTTCCGAATGCGCGAAAAAATTACAAAAAGTAATCGATGTAGTTTCAAGTAAAGTAAGTAAATAACCCCTTGCGCCGTAAATATCGAGAAGATACTTCAAACAACATAGATAACTTACTATCCTACAGACATTTGTTTTTGCTTTATAGTCTACTGGGAAATTACAAAATCAATAGACACCAAACTCCTATTAGCAGACCTGGTTCTACACAAGAATAAAATTTCGTAAAAATTTAAGCTGTATTTCTTCTGCAGTTTTCTCGAAATCCTGGAAAAACTACTTTTCCAAAAAATTTTTCTATTCCAGTTTTTTCTAAAACTACATACTGAACTGATAAACATCAAACTTTTATCAGACATGTACACCGATACATAAGAACGATCTATCGAGAAACGCAGTTTCCTCAAAATCCCGGAAAAACCACTTTCCCAGGAATTTTGTGTTCGTCAATTTTCTCGAAATCTACCGAATTAAATATACAACAAATTACACACATCAAACAAAGTATCGTTCTCGAATACGGGTATGAGTCTTTTACATTTCCATTCAAATTGGCCAATATATAACACTATTTTGGTCGATGAATTACAACATATTGTTCTTAAAAAATATCAATTTATCCATTACATCAAATCAATTTAATTTAAGATTGAAAAAAACAGTGTTGGATTAACAATAGGTGCAATTTGAACAGCTGCACAGGGTGACAGATTTTTCGAGGGCGCCGCGCAGCGGTAATCAAAAATAAAATGCAAAATTCTTTTTAAAAAAAAACTTCAAATTTTGTGATAATTGTTACTTTTTTTGATGGCACAGGGCACCATTTTAGCTTAATTTGGCACTGTCAGCGTTGAATTAATACTAAGTGTAATTTGCACAGCTGCACAAAACACCCGATTTTTTTGAGGCGCCAAGCAGTAGTGACCAAAAAAGAAAAAAAAAACAACAAAATTGTAGAAAAAAGAACTCTTTAAATTTTGTCGCGATTGCAGCTTTTTTTGATTGCCCAGAGCGCCATTTTAGCTTAATCTGGCACAGGAAAGAAACATTATCACCTACTGCACATTTACCTCACCATGTAATACTTAATTTCATTCAAAGTTTTACAGAATTAAACCAACAACTTTTCTAAAGAGAATCGTATAAATGTTTGATGAGTTTCAAGAACCTAACTACTTTGAAGACATTTCCAATTTAAAAAAATTTAACTTCCATAGGTACGATGAGTACCCACAATTTATTCAAACACAAGTGAACAAAAAATTATTTTAATTACTGAGAGAAATAACAAAATCAATTTAGGTTAAAAACGAGTTTTTAAAATAAAAGCTTTTATTTTATTTATTTGGGCTTAGCTTCATGAGAAATAAAAATTATTTCGTTGCAGAAGGTAGGCAGCAGTATTGATATACTTTATAAATCGTAGTAGTGAGCAGAATAAAAGTATATAATGAAGCAAAACAATGAAAATATAATAAGTAAGCAGACGAGTTGCAGTTTGCTACAAAGTATACATAGGTACCTCCAAACTAAAAATCGTACTAACTATGTTGACCATGACGAAACAACTTTTAGTAAGGTCGTCGAAAAAAAAATTGCAACAGTTCGCTTATATTAGGAATTTTTATGAGAAAATACCATTGTACGAAAATAAAAAAAAATGCCATAAATTATTTTAGAAATATAGTGACTTAATATTATGTATTTAAAGAAGTTTCAAACATTTTTTATGCCCCAACTGTAGTATCTACACCATCATGACAACTTTTCGAAGTGCTGTTCACGCAATCATAAACTTATCAACAAAGATGGCAATCCAACCGAGTAAAATCACGGCTAATTTGGAAATTAGCTACTGGCTTCGCTTCATCTTTGATCAATATTTAATCACTTCAAGGTTACATGTTGATTGTAAGCTCCTGTCTAGCAACGCTAGTCAATTCTTAAATCGACTGCAGTGGGTAATTGAATATTGTTTACGTTTAGAAGAAATCAAGTTACACTGCAGTTATTTTTTTCTCTTCGCGTCAGTAGACAAGAAACCAGACGTCGAAGATTAGAAGCACGATTTACACATTTCATTTATCGATTCGTTGCATTAAATGGTTTCTTCTCATAGGTGAATTTGTGCCGATCGGGTAGCGCATATAGGCTGCGTGAGGGAAAATACCGTTATAATTTCACCTGTAGACAAATCACCAGTTATGCATTAATTACTCTATTATTTGCACGTACTTAGGAAGGCTATACAGTGATCATCGCGAATGAAGAATTAAAATCGACTTTTCTTCCCTATTGCTTGTACGAGAAACAAAGAAGTGCCATGTAACGCACTAATTAATCATTTTTCACACATAAAAAAAATTAAAAATTAAAAAACTGTCCATTGGCACGAAAATATAAGCGGCGACCAAATTCACATACGTCACATAATAACATCCGTTTATATGTAGGCAAATAGATGATTGAATTAATTGAATTGCGGGGCTAAACATTTTCATTTCTTCGTCATCCGAACAGACACGCTGAGAATTTAAATGAAATAAATGGTAAATACAAATGATGATGATACCATTGACTGCTTCGATTAGCAGTGACGTCACACTCAAGACAGCATGACTGATACGAAAAAACCTTTTCAACGCCCAATAACTGGTAAACTGTAGTACACGAAATTCATTGACAACAAATTGCACCGGATACTTTATCGAGGACAATAACATAAGTATACTCGAAACTTGTACAATTTTTCATACTATAACCAGAATATTAAAAGGATTACGTAAGCTCGGAAAGTTTTCGAGATAAAAATTCTATACACACGAATACCAACATCTACAGAGTACAGACCTTGCAACGCTGAAAAATCATCGCTGACACGCAAGAGAGTTCTTTGATTTCAAACTATTTCCTACGAATTTAAGGAATACTGAAAGTGATTTACTCACAAGTTCAATTTAACTGCTATGATGTACCCAACATAACATTTCACATAGATACATAGAAAAGAAGCGATTAAAACGATTGTCCTTGCACGGAATTCATTAATCTACCTTGGCTTCCGCCATCCTTTTAAACGATCACTTTCTTATTAAAAATCAGAAAAAAGTTCATTTTCTTACTAAAAGTTGCAAAATAGTTCATTTCCATATATTTAAAGAAACAGGAAATAAGTAAACGTAGACGATTGCAATTACAAAACTTTTAAATAAAACTGGTTTTCTTGAGTAAAAACTAATGATATAGGTAAGAAGATTAATAAGAAAATATTTTCGACTTTTGGTGGCTTTGGGATAAAATTTCATTCTCAGAAGGCCAAAAACAGGTACTAAAGTACGTGAATAAGAGTTCAATTTTTCACTCAAAAACCTTTTTTTCCCCCTCAAGATTTTGGTTAATTTCCAAAGAGAGAATCTAGTAAGTTTCAAACACAATAAAATTCGACAATTCGACTTTTCTAAAATGTATTTTTCCATTTCAACTCCAGTTTTCTAAAACTCTACACAAATTGTACATTAAGGAGTGTCAAAATAAATATCCCTAAGTTACGTCAATATTTGTACTTGTGTGAGCAAAATATATGTGTATTTTTTTTTTAAATAGCAATATCGATTCAATAAGAAAATTTTCGATTCGTAAGCTGAAGAATTACAACATTTTTCAAGGTATTGGAAAATTCAAAGAAAAACTTGAGCACAATGAACATGCATACGTTTTGCACGCGTCAGACGAAAAGCGAATGTTATAAATTTAGATTTCATCTCCGTCATAAAAATCTGTGTTCGAACGTTATGATATTTCTGAAGAAATTACTATAAAATACATACGACATTAAAGTTCGCGGTAAACTAATGAAAGATAAAGTCGACTTTCATGAGTAACCGATAAAATTATTTACGAGAATACTGAATCTAATAACAAAAACATAAACAAGCAGCAACTTGATCTGCTAAAACATGAGTAATAATCATTATTCATCTTCACGTATGATTATTAATTTACTCTCGATGAAAGCATCCAAAATAGTAAATGCTTAATTTACTTTCCCCTTATTTTTTTTTTTTTTGTTTTTGAAGTCAAAAACTTAACTTTTAATGAAACAGATGCGAATTTTTAAGCTTTCTGATATCCTGTATAAAACATGGCAAAACTAATTATTGTTAATCACTCTGCAAGTGTGAGTAATGACCAATAGTGATGATTAACATCAAATGTCGTTTATCAGCAGGTGTTGCAAAAACAATTATTCATACTCGAGTAAGTAATGAATACTTAATAACTTTATAAATTCAGTTTACCAGTTTCTTCATATTGTAACCTGGTTTTGGCAACAACTACGTGAAAATGAAGCGAGTAGGTCGATGCCCAACCGTTGACATAAATTCAGCTTACCAGCCTTTTTTATTTAGGTTGTAACCAGACACTGGCAATAACTGAGTCAAAATGAAGTGAGTAGACCAATGCTTAATTCTGATATAAATTTAGCTAACCAGCTTCCTTTTCTCTTTCTATGTTGTAACCAGGCCATTTGCAACAACTGAGTTAAAATACAAAATGATATGAGCATGGTTTGAATGTGCAGGAAAGAACTAGATAATGGGACAACTAGAAAGAATAAGAAAAATAGCCGTAACTGGTTATAGTATTCCAAAAATGTAGAAGTACTCTATCCGCTAAACAGCATTTGGAAATAAAAATATTATCTACCATATAATTTCTCCTCTGCAAGAAGAAACATAGGATTATCGATAAGTCTATGAAAAATTTCTGACACAAAGGCTGTCCGGGTAACGGGAATGGGGATACATAATTTGCGATACAAAACAGTCTTTAAACGCATCAATCTATCCGTCCAACCATTCAAATAGAAGGGGATCCAGCAGGAACTTTCGGGGAAGAAGACCTTTCCAGATATGCAATTTTTATAGAATATCAGCCTAATCCCATACACTCAGGAAGATCATTTTTATGACGTCCTCTGAGTGTCTCCTCTCCAGTTCCTTGCTAGAGTTATCCTCAAGCCTCTTGACCACCTTCCTCTAAACCCTTGCACTTAATATTTCTAAGTCCATAATTATGAAGTTATTACTCCCTTCAGGCCCTTCTTTGTCACTACCTCACATCAGAATGACCGTTAAGTCCTTCATCTATCTTTGACCACTACCAGAGAGCCCCTCAAAGCCCTCACTTACACCTAAAATTTTCAAGTCCATAATTGTGACGTCATCAGCTCCCAAGCTAAAGACAGAGATGTCAATTTGCGACACAAATCGGTCTTAAAAGTACGATCTTCAAAATATGGTCTTCCTAATTTTGACTGACCCTCAGCCTGAAGACATAGGGTCACAGAAATGTCAATACCTTTCTTCTTTTAGTTGGTGTTGAAATAATCATCTAATCAGTAATAATGAATCATGACAGTAAAAAAGGTTATTGAAAACCCTACTCCAAGATCTCCACACACTCTCCTTCTACAAGCTCCTTTTGCATACTTTCTGGTCTGAGATGAATACACACAAACTTCAGCACCAAACCAAATATAATGTCCTTGACGAAGACATTTTATTCGATGTATGACACACCTCCCCTCCTGCTAGGAAAACCCTAGTATCAACGATATTCATAAAATGCTAACCTGATTTCACGATATTTTTTCAACTAATTCTCTGATTCAACAGTTTTTTTCTCCAAAAATTTTTAAACCTATATCTAAAACAGTATTAGATATAGGTATATGTGAAGGGATTTGCACAAATGATTTCATAACCGCCGACACCAGAAAGTCAATCAAATTACTTACCTACAGAATTTCACACAAAGTGGATATTCAACCTAAGGAATAAACGTGATGGCGCTGAGCCTACATTCGTGAGCTCAGTGATACTTCTTCTACATACCTCGATACCCATACGAAAGACGAAACTTTTTAATCCACACACACGTCACAGGTACAGAACTGTGTTTGTGTGTCCGAGTGTTTTTGTATTATAAGAGTTAGTGTTCGTATGGCGAGCGCATACATACAACAACCACGCTAAAAGATAGAAAATATATAAGAGAAAAAAAAAACAACAAAAAACGAGGCATCCATATTTGGTAAGGACATTTCTTACGGCCTAGAGCAAGCGGTTACAAGAAAACGTAGTCCACGCTGACTAAACTAATACCGTACAGGAAACATCAACGCTCTTTTGTATTATAAATTGCACATTCTGATTTTTCTTCGCCTTAATAATACTAATAGTGTAACAGGACATTCTTCGCCGCCTAGATCAACTTTTTTTCTCCCTCTCCGACTTCAATAATTCTACTTTTAGCCATCTAAACGTATTTTTTTCTCGTTCTACTCTCACATACCGATAGAAAAAGTTTTGTCAATTCCCCAGATAATAGTATTAATGAAAAGAAAGTAATTAATACAAGCCAAAATACATTACTTCCGTTTTCAATGATTCTTTAAAAAAATAAAATAAACGAACCGCTTAGCACACAATTAATTTGATAAGAAGAACAAATTTCTCATCGATATTGATCTGGACTGGTACAAATGATGAAAAATTCTTATCCTTCGTTGGTGTTCTAGATAATTTCGCGGGTATCGATTACGCCTTTTCAAAAAAAATCAACTCGCAAGTGAGTTCAAAATTCAAAATCATGCTAATTAAAATTTCGTAATCGTCTAAGAGAGAGATCAGTTGGAGTATCTATACTACAAAGTACAGATGGTTTCTGGCTATGAAAATAATATCAAGATGTTTTCTCGTATAAGAACACAAAGGAATGTTCGTTAATCATGAGTTTTATTTTTTAGCTGATCTTTTCTCTACTTTAGTTAAATGTGATTTCAATCAGCGTTATACATCATTCAAGGGATAAGGAAGCTGCACTCATAAACTGAACCTAAAGGATCAAGAACGCACCGAACCTCTGCTCTTTAATTTATTAGCACTCCTTTGATGAATCGTACGTTTTCCAGTTGACTCGTGTTCCCAACTCTAACCAAATATGTACGCTAACAAGAAACTGCAAAAAACCTTTCACTAATAAATTTTAAGTTAGCGTAGGTTCCTACTTATTCATAAAATAAAAAAAAGTAGCCTTCTCTGTTTTGATGAGGATATTTTTTACAGCTGGGGTCTATTTGAAATTTTTCTGATTCTATTTTTAAAATAAATTTTAGGGGTAAAATGAAGAGCGTTCGAGACATGCATTCACGAGCCAGTATTTTTCTCGCTACGGGAGAAATTTTATTAAATTCTACATTGGCATTTGTTGCTTCGTTGTTAGTTTTCAATGAATATTTTTGAGTTATATGTAGGTACTTCTTCGAACATTTACTGCAGGAATAGTACACCTGATTTTGATTTTCTCTATAAAACAGATTCGAATTCAAAATGAGTACAGAATTACTACTCTAATATCGATGGCAAATAACACAATATGACAAATTTATCTCACGTTTAAATTTCAAAAAAAAATTGTGAATATATTCATGGTGATTAATTTAATCAATTTCTCTTCATTAAAACAGTTTAACTTATAAAAATGACAATTACAGAAAAAAATCAACAATGTCATTCAATAGTTTGGTAGTCGGATAGAATGTAATAATTATACTGGAAATGGAAGTATAGGACAAAGATGGTAGAAGAAAAGGACGAACATTATCAGTTTTAATCTTTGACTATATAGTACTGGACCAGTAAAGCTCTATAAGACCAATATACTTTTTAATGTCAAGACATGCCGGTGAAAAAGTAGGCAACCCTATGGTACTTTCTGCATATTTTCGACACTTTGTTTGAATTCAACAATTTAGAATACATCAGATAAAGACGTCCCTTAAATTCACAAAGATAGCATATATAAGTTAGGTTAAAAACCAATTTTATAAAAAATACCTACGTTTTTATAATTTGAAGAAGAAAATGACGAAAGAGAAAATAAAATTTCTCACTTTTTTTTTCTGATACAAAAACAAACAAAAATTTAAAAAAACAACTGATAAAAACAGATATGTGTGTATATGCGCGCGTGTCGCAACACGTGAAAGCAGCGCTGACGTTGGTCATCCGGTGTACTTCAACAAACTGAGTGAGTAGAATAAAAGAGTATAATAAATACAAAGCAAAGTACGTCAAAAGGTACGCTCTGGTTGCCTGATTAACGCCGGCATGCCTAATCAGAAATCATCTTTCTTTACTGGTCCAGAACTATACACTATAGTCAAAGGTTTTAATAGATCAAATTAATGAAATATTTTGGCACATTTTTAATGGAACAAATTAATAAGGTTTGAATTGACCTTTCATTCATGTACAATGAAAATTTGACCTGAGATACTCAACAAAAACTTTTGAGACTGAAAGCAATGACAGATTCTAAATACAGTTTGCTCTTACACCTAAAACAAGCAACAGGCAAGGATTCAATGTAAATTGAACACAGTAAATTCTGTAGTTTCTAAATCGCATACAAAAATAAACATTCTATTAGCAAAGTTTGTTAAACTAAAAGCCATTATTACTAACTGATTTGAGAGGAAGAAGAGATTCCACATCAGAAGATGCTCAACAGCTTTGTGTGTTTACCAGCTTTGTACTAGAGTATGGGAGAGTCAACCTTAGTAAACACTGGCTTAAGTTTGATGTTTACTAACGTTTTTTATATCTGGCTCTGGACATGCACACTTAAATACATACGTATTTTGTGTGTATTTTTGATTTAATTGCGGTGTAAATCGCTGATAATAAAGAATAACAAACGCACATGTCAACATGAAGTAATTGGTGATAAGCCAATTTGTCAAAGTCCGACAATTTTGAATTACATATATGCTGTAACAAGTAATTTATGATAAAGTAAATTGTGTTTAACGTGCAATGCACTAAATTGGCCAACCTTTTGGTGGTGACTGTTGTCCGGGGATCGAGCCCCTCAATCCTTACTCAGGATGATGTCCCCACAGGGAGTTACAAGAATACATTTTAGAGCCTTTTATAGCTTGGATAGCAACTGTCATTCTTACTTTTTCAGAGTTTCAGCCCAAAAATATTGATGATTGCTGAGGAGTCATGACAAAAAATTATTTGGGTTTTCTTCAACATAAAATACATAAATTTAAACGATTTACGAAATAGAATTGGTGAAAAAGAGCAATCAAAAACTTTCAATCATTTTAAATCTTAGATAGGTACTTGAAACGATACAGGAATTCACACTGTAACGACTAAGAAGTTTCTATTATCAATTATTAGCAACATAGATTTCTAAGAGAAGACCAAAAAACGACGTTTCATTTCAAAGACTAATATGGATCTCTTAAAATGGTTTTTGATGAGTCTGAAGTTATTCGATAATTTTTATCGGAAGAAAGGCTGTAAAATATTAGTTTTTATGAATTTGAACTTTGTTTTAATCCATTCATTTTCTCGTTCAGTACATTATCATATAAATACATGTAGTCTAACGACTCATATCAATAAATTTTTCACCAAGATCATCGAATTATTGAAGTAAGCTGGGCGTATGGCGTGATAAATTACTCGTATGTACCTTCATGAATTACATGTTGTTTACAAGTCCAATAAAAATCTCACGAAGCAATATTTCATTGATGAATTTATACGGGTTTTAAGAAAGTGATAAACAAAATGATGGGAATCAGTGGTTGAAGTAAACGTATCGAAAGAACAATTTTTCTGACACCTAAATGCCCAGGAAAATGACCGATTCAGTAGGCACCAACCAAATGCTTTGAAAAAAATTCAGTCGAAATTAATTCAACTTGCAGTTGAGACCTTTTACGATGAATTCTACAAAGCGAGTTGAAAGATATTAGCTAGCCACATTTCAAAATCATCAATTATTGAAAACAAAAAAAAATTTATAAAAAATCATTTTTAAGAAATACTTCCCATTAGGTAAATTTTTTTTTGAAGCGCTATTCCTGCTTTATCGAACACTCAGATTGTGCAAAATTAACTAACAATTAACAACAAATATTTCAACAAATAAGCTGGAAATATAAGCGTCCATTCCTTCAAAATCAGCATATGAACATTTTTACAAGCTTGAAATATTGGTAAGTATAGCGCATATAACAGACATTTTAGGAAGTTTTCAATCTTTAGATTTTTACTTTTTGAAGAGTAGTAATATACATAGTTATAGTTACATACTAGAAAATTTCCATACAGATATGTGCTGACTAAAAAAAATTATATACAAAATTTAGTAGCTCAAGAATTTTAGACCTATAATTGCTTAAGTTAGAGTAAAACCCAGTTTGTTAATTACCAGTACTATACTCGTCTAAAATATGTATGATTGGCACTTTCCAGGTTTACAGAACATATCTTCGTCTAGAACGACAGGTTACTAAAAATCTGATTTGATGGATCGAATAAAAGAATAGTACAATTTCTTTGGACTTCAACTTACCGACAAGATAATATCAATTAAATAATTACTGAAAAAAAAAAAGTTTTCAAATCTACATGAATATAGAAATGCATATGAACATGTTAATTAAAACAAGAGAGAAAAAAGAATGAGGTATCAATTTTTTTTCATCGAAAACAAGCACAGGTAACCTTCAACTAAACTGCACATTACACTACTCCACAGCGTTATGGTCGCTAGTCATAGCGAGTGGCATTCAAAAATTATTACGAAAGAGTTAGGTCTAATGGATTTTAATACACTATGGCTTACCAACGACAAATACTTCAAAAAGCAAATAAAGCATTAATGAAAAAGTACTTCTGACCAGTTATTCTCCCTCAGGTAAGAGTTCTATAGGGAATGGATTTCCGTAAGGAACTCGAAGTTTAGACATATTCTTTTTCCTCTTTCGTCGAAACAGTTTCCAATTCAAAATAAGAGTTTTGCTTAAAAATATATTTTAACGTTTCGATAAAATAGTAAGGATTTGACCGATGAAAATCCTTCTCATGTCGTAAAAAATGGTAGTTTACTAGAAAATTGAGTTACAAATAAAGAAAAAACTCGAAAAGTTCATTATTAACCAAGTTTTTTCACGAAAAGCAGTAGGCTATATGATACACTAAAAATATAGAAAATATATACAACAGTAGTATTTATATAATTACTCACAAATCATATTCAATACTCATTGAAAAGACTGCAGAAACATACGAAATTAAAATCGCGAAAATAAAAATCGAATTTTCATCTGGGCGATTTTGAATTTCGACATCAAACCACGTTTTATACGACATTCAAAGAATTTCTTACCACAGATACAGGAAAATTATATAAATTAGAATTGAGGAAGAAATTAGAGGGAAAAAACTTGAATTTGATGACAAATTCCCTCAAACCAATGTCGCTCCTCGAAACTGGTATACAAAAAATGAGAAAGAATTTTGACATATTCATTACATTTTAAAAGAACAATCAAGAACCAAACACTTAAAAAAAAAACAAAAACATTTTGAACAAATTATTCACATCTATGCTGTTACAGCAAACTTTTTGATGTAGTGTCATGGTCACTTCAATTCAGTAAGAATCAGTCAAAACACAATCACGACGAATTAACGATGGAAAACATAAATGACATGCCTTACCGGGAGGTTAACAACTTTTTGAAAATTAGATAATTGAATAAAATACTGGATTATTTCACTCACTCGGGACTGGAATTGTAAATGCAAAGAAGTGATTAAGACAATGAAAATAATAAAAATTCAGCCGATGTTGTGCAAAAATAAAACGAACAAAAATGGCGCAAAAACATGCCGAATATTAATTAATGACGAAATAATCGCTATAGTTGAGGTCATAATTTTCGGGTTCATCCGGTTGATCGAAAAGTGCCAAATGACGGAACATAATACACCCACGGGAAGGCAAGTTCTTTTCTCTTTGTTTTCGCACATTTCTAACTTTTTAACCCTACTTTACATGAAGCAGAAATCACCCACATTTCATAGCATAAAAATAACAAAAATAGTTTATTTTGAAAACGGAGATAGAGAGGGCAGAAATAAGGAGACGCAGAGGAAAGAGAAAAAGCGAAAAAACATACACGCATACACCAATAACATCTGCGTGTTTGTAAAATGCCAGATTGCCAGACCATCGTTTGTCGGATATTTCGTGAAACAGACACCCATCCGGATCAGCCACGAAGGACGCAAGAACTCGGAACACCAGCCTTGGGGTAAATACACACGCCGAAAAAGGGCACAAAGGTTTTTAAATCCATTAACGTAAAATGTAAATGGGGTGGGAGGCGTTTCTATTTTCGGCGCGAAACATATAAATACAATATTGCACGACAAGAAAATCATCAAAATTTCAGCAGGTTATCATATCATATTATTATATAGATGTAGGCTGAACCACACATAAACTTTTGAAGTTTGAACGGGTAATATTAAGTCTTCTTTGACATTTTTAATGAACTAAAATGTGATTGTCACATTTCGCAGAAAAATTTATATTAACTAAGAATTCGCGTTTTTGTTTTCGAATATCATCTGCCTAGATCATTTCATCCATTCATGTTTCGAAAAGGAAAATTTGAAAGATATTGGCTAATGACAGGAATAATTGGTTTCGGAACCACGAGTTCGTATTTTTTTGCTCACCAACGTAAAACCGAAGCTGTGAACATTCAGTTAGAACTCGAATTTAACATGCATTTAATACTGTATTTCACAACTTAAAGTCTGTATTAAAATTAGCTTCAACTGATACTAGCTGATAATTTAAGAACGCAGCGGAAACTTGTACCATATTAAGTAAAATTAGTTATACTCCGTCCAATATAAGATGCACCTAAACAAAATGTCAATCAGCCAAAACGATTGTTTTACACTGATACGCAGTTGCCATTTATAAATATAATGCTAGATATCTTGCTGTATAAAATAACATTCAAAGTGTATTTGTTGGCAACATAGTGTTGAAGCCAGGGATTAATTTGTATTGGACGGAATATAGTATACGGTATGCAGAAACTGAAAGACTATATAATTTTTCAATTGCGAAGTCAAAAACAGTCAACATCTTCCTAACATGGACGTATCGTTGGTTTTTCAATGAGTTATTCAACATCGTGTTAACCAGATGTGGAGTGAATTGGTCATTGCGAGCATTCAGAGATTTTGTTTCAAACAGATTTCTTGACACAAAACAAATCAACTTGAAGTACCTATTGCAGTCGGGCTGGAGACCACTGGTAGGTTTATCATTTCTGTTTCTCGCAGAATCTCAGTGGAATTAGCTGAGATAAAAAACGTTCCTCAGTTTTGGTGTAGACCACAAAGATCGTCGATAGAAATTCGGTGGAGACCCATGAATTTCCCACCTTTTCTGCAGAAATCAGTTTGGATCTTAGTGGCACTCAACTCCACCAGGTCATATTTTTTTTCTATAATTTTTTAATCTATGCCATCTTTCCTTCAAGGAAAAATTCGAAATTTCCTTAAGATATACCTATAATAATGAAAATTCAACTTTATTAGAGAAGCACTGTCTATCGTGGGTGGGAACATCCACGATCTCCTGCGCGCCTGACGGGCGTAAAGGGAACTCGCCTACTGAAGAAATGTAGGTAGGCGAGTGACTGGGCTGAGGAGGTTGCCGTAGTCGTTACAGATCTAGTGAGCGAGATAGGTGTGTGACGACGTATATTTTCATGTCCCTTGGACGTTAAACACACATTAAATATAAGTGCCAAACAACTGTAGTGTCTCTGCCACTACACTGTCTACTTTTTTTCAGAACATCCAGTAAAACGAAAAATTTTATTATTTCAAAGTACCGAAATTTTCCAAACGTAGCATTGGATATACAGATACACTCAACACGATATTTGTTCATACGTCACATACTTTATATATTCTCGAGACAGGCGACTCTTTGCATACATAAATGCGACGGTATAATACGGAGTCTGTTCCTGCATGAATAAAGTACCGTATTAAAAAACGAAGTCGAGCAACATCTTCACGGGAAGCCCATGACTGTAAAATTAGCAATTTTGGTTACACTCATACGCACAGGAATTCTGATTATTTACACAGATGGACAAGCTTTTCGGAAAAGAATCCATAATCTCCTACCATACTAAGGTATCAAAAATACGACGAGAACACAACTAATTTTTCAAAGAAAAGCACTGTAGTCCTAAACATGGAACTTGTTCCATCAAGAAAGCAAGAAATATTAATTTTTATGCAAGTTGCAGCATGATGATGTCAAGATGCACAATTTTTTCACATGAGTATATATCAACGCTCCAAAGTTCACTGAAAATACTGATATTTCTCCAAGTTCACCCTATTTATATCAATGTCAGAGAAATCCATTTCCATTATAAAAAAACAAAAGTTGATTGCGAGTGAAATATGACTTGTTTACCAACGTCAAACACATCGAGAAATATGCATTCTAAATATAACAACAAAATCGCAATGAAGCGAAATAATAATTACTGGGAGTTCCCGAGAATGAGATTTTTAGTACTTCGTATGGCGAATGTAAAAATAACAAAAGACCTTCAGACAGTAACTTTGAAGAGAAAAAGAGAGAGTGAGAGAAAGAAGAAATAAGTTCAAGCCTCGAAACATAAGAGCGACACCAAAATAGTTCGTCCTACGCCATTTTATTGGCGACGAAATCGAAACGTGTGTCATGTGCAAAAAAACCGAATAAATCACATACTCTACGCCATTGGCACTGATCTAAATGTCACAAGAAAATTTTCAAATCAAGGCACTAAGCAATGATTTTGTAGCGTAATAGCCAACAAAAACAACGCCTTATCACTCATACTCCTATAACTTTGAGCCTCTTTATATTCGCTTTCGGACATTAGTTTCACTTTGAAGAAACGCAGTTATTTATGGAAAAAAATTACCCTCAATGATGAGCTAATGACGGATACCGACATACACGCACACTCACACAAGAGGCACATTTCCAATGGGTATAATAAATTAGAGGATAAAACGAGGAGATACAATATGTAAGTGGTAGTATGTACTATGACGTGTAGTATATATATAGTCTGAAGAAAACACTCAGGAAATAAATATCGGTGTATATCACGATGTAGCAACGGCCAGGTAACAGGTCAATAAATTATACAGTATTTTAGAGAGCGAAGAATAATAATAATTGAGAATATTATCGGTATCGTAGTCGGTTCATCGGGGGGTCCGACATTCTCACCACAAATTAAATCCACTTTCCGGTGATCCTAGCCAAAACCGAAATAATGCGTTTTAAACCATTTGGTGAGTTACAAATGCTAAAAAAAAGCCACTTTTTTCGATAGGTACTCATCTAATAACTCGTTAAAAACAATTTTGTAGCATGTTAATCGTTATTCGCTATGTAATGCACAGTTTTGTTCATGTAAAGTACATACATACGATCAAACTATGGTTAAAGAAAAATTACCCAACAATTCATTACAAGCACCTATGTAAACTCGATTCAACAGGTTGCTTCACAAGTATTACTCATTCCTGAAATTACACAGAAAAAATATTAAGCGAGAGAGATCACAGCAGACTGAAAGCCAAAGCCGGGGGAACAATGAGTTTGAAATCCTTTCTTTGAGCCAAAACAAAAGGTTGAGTATTTCCAAGAGATAATTCACTATCACGATGAAGTTGTTTATGGAAATAAGTACTAATTCTCAATTCTATTACACCAGCTTGTCCATTATTTTAAATTTCCTTTGATGATTCACAAATTGACTTACCACAAGCTTTTTCTACAAAAAATGCTAGAATATGTTTACATAGTTGCGGAGAGTTAAGTGATGGGAGATGGTTTCTCCCTCACAAACAGCGCGGAATATTTCAGATAAAATGATTGAACCTACATTTCAGCAATCTCATCTTCCTTTTTCTCAATAACTGATCACACATTTGTCACCCATTTAAAAGAGTGACTCACGAAAGTAAGTTCAAAAATTTTATGATAAATCTGTCGTACCTAATATGGGTGAGCGAGGACCCCATTTCGTATCCTCCAGCTCGTAAATGAATTCATTGTTATTTATGTTAAATTTGAGAAATTTTAATAATTTTAGATACTTTCATTAATTTTACGGAGCTTTTTCATTGTTTCACTTGAGATCTACAAAGTATTCGTTAACAGACTGAAGGGCCAAAGGAACATGCCTCTTATCATACACAATTTTATAGGATCAGCCTATACAATCAAAGTTATCGAATGGAATTGCAAGAGAATCATTCATTGTTTGTCGAAAGCTGAAATTGTCCTGAAACATGAACATATATTGTTTGCTCAAGATTCTGAGAAAATTTCGCTCAAATCATACCATTGCTTCGCTAGATACAGCTGAAATTCTGAAAGGTACATGTGATTCAAACTGCGGATCAAGGAAGTAGCTAAGGGGGATGGGGGAGACTCCCCCAAAAGTTTTGGTCAGTTGGAAAAATTGTACAAATTGTTTATTGGTTGGAAAAATTTCGCCTAAGAGAGAAAAAAAAAAATATATATGAATATGTTAGGTGATAATTTTTTTTTTTTTAGCAGTTGGTAATTTTAAAAATTTTAGTTGGCAATTTTCATTTTTCTTCCTTCCCAAAAAAAATCCCTTCCCTACGTCTCTGCTACGGATACAAAATGGCGTATTTCTGTACTTGTATTCATAAGCTCTAGGTAGGGCAAGTGAATACGAAAATGTATTTGCTGACCGGTCCCTTCGACCACTCCATCCTTGACTATTAACATTCAAATATAAACAAATTCTACATAACTGCATTCTAAATTTCACTTCGAAATCAAACATTATGTACTCAGAACGAATAATTCGAGGGTAAGTATACATACGATAGGTATATTCTACTGAAATTCATAAAATTTTCATAACATTCAATTATACGCCTTCAGAACAGATATACCCATTTTCTTATCAGACAATAAAGTGAGGAAATACCTGTGCTGCATTAGTGAAGTGAAGTTTAAACTCGAGAAAATCAAACCAAGTAAATATTTTGGCCGAAGATCTATACGATTTTATCCCTCCAACATAAATCGTTATAAGGTGAGGAGGGGGACTGCGGCAATTTAAAAAACGAAAAAAAAAAGAAAAACACGGGCACCAAAACTGGAATTTATCTTGATTCGCTGCCAAGTAATGAATACGAAAAAAGCCCAACCATTTCTAATAAAAATTAACATCGACTTACGAATTTCACGAGTAAACACAACGAAGCGCATACTGCTGTACTGTGTAGTGTACTCTTCGGTCGTTGTATTATTTTCTAATTTTAAAATTCAACCTAGCCTTCGCAGCTGGCATAAAGGCCGACATAAAAAAACAAAATGCGTGCTGCACTGAAATTCTCCATCAAATGCACACAGATTATGAAGGATTGTGTCTGTTTGTTTGTCCAATAAATATTGAGGTTTGTAGAGAGGAATGTGAACGTGGATTGGCTTTCACTTTAAAGAAGACAGAGAATTATTCGTGACGACATAAAAGAAAGAAGTTGAAGAAAAAAATTCTAAACTTCAGTTGTCGTCGACCACGTTGATTTTTTTTTTAATTAAACGGGGCGTATTATCGCACATTTATAATCCTCGTATATATTCGCTGTTTGTGGAATTGCACAATGCACGTACCAGTTATACTTACCATCTGGCAGTCACAATCAAAAATATGATAAGATTATTCGAGAGCACGACGAAAGAAAGGAATGCGTTTTATTAAAATTGTACTTCAGTATCATGGTCTTCTAACTGCAAGTTAAGTGCTAATGTTAATACAAACCGCTACTATAGGGATGTATAGGTAAATGGGACAACAAACTTCGAGGAAACATCAAACACATATTATGCTTGGAGGATGCAGAGGAAGTTAAGATGCATCGACCTGACAACATTAAAAAATAATAACAAAAATAAACGGATAATCCAAAAATTCATCTATCATTTTGGCAATACAGGAAGATAGTACTGTAGGCTCAACCAACGAAATTTCATGAATTAAATTGCATACTTTCGTCTCAGAAAATCAGATTCAATCACTTCGGAAGGTACTTAATAAAAAAATGACGACTAAAAACTACAGATGCATCTTTTCGATAATTGAATCTGTGTTAGCTGCCAAACACCTAACCAATACGCTTCTTCAGACTTCAGTGGATGGTATAGCTTGGAAGTTAGATTACCTATTCTCCAAAATATTTTAATTTTGGTTGCAAAAAAGAAAAAAAAAGAGTATAGATTAAAAACATTTAACAGAGTTTGAATAAGTACAACGAGTGCAATACCCACTCCTCAGAGAAAATTAAAAAAAAACAAAAAACAGTCTCCAATCTTCCTGTTTAATTCTCCATGGTAATCTCCGCAAGCAGCGTGTTCCATAAAGAATTGAAATAGCAAAATGTTAACACATCCAAACATCCAACAATAGGTTTGGTTTATTTTCTAAAAAAATTAAAAAAAAACTACATCAAGTGACACGGAGGGAAAACTATTCCGCTACATTTGAATTGTTTTTGCTCTTCAATTGGTGCATTCATCTTGTAACGATGGAATAACACCCCATAATTTAGATCTTTTGGCAAGTTGAATGATTACTGATTATTCTTCCAAAGCCAACTTAACTTATCAAGCTATTAAGTAGAATAATGGTTCCTCATCATAGTTGCCATTTTCACTATTTTAGCTCTAATTCAATCGTAACTAAAGAAACAACGATGAAAACCATCACATATTTATGACAAATTACATTTTAGAAAATAAGAAATTTAAAAATCAACCCTAAAAACTCTTGTTTTTCAAGTCAGTTCCTCGAACGCCAATTTCTGTGACGAAGCGATTTTCACTTCACAACTTGATAGTAAAGTTGGCTTTGATTCTTAAAGTTTCTTATCACCCGTAAACAGTAATTTCCTTTTGTTACCGGTTCATTCTTAGTTTGTCATTTCGTTTGTCAAGTTAAATTGTTACCAAATAATATTATTTGAGTCAAATTTCGAGTGGGTTGAGCCAATAAAAATTTTTTACTTTCTCCAGAAATTCGATCAAACTAAAGCATTGCGAGCAGGTAAAAAAAAATTAATTTCCTAACACCCTTAAGAAATTTGATGAAAATCCGTCTATGGCTTCACATCTCTTCTTGCTCATGAAATATGACTTAAGAACCTAAATATTACAAAACAAAGAAAGAACGACAAAATTAAGTATACAGCTACAGCCGAAGGTAAAACAGAAATATATTTTATTCCAATTAGTAATCTTCATAACTCAGGAAATAATATTTTTTTAATAACAAGAAATAAATTTAATACTGCTCAAGTTCACGAGAGAGAGACGTATACTGAATGGTCTGAAATAAAAATTTAATGTCAACTGTACCAACGAAAATGCTGAAGATGCAGAAAAAATACAAGACCTACACATTATGGAGAACAATCGCCATTCGTTGCAGTTAAATTCACCGCGATTTCCCGCCAACAGACAAAAATAACGATTAAAACAACAAATGCACGCCACACATGACAAAATGACATTTACATTGAACTCTTTAGTACAGAATATCATACAAAGTTCTATTCTCTATTTGCATAATGAGGCAAAATTGCGACGGTGTCTAAATAACCGCAGACACACTTGGTGTTTTAATTTTAATAAATTTGTTTTCTTCATTACTATCGCCATTATTTTCGAGACGATGACAAAAAACTAAAATATTTCTAATGCTGCATCTTGGAAACGACGAGCATCCAGAAAACGATTTTCTTCGGAGATATGCAATCACGCACGGTCCGAAAAGAAATAACCAAACAATAAGCGAACTAATTTCCTTTTAAAAAATAAGAAGAAAGGGAAAAAAAAACAATGTTCCACGTATTCCACAGCTAGGGTCACGGGGAAAGAATGGGAGTCGTTAATCATCTTCACGCTTACACCCAATGTATTTTACGATACAAATTTACAGGAAAAACACGACCAGAAAAACGAATAACGTCGTCTTTAGTCCGCCTCCTTAGCTACAAAACCGATAGTAGCACCAAAAAATACTGTATCTGGAGTAGTAATAAAATATATGGGAGAAAAGATTTTTTTCATCTTCGTTTTTCTCTCTCACGCTTTTTTTTTTTTTTTTCAGAGAGCATTGTGTCACTGTCATGGTTGCAACAATCATAGGAATTCTGGCGCCAACTTTTTCCACAATTCTGTGTATAAACGGGCTTCTATTTAATCAAATACAAACAAAAAACACGGCTGTTTAATCATTCGTTTCGAAAATAATCGAAAATTTATCAAAATAGTGAGGACTGAGGAGGCACGAACAAATAGACGAAAGTCACTCACTATTGAATTCAAAGTAGAAACAAATAACGAACACTTATATGAACTCCAGGTACATACAAGACATTTTAATCGTTTCCATTTTCGATTATCTCTTGTAATTGCGCAGTAATGATCTTCAGTATGAATGTAATTATAATCACAACTAATTTTCTTATTTTTCGATGAAACCGATCGTTGCATTCAAATTTGTTCTCGAAACAGACTTTAACTCGGACTCGGTATAATCAAAACCTCGACTTGCCCAAGAAATTTATTGTTTCAGCGATGAAAAGAATAATATTTACTGAAATGATTTTCAACAACTTACCTCTATTTGGGTAAATATTTCATAATTTTTGGTTTTGAAACACGAACAAAAGGCGATCCAAAAAAGAAGGATGAGGGCTCAACAAAACAAAACAAAACAAAACAAAACAAAAAAAAATAAGCAAAGCTAAAGGAAACATATATCCATCATAATGTCAACCACTACGAATTTCATTAACGTAACCCATACTTGGGGTGCATTATGTCAACTTTCATTGATTAACAAATTAGCAGACGACTATAAGAACATCGGAAACGTCAACAATATTCTCTCCAAGTATAAGATCCAAGCCACACTGAAAGAAGATGGATGAAAAAGTAAACATTGTATCGTTAAAACCAAAAAAAGAGGATAAACCGATGGGTGACATGACCCCTTGCCACAGCGAAGAGGAGGAAAAACAACACCAAAAATGTTGGAAAATTAACAAATTTCAATTCTAAAATAACCCAAATTTTTAACGAGCATTTAATGCAAAAAATTTTGGCACTACTCCCACTGGATACAATCAAAATATTTTTTTATCGATTTTATTTTGTTCGGTGAAGCATTCTGAACAATATAAATGACTTTACCGACACCATGTACGTAAACTTATGATCAAGCTCGTTGATCGCTTGTTAAGTGCAAATTTTATTACTGCATTTTCTACCCACTGAATCGTCACCAGCATAGAACAATACGTTCGAAGAATTGCAAAAGGAAAGGGGAAAAATAAATTTCAACCATCACATTCGGTTCCTTTTCACGTTTTGTTGGCCATGAATTTGTGTTTTTTTCCAACAAAACTAAACATTTCTTCAAAGAAATTTTTAAAATATCAGTACATTACACAATTTTTCAGACTAGTCGAATCGATACTAAAATTGCTTTTTCTCCGGGTCCAACGAAACCGGGACAAAAATTTTCAAAATTCCAAAAAAAAAACCAACGAGAAAGACATAAATGAAAGGGGTCGAATGAAAGTCTCTGTTTAGGACCGAAAATTCGAATAGCTGAACAAAAAGTTTGATAAAGTCATAAAAATGCCATTAAGTAAAGTAAACAAATTTACATCAATTCCCTATATAATGGCTATAGTAACATTTTTACCAAACAACGATGGACTAAAGAAAAATGAAAAAAAATCGATGAGCAGACAAACGACGCAAAAATTATACGAAAGAAAATGGGCCATCATTTAAAAACAGCAACCAAATTCAACGTCTTCCTTATTTCTCTCTTTTCATTTTTTAAAATTGCGCTTAAATCCAAACAACGAGTAAATTTTTTGAGAAATGATAACCAAAAACGATTTAGACTCAAGTTAGGTACGAATTGTCACGTAGGAGGAGATTATTATGAAGACCTTGAAATTTGTTCTGCTCATGAGAAGATCGAGCGAGCCAGAAAAGAAGAATAATATAGTACCTATAAAAAGTTTTTGAACACATATTTTGTACAATAAGCTTTTCATTATGATGCGTACAAGAGATAATACGCATACAGACACCTATGGAACAAATTTAATTGATTTTACTCGCTGTTGTAACATTTTTAAAAACAATAAATAAAAACGAAGGTAAAATCGGATAATCCTCATCTTGAACGTGTTTTTCAGCTCAATCTGGATTCAACAATTTACACCTCCTATGTTTACTCTCAAGTTTGTTATCGAAAAAATATGAACGAAAATACTGGTAGTAACCAACAAAATGATTTCTATGATCACGTACATAAGATAATATCGAATACCAAATTCAGTAATGCGGATTTTATCTAACCTACAGCATTCGTACGTTATTTCAAAACATGACGAATGATAGGTAATTCAAACAGTTTTACAGGCGAATCAATAACTCTAGTATTTATGGTCATTTATTTTTCATAAGACATAAATTTTCATTACTTTATTTTTTTCTGAGGTACATGGTAATTCAAAGAAAAATAATCACACACAAACAAACTACTGTTTAAATAATTAAGAAATGTGTTTGTATAAAGCGGACAAAATTTGAGAAAAACATACTTTAGCGCAGTAATACTTCGCTAGAAAGCCCGCTGTTTGCCAATTTGCATCCATAATTCAAAAAAAAAAAATCTGATTTCCAATGACTTGAAAAAATTGTAAATAATATCGACAGTAATCAATAATATCTGATAAACAAATCGATATATCGATATTTCATTGCTAGTTGTTAGGACCACCAATCCTCTTCCCTTCATACTCCTGCGAACAGTCGACTTTCATCACACAACAGTTTCATATTCTTATACCCGCGGCTACACTGATTCTCATTTTTGAGACTTCGTACATATTCATTTCCTACATACATTTTATACTTTGTATTTTACATATCTTCTGAGATGTAACTTCGTCAACATCTTTTCTTTTCTTCGAATCTGTCAACGTCAACCTCTATACTAGTTTAGGTAAAGAAATTACAAAAAACTAGAATAGTTATCCACAACTTTAACAAAAATATTGATCTACCGATGTTTTATCGATAAAAACTGATTTTTTGAGGAATTTTTTGTTTTACAGTTTTATAAGAAACTACAAAAAAAACCAATGAGCGCCAAACTCTTTTCAAACTTCCTCCCATATGATAACTGTCTTTTGTAAAAATTTCAGCCCTATCTGTTTGGTACTTTTCTCAAAACCATTAACAAAAAATTTTTTCCAGAAATTTTTCTTATGTCAGTTTTCTTGGAAACTAGATACTGAATCAATAGGCATCAAACTTCCATCAGACTTGCACCAACATGAGGAAAATTTACTGTAAAAGTTTCAACCAAATCACTTTTGTCATTTCTTCAGAATCCAATAAAAACAACTTTTCCAGAAATTTTTTTGTTTTTCAGTTTTCTCAGAAACTATTAACCGATAGGAGCCAAACTTCTTTCAGACCTGTTCCAATATGAGAACTATCTCTCGTAAAAATTTCAGCTCTATCAATTTTCATAACAGTGAACACAAAATTTTGGTCGTTACATGCATACATACATATACACATTTATATATTTATTATATATACATACAAACAAAAAAAAAAAAAAGGTCAAAATGGGAAAATGGTACCCATTGTTTTCTTTTCTCATGAAACGGATAATTTTCATTATCCTTACTTCTAACCTTTTAGTGAGGTGAATTTTAATACCCCGTTTGCAAGCAAACTGCGTAAAAACACATTAGGCGTACGGTTTTAAAAGTAAAATGAAAAATATTAAACGCTAGGAAGTTTCACTAGGGTTCTAAAGTCATTTCAACATCCATTATCATCAGTCATACACTAGTAATTACGAAATAATTAATAAAGATTTAGAAAGTCTACTTCTCGCTGGTCAAATCGAAAATAGGGTCAAATAAAAAGTTTTCAGCTGCGAAAGCTCTTTCTTAAGATTAATAGAAAAGCAGGAAAAAAAACTTTTCTTTGGAGGAAAATCCCATAATCGTGAGAATAAGCAATAGGTTAAAAATGCATTGAACAGAGAAAAAAAAACCTTTTAAAATTTCTCCAGCAAGATCTGGGCACTGGAATTATTGAAGTCGGCGCTCTCTTTATTTAATTTATCTCATGTTCAAGCAGACATCAACTCGACTGTCTAATATTATGACAAAACTTTTCAATTAGCGCCGACTTCAATAATTCCAGTACTTAGATCTTGCTGCAGAAATTTTAAAAAAGGTTATTTTTCACATTTTAGCGCATTTTTATTGTTTATTTTTTTTAAGTTAGTTCCACTTTAAAAAAACAAAATTATTCAACCTAATGCTTTTCCGTCTTATTATAATTCCGGTATTTCTTGCAGAAGAAATTTTTAAAGGCTTGTTTTTCTCCTTTTAACTCATTTTTAATCCTTTTTTTAAAAGTTGATTTGATTTTTTGGATAAAAAATTTTTCTGATGGTTTTTTAGTTCGTTTTGCATTAGCGGCAATTTTGTTTTAAATCAAACAGTTATTTAAAAATGACTCAGAAACTATCCTATCGATTCTAAGAAATGTAATAAGGAACCACCATCCACCATGAAATCAACCCTAACATTTACAAAAAAAACTCATCAAAATCAGTGCCACGGTGAGAAGTTATACTGGAACAAACAAAAAAAAAAACAAAAAAAAATGTAACTAAGTTATAAGGATTGAAAATTGTTCTTCCTTTTTTTTGAAATCGGTTAAAGAAAATAGCGATTCTCAACAACTATAAAATTTAAAATCTATTACTCGAAGGATATGTATTAGAATTTTAGATAACCCAAAAACTGTTAACGATACATAGGGCTAATTAACTTGCTTTTTAAGCAAATTTTCAGAAAACATCGACGGTTAAACCATTCAAACTTGCGAAACCGGCCGACAGAGGAAAGTTCGAACACAAAACCTCCGTCTAAACAATTGTTTGGCCACAGACCAACGCCATATGATCAGAATAAGAACAGCTATACAAGGCTGCATAATGCCTGAAATTTTCTGAAAAGATACGACCAGACACGATGGATGGAAATACATTTCAAGTATTGCGAGTCCTTCTTTAATTTTTTACTATTCTTGAGCTATAATTTTATAAATAGCTCTTCCGTCATTCCTCAATTTTGCACACAAATGCGTTTGACGCACAGCAGCCATCACAATAACACAGAGATGCATCCAAATGACTGAATCTTCGTTCTTCGCATGTACCATGCCGTCAAACTCGTTGATCGTGCAATAATAATTACACTTCGCATTAAAGTGGAAATAAAAAAAATTTTTAAAACGCGTCTGTAAAAACGACGAGGTGATAAAAATAAAAATTACTAAGAGAAAGAGAAGGACACAGCATTAAAAGAAAAAAACGCGTGATACACACGTACCATTTCCAATAAGCGGAGCCAAATGCATTACCATAAATAAGAAACATAGGTACATATATGAGCCGAACAGTTAAGACGACAAAAAATAAAAATAAACTCGGCTATACTTTCGGGAAATGAAATTATCTTTAACAGAATTATTGGTTTTCTTCGAAGAATACAATAAAATTATTATACTGTTCACAGAATTGCGAAATACGGGCCATAATATATAATGTCATTGTAAAAAAGTCTAAGTACCTGCTCAATAATTATATTTCATAGAAATTACGAGTCAATTTCGAATCTTCAGAGAACCATAAAATTAGCCTACTCACATTTTTGAAAACTAAAAAAGTCCCTAATTTACTCAGAAAACAACAGATGTTTCAAAAACTAGACGAAGTATTCTGTGATACACGAAGTACTAAGCTTCGTTAAAATTTGAGAATGACTGCACAAAACATACTTCACAGGGACCAATGGTAGATAATTTGTCTATTAAATATGCTGTTAATAATACACAATTTTTCTGTAATTAAATTTCACTAGAAGAAATACGAAGACACTCAGTTGAAGAGGCTCATGGTGGACCCTCCTCCATCACCCTTCAATCCACCACCGAGTATGAGAAACCACTTTTATAATTACGGCTGGGCAAAATATGTTCGAACATATAAATTTTTTGGAGATCTTCACTTCAGATTAAAATACATTAGCGAATTGCAACGTCCAGTTGTTACATTATTATATGTTGAAAAAAGAAAAAGAAAAATGATAAGAAACAAAAGAAAAAAAATGCATACAGAGAATTTGATCGTAAATTTTTTAGTGATTTTGTTCAACAATCAAGGAGCGGCTACCCTGCACCATTTTAGACACTATTGAGAGTATTATTATCATTTAGACGAATTTTAAACTAATAGTTTTCAAATTTTCTTACATAACTAGGGGGGTTTTCTCTGGCTGTTCGGTGTCCCAACTCCCGTTAATATTCTCTTGACGGTTCACGTCTCGAGACTGAACAAAAATTCAAAGTAATAGTACCCTTGAGATTGACCTTAATTTAAGTGTTCTTTTTTATTTATTGTTTTACTTCAATTTAATTACAGTATCTACTATACTTATTTTTCCCGAATAATAATTGTAATTTTGAATTTCGATAAAAAGAAAGAACAGAAAAATGTCGATTTCCCGGTTTTTTTCATTAAATAATAATAAAAAAAAAAAAAACTCACCTAACCAACCACCAAATGATAAACGAATAGAAACATGCTAAACTAAGTCATTTTTAACTTGAAAAAAACCAAAAAAAAAAAACTTATTATTTTCAAAATATTGCATGTTTAACCTTTCACTCCATAATACACTAAGCCATTTTTATTTATCAAACTAGAATTTGTCCACAAATTGCAATTTTCTCTACCCAAAATTACATGGGTACGCCACTGAGAGTTTCACTGTTTTCTTTATTTTTCTACCGACATATACTGTAGTCGTTTTCCTCAGAAATTACCCAGTAGACCATGAAAAACGTATTTTTCAGTGACTCCATTATCGCATAAATGGCAATTATCATAATCAGCAATGAATTTCAATTTAACTATAGAAGAAGAATTTCTGCTATTAGCTTCGATAAAATGTACACACATATTGAATTACAGGTACCAAGTTGGTTAAATAAAGTAACCACGATGGTCATTTTGATTTTTTTTCATATACATCAGTAATTGAATCCAACGAAACGAAACAGAAACAAAATATTCTAACTTTGTACACAAAAATAAATGATCACATCAGTGATAATTCAAACGATAGAATACTCTGTCGACCATATTTCCTTAGCACATCATATTTACTAAATAAAAGAAAACTCAAAATGTTTCGGCAATTATACACAAAAATAAACATTGTTAGTCTTTCAAAAACGTTAATTTCAATCTTATTTGTCTTTTACATCCTGGAAATAGGCCTAAAATTTAATGAAAGGAGGGAAAAAAGGTTACAAAAAAAAAAAAAAGAAGAAAAAAGGTCACAATTTGAGAGTAGCCAAATAAATCTTCACCATATGCGCTATTATCGACATACTTAATGGACATCGGCGCATCAGTTATTACCATAAGTGTATCAATATAACAAATGAAAAAATTTTTTTTAGTTTGTTCTACCATAACTTTTCAATGGGAAGATTGGATTAAATATGACGAAATATATCTCAGTCGATGCCCAATAACCCTTTGAGTTTTTTAAGACCACGTTAGTATTTGTATCTCACATAGGTCTCGAGATATTCCTCTTTAAAATATTGTATAAACAGATTTTTAAATATAAGAGTTGACAAAAACTGTATCAATCGACGTGGCATGATTTGCCGACTGTCTTAAACTTTTTTTTGTTGTTGTATCTTATATAGGCCTGAGATATTCCACTTTTAGTGATTGTTTGAAACCATTTTATAATATAGGAAAGATATCATGTAATGGCAAAGAAGTTTCAACTCCTACAAAATTATATTCAGACCTAATCGCAAAAATTTCAAAATGGAAAACGTATAATAAATTGCAAGACATTAAAAATTGAATAATTCGAAATTTTTAGATTTTTCCCAACAAATAACAGACAAACGCGAATATTTTCACTTTAAATGCAAATAAATGCAAATTTTTGTTTATTTTTCAATTTTTATTGGATATTTTTCAAATTATATAGATATTTGTCTCGGTCCTGATCATAAAGAACCTTGGAATAAGATCACGAAATCGAAAATTGTTTTAAAGGATCATAGTCAATACCTTAAAACACGAAAAATTGAAATGACTACCTTCACCAACAGCGCATACCCATAAGGTATAGCCAGGATAAGGAGTTATGACTACCTATTTCTCGAAAAATTAGAATTATTATTATCTTATCAGTAAGCTTCTAGTTCTGTTACTCAGAAAATCTCAACTGATTTTCTCGATTCCCCCCAAAAAATAATTTCCAATTTTCCGTGTCTCACGTTGTCGCATTTCTCTCTATCCAGGTTGTATTTTTTTTCAAAACACTTACAAAACACGTCTGGAAAAGAGGAAAACGGAAACATTGTGGCGATATACGTTTCTATATTCTTATAATTCGACGTCTCTCACTCAACACCATGCCAAGTTCATAATTCGTGCAACTCGTTCATTTTATCTCCTCCGCTATAATTTCCATACGAGGCTAAAATAATGCGCGGAAAGTATGAGTAGCGAATGTAAAGCTAAAATATATGGTAAATTTACGAACTGATGTAGCCTCTCGATTACCTAGCCTTTAAACAGCGGATTAAAGTGTACGAAAACGTGACTAGCGTTCACACAAATTTGAAGAGAAAGTGACAAAGACATTGGAAACGACTGAAATGGGTATATGGTAGCACATATGTTTAGATGATGCAGAGTAATGAAAAGAAATTTGTCATGATGATACGAAATTGAAATAGGAAAAATATATCGCACACTTCACAAGCACGTCCAAAGGTACAATAACCCACTGCAAGAAGATATTTCTCTATCATCGCTGTATTATTGAATCTAACCAAACAATCAGTTTACGATGCGACCAGTGGCGTAGCCAGGATTTACTAAAGGAGGGGATTGAATTGGAAAACGTTTATCCCCTTTTCCCCACCATCAGTGGCGGATTTCGAGAATTTTTTTTCATGGGGGGGAAGGACCACTAATTGCCGTGAAATGAAAAACCATAATGGTCTCATTCTATGAAATCCTGCTTTAAAAAAATCCGAAGGAGGATTTATCCCCCTAATTCCTCCGTCTATGTCACTGGATACAAGTGCAACCAATCAAACTTATGTAAAATCTGTAGGCCTATTCTACATTGATTTTACACTTGGGGACGTTTTTGAAATTCGCGACCGACAGATTTTTATCACCTTTTATTAAGAAAAATGATATTGACACATATCGATATAAACGCTCCAATATATATGGTCGAATATCAAAAGTAGGTCTTTATCTTGTGAATTCGTGGCTCAAAATGGACCGGCACTGTGGCATCTGTGTAGCTCTTCCCCGCAGAAATACGCTTTCCGCAATATATGATATTAAAGGGCATCCCTCGGGTTTAAATATGTGGAAATATATTCCTCACTAATACACGAAGGCAACAGGCGGAGGAAAACGGATGGAGCTTTTTAGCACCCTCTGCGTAGGTGCGTATAAATAAAGAAGCTTATTGAAAAATTATTCGCTGGTTGTTCGATCATTTTCAATGATCACAATCATTGCATTTGGTGCGAGATTTATGAATTTTTTCAAATAAAATTATCTTATTTGAAGCATGAATTTTTCTATATTTTTATAAAAAAAAGACTATTTTCCTTTTTAGTTAGGATTTTTATGAAAATGCATTTATTAATTTGTATCTCATGAAACTGTGGCAATCTCTTATCTATTGTCTGTTTCACCTTTTCTTTTAGATATATATGTAGGTTATCTTTCACCATTTTATCATCAGATTACAGATGTACAGAGTCAAGTTTTTTCTTATTCATTTTTGCTTCGTACAAATTTTGTTTTCTCTCGTCAATACATCGTTCATATTAGTGTGTTCAGTGTTATTTCTCATATTATCTAGAAACCCACAAATTGGCAACTGTGATTTTAAAATCTTTTACTTCCGATTGTGTATTCGATTCATTTTTTCTAACAGTGGAATCATAAAATTATTTTCAAACTGATAAAAATTTTACTAATGTAATAATAATAACAATAATAATGCCGGATATACCAGGTGCTAGTTCTTTACAATCCTCATCATCAACACCTGCACTTTTTCAGTCCAAAATAGTTAAATTCACACTTCCTGATTTCAGTGCAAATGATCCTGAAACTTGGTTTACAGTAGTTGAAGACATTTTCACAGCCAATAACGTGCATAATGAAAAAAAAAAGATTTTCATACCTCGTCTAACACATTTACAGTGCAGAGTTGAGCCATATTCGTGATGTTCTTGCTGGTCAAGCAGTGTTATTTCTCATTCGTTTTTTTCTCATATTATCTAGAAACTCACAAAACGACCTGGGAGTTAGGTTCAGTATGTTTTTCATTTTGTAACTCAGGGAAACTTTTAGCACCAAAAATTTAAATTCATAATTATATAATAACTACCTATATGTATATACCTATAAATTATAATAATATAATATAACAAATTATGTACATTCCATTTTCATGTTACCGCGGTACAGGTCGCAATTTTTGTTCGATAGTCATAAAATTTGGTAAAAACATTAGCACTAAGGCAAGAACCCAGCCCTATTGAATTTTGGTATGAATCAACTGGACGATACTTCCAGTACCACAGTTTTTATTTTTATTTTGACCATAAAATACTGAATTTCAGAACAATAGTTGAAAAATTTGCTAAAAATTTAACTTTAAATCTATTGTAACATGCTATCAATTTTGGTGGGTATTGGCGAGACGGTACTTTTGTATAGTTTTTTTGTTTTTATTTTGGGTATAAAATGCTTAACTTTGGACCGATAGTTACGAAATTTGAAACAAATATTTAACTATAATATATGGTAATATGCCACAGAATTTGGTACAGAAATGTTTCATCATCAGTTTTTCCATAATAGGAAAGCGCACAAAAAAAAAACAAAAACAAGAAATAACAAGCAATGCCCACATTCCTCGAGAAATTTATTTTTCACTAGCTGCCCGCAATGTTAGCTTATCGCTTTACAGATTCCTTTTGTTACTAACCTAAGATCTCTGAAATTTCAAATATTCATAACTTTGCCACTAGGGGGCTACGTACCCTTCCTTAGGACAACACAAATAATTCCTCAAAATTTCAAAGCAATCGGTGAAGAACTTTTGAAGATCTTAGGTTAGTAACAAACAAACAATTACGTTTTTATTTATATAGAAGATTAATTATTTGCAGTTTCCCTCCTCGATTACTTTTGCATCGATATCTGTACCAACCCTTCAACCCCAAGATAGGCGATTAAGTATTGCAACAACTAGAATCTTAATATTAGTTGACCATAGCTGCATTCAATAGGTGAAGAAAAAAAGCAGCACTAAAAACTTTTAGCGATGCTATTCCGCTCATGTTCAAGTCACATGCACTTTTACTAGAGCATATAGTCAATAGTGGAATACTCGCTAAAAGTTTTCAGTGCTGCTCTTTTTTGCCACGTCGAGACCAGCTCATAATGTTGAAAAGCAAAATTAAAATATTTATGATAGTCACGAGCAAAATTTTCAAAAACGCTCGATAAATTTTTGGTTAGCAAATTTATGGACCCATCATAAATTGAATGCATTAAAATTTCAGCCCTTTCAATTCGAAAGAAATAAAATCGTAAATACATATCAAATTCACTACTTGTGATAAAATCTTAGAAATTTATTTCTATCACAAAAAAGTAACTCATTGGATTGTGAAGAAATGCCTGCATCTGAAGAGATGAGTACTTCGGCAAATTTTAAATTAGAAAAAAATCAGAAGCCTCGAAAAATGTGATAGTCATGCATTTAGTAAGGGGCGCTTTTCTCATGTTCTTTGGATTTTTTTGCCGCTTCCTTGTGCGTTTTTTTGCGCATTATTAACAACGTTTGGCGCATATTCCTCGTGACCTTTTCCATAAACGTGCGCATTTTCGGTTTACCGTCCAAAAATGCGATATCAGCCATGCATTTATAATGGGCGGTTTGCTTACGTTCTTTGTGCGCTTTGCGCATTCCTTGGGTACTTTTGTGCGCTTTTATAGAACAATTTTGTGCGCATTCCTTATGACGTTTTCTGCAAACGTGTGCATTCGCGATTCACCGGTAAAACTCGTAGGAGAAACCTATCACATATCAACTATTTCAAGTACATTTTTTGAAAACTGATAATTTTCGTACAGACGTTCAATCTACAAACAATGCGAATACGAGCACATATTCTGGTACTCTACTACTCTGGCAGTTTTGAACGATTCAGCCAAAAATAAACATTAACTGCACCCCTCCTACGCAAATTAAAACCAACACAGATAAACGTGCGCAGGCATGTATGTGTAAGTACAAGTCCACGCGCACACACGTAAACAAACACACGCGCACACACGTACATAACACCCACACCTACCCACACGCAGGTACGCTACCCATTTTTACTCACGTCGCGTACGTGAATCCAGTTTCGGAAGAACGTCGTCGTTGGCGTTTCGTGATCTACCGATAATCACACAATTTCACATCTCCCCTCCGCCAAAATGTTTCACTAGGCCCCAAAGGCACTAATTAACACGTTACGAATTCGCCTGATGGTACTACCTAGATTCTTACTCGTTCGTTTCATCTCTGATCTAATCTCTGGGACTCCCTCTGGCGTTGCGACCTTATCATAGTCGCAAAAGCCATTTACGAAACGATCCACGTCCATGTCGTGTTAGAGTAACAGAAGTACACTACAACTATTGGACCGGACGTGCATGATTATTTACAAAATCGAATTTAACGTACCTAGATCTTCGACCAGCCTCAACATTACTCCACCGATGTGTAAATCTCCTTTAACGCGTAATCTCCGTTCGACATTGAAATCTGTCACTTTAATGGTCAGGGTCCATGACCCGTCGCCGATAATGTGTCCATTTGTCAACATCGTCACAGTTTAAAATGTTTTTAATTTCTCAGAGAAAAGCGAAAAAACTGAAAATTTTTTCGTCGTACTCGACTGAAAATTTTTCGCCGAATGTCAATCAATACACTTCTTCCGGCGCTCTTGTACGAAATACCTATCGTTTGCTGATAATTTTTTTTTTTTTTCAGAATTGTCACTCGTTTTTAAAACGTCACAACCACAAATAGATCGATACGACACCGTTTCATTTTCACTAATGAGTTATGGGATCTCGAAAAAAATTTATACACGAGTGCAAAATTGAAAGGAATTTTTACGAAAATTAGAATTTTATTTATCGAAAATTTTTCGCGCGAAAAATCCACCAATATACACGACTTATCCGAGAACAACGCACACACACAACACACGCAGATTACTCACCAGTATCATACTGGCATTACTGGCAACTGGCACTGGCAGTGGCAGGAAAGTCGACAGACGATGTAGTAGACGACAACGACTACGTAAAAATACGAAACATGAAACGTACGTCTCAGAACGAGAATACCGACAGGCGAAGCGAGGCCATTCGGTAGAGATAAAGTTGATGTAGTGGAACGTACGTATACGTATTGTATAGTAGGAGGGGAAGACGAGGAATACAGTACACTCGAACACAGACACACACACGCACTTTACCAGTCACTAACACTCACGCAACACCAACGTAATACGTAAATACGCGGTTGTGTGCTTATGTGGAGAGTTGCATTGCACACTGATTTTCAGCGTTCAGTATTCAGCGTCAGTCCAGCGTCTTTTACACTATTCATTAGAAATCCATTTGGAATTTAGATTTGAGTAGACTGAGACTGACTTGTTCCATCGGCAGTATCTTTGGATGCACCAAAATAGTAATAAGTAACTTGATTTTTAAACTCTTGGAGGGATCCGTTCGAATTTTTTTCATGAACGATCAAGCGTCTTCAATATCAAATAGCCAAATAGGTAAGTACCAAAAGAGGAATAACTTACATAGAAAATATTTTATTCTTCTACCGATACCCCTTCCGAATTGTTACCGAAGACAAAATTTTAGAGCCGCTAGGCTACAATATCTTCGATACAATAAAATTGCGACAATTAATTTGAATAGAAAGGAAAGGAATTAAGGAAAAGATATTCGAGTTGCAATAATCTTGCTTCGAAGAAATACTGCTGAAGTAGTGATTAGTGGACACAAAAATTTAGCCCTTGGACTTCAAAGACCGTATGTAAGAACGATACCCAAGCGTTGAGCAATTTTTACATTTTTTTCATCATCAATACTGTATCTATAGCATAAACATACAGATATAAATTTATTAAGATGAGTAATTCTCAAATCGCTGTCGATAGGTACGTAAGTAGGTGTATCTTTCTCACATACAGGCCTAAGGTAGAGATATAAATTCGATCACAGATTGGATCAGAGATTATGAAAAATCTACATCAGATCATCAGATCAATAGATTAAATAGACTGCGCCAACATATCGATATGATGATCGAAAACAGATCCGAAATAGCGAAATAAAGGGCAAAATAGCCTGCACCTTCTCCATTTAAAAAAACATATTCCACTCATCTTCCAAACGAGAAAAATTTTTAATGATTGATTTTACTTTCCTTTAATAACTGTATGCGCTATGATCTCAGAGCTCTTCAGAACCAGTACAAGGGGAGGGGGAACAATCTTGAGCATGAAATTAACAAAAAGCATCTAATTTTAATTATTTTGACTACATAATATAAATTATATCTGTTACGAAAATTCGTACACATCGCGGATATGTTGAAAACAAAAGAAGAAAAAAGTAGGTCTCTAGTTTTGAATTAAGCTATCTACGGCGGAAATCGAAATGCAAAAATTATACTTGTTACTAAGAAAATACTGAAGGATATTTTGTTATTGACAAGTACAAGAGCAGAGAAGGCCAAGCCATTACTCAAGTAATGTACTCACCAGATAAGTATCATTCTATCTATTTAGGCCCTAAATTTTTATAAAAGTGTATTTCTTGTTTATTTAGTATAGTTTTTAACCACAGGAATTGTTTATGGGCTTACTATAATAATGAATAGTCACTAGAATCACTTTTTACGGATATTTAAAGAAATAAAGGGAAGATTTTCGATAATCCTCGGGTCATTAACTTAATTACAAAAATCAGTTTCAAACAATCTGGAGATACTATTTATGTCTCAAGTAGGTTTTAATTTATGAAGAACCAATTTTTTTTTTGCAACACAACTCTACCGGTTAACGGCTTGATGACGCATGCATGAGATCCATGAATATACCCGTACAGTGTTTCGAACGTTGCGGCAGACCCATACAGGCCTTCGGAGAGTAATTTCAGGGACCAGGGGGAATAAACTGACTCGCAGTCTTAGAGTCAGCTGTAGGATTTACCTCCGGGAAATGGTTATAAATTGAGAAAATAATTTCGTTGCCGGAGAGAGCAAAAATTGAAAAAAATGTTTTTTGAGTTCTAGAAGATGTATACTTTAGGATTTCCTTTCATTTTCAGGAATCAAATATCACAATATCCATGTTTAGAACAAGAAAATTTTTCGAAAATCAAGTTTTCCGATAATTATTTTTACAAAAACTTACGTAAACAATTTAAAAAAAAAAAAATTATCAACCTCACCTACCACCAACTAAAAAAAAAAAAAAAAAAAACCAAGACGATTCATGAAAGTGGATGTCCTGAAAATAGATGTACAGAAATTTGATTTTTTGAAAATTTCCTTGTCGTGATTTTTGGCTCGTGAAATTAGGTGGATATACCGCATTTTAGTGTTTTTATACTCCCATGGATCAGTCCTAACACCCTTTTCAAACATTTATTGGAAAATTGGTATTTATTTAAAAAATTTGAACCCTCCCCGGCCCAGTGCCTTTGGTACCCTTTCCACTTCTATCTCTGAGGCCCTGGACCAATGTATTCGGTGATACGGCCTATGCTTGTCAGAAAACGTACTATACTCTAATATTCATTCTTGAAGGTAACAATCACATACAACAGCGAAACAGAGCATTAACTTTACTCGAAAAATGTGTTGTTTTACTAAAATGTGTGAATCACGCTTTTTTCTCGTGTATTGCGATTATGGATTTATCTTCTTAGATTCAGTAGTTTATAGGGTCCGAAAAACTGTTTTGAATACCGGCTCCGATATTTTTCACCATACCTTAGTAACGCTTTTACAGTTTCAACAATTTTTGATTCATATTTTCAAGTAATCCAACTACTCTTCACACGAAGTATCTCACCAAAACGAAGTTAACATGAAGAATAATTCAATTTAGTGGCGCATTTGAAGATGAAAATTCCGAATTCGATTCATGAATTTTGAAGCATGGGGACATGACTTCGACAGATAGAGGTGAATTTAAACTATCAACGAGATATTTTATATGGTTTGAATCAAAAAGTAACGCCATGTCTCAAGAAATTTAACCTGACTGGTTAACTTGGTATTTAATTTACGAAGATTATCGCTATCTATGACTAAAAGGATTGGTTCAATACTCTTAAAAGACTTTTCAGTAACAGAAGGCCCAGCTACCGAAGTTCGTACACAATATTACCAAAACGTTTTCCTAAATAATGAAATACGCGAGGTAAATAATACTTATTATTCGTTTTTTCTGATAAAATTTTTTACGCGATTAAGGTGTAATTAGCATATCTTAAACACAGAACAGAAACACAACAATCATATCACAGCGAAAAAAACCATCGATATTTCTTTTTGTCTTCTGATTCTCACGTTCTTTGTGCCATCTACTCGGGGTTTTTTTCTTTTCTTTTAGGGGCACTGGTTAGTTTTTTAGCTAAAATTTTTTTCTTCAACTCAACTGTATTAGACTTCTTTTTCTGCGAATAAGAGAGCAAAAAACAAATTCACTCATTATCATTCACGAACGTAAAAACTCGGTTTATCTGAAGCAGGCGAATTTTTTGGAAAATTAGGTACTTTACCAACAAATACTTACTTTTTTTTGGAATTTTTCCGACGACTTCTCGGTCGAGTTTTTGGAGGAGAATTTGCCTTTTGTTTTTTCCTTCTGGTGTTTTTTATTTAATAGATTATCTTTCAAACCGTGCTTTGCTTTATTTTTATGGACCTTTTTCATTTTTTCATCACTCCATAAGCGATGAACTCTTAGTTCCCTGTCATTTAATTTTTCATCGTTCATTTTCAATGCCAACTCGACCGCATCTGCCGACTGCGAAGACCAAAAATTAAAGCCAAACGTGGTAGTTCAGGACAGAATGAGTAAAGAGGTAAATGAAATCTTACGCTGAAATTGACGTAACCGAAACCTTTTCCAATTCCAGTTTTGGCGTCTCGAACAACTCGAGCAGCAACGATATCTCCACATGATTGAAACATGTCGTACAGCTCATCATCTGTAGCCTCTGAAACATGATAGTCATATCTATTCGTCAGTCAACCGTCAAACGGGTAAAAGTGGTTTTCAAATCGATACTTTCTTACTTAAAGGTAGGTTTCCAACAAAAACGCCTTTGTCTTTCGGAAAATGTTTTGATCGTACGGCTGTAACTCGTAAGCGATGATCTTCAAATATAGCACCATTCAATTCTAAGGCTTTCGTTGCATCCGCAATAGTATGGAATAATATGTACACGCATAGAGGAGGATGCTCATTAGGCAGTAAATTAGCGATCAACGCCGTTTTCTTCGATATTTTATCTGACGGTGATTTGATTCCCCGAGTCCACATTCTCTCTATGCGGCCCTTTTCTCTGAATAATTTTGTTAATTTTTTTTTATTGTATTTCATCGGAACATTTCCAACGAAGATGGTGCGAGGGTCGCGGCTAGCTTGACTTTCGGTTTCGGTGGTATCTCCCATACTACAATAAAGACTCAAACAATCAAATTTTCAGACACAAAGCTGTCAAGTAATACGATGTGAACGTACTTTTTATTTTTCAAGATTTTTTTTTTCTCTAGGGATAATTTATCGCCATGTTTTGCTTCTTTATTTTTATGAGATTTCACAATGTTCTCGGAGTCTACGTCTTTCATTTCAATTTTTCCGATTTTCAATTCGGATGTATGGTTTTGGTTTTCTGTTTCACTTTGACCTCTGCAACAAATACAGACGCGAATCACAAATGCTGTTAAATAAACTAATTCCCATAGAAAATTACAGAGAACAGCGAAACGGAACGTTTCGATGTTGTAGTAGGCTACCCATCAATCGTTAACTTTTCTTTTTTGAATTTTTTCTTCTCTCCTTTCGATTCAGGTTCATTTTCAAGCATTTGGGAGGTATTATGACGTTTCCTTTTTTTCCTCGTTTTCTTGCTTTGAACTGAGGTGCCTGTTTCTCCGCTTTGAGCTTCTTCGGCAGAAGGTTCCAATTTTTCATTTGTTTTCGCGTCATTTCTACAGCAAAAACAGAACACAATCGCAGGCTAATTACAAAATACGACAATGCGAATTAAAACATGAGTACTTATTTTCATTTACTTATAATACATAACGTTTTCACCACGATTGTATAGTGTGCACAGTACCGTATTAATTTTGTTTCATGAGAACGGATGGGCTGTGAAGATGGAGGAAATGATAAGGGGTTATGGAAGGGGGTTGAATGGGAAGAAAATATGAATTAGGTTTACTAATTATCCAAATAGTATGATAATTACGAGTTAAATCCTCCATATGATGCTACTGAACACATTAACTGAAAAACGGTTGTTCTCAAGACTTTCTCGAGAGGAAGTGGCATGGGGTGTTGACGTAGCACTTATTCTGGTTTCCTATTTTCAATTGCGAGCATCATTTTAGCAAATTGTGAGCGCTGTATGTGTTTGTAAGTATACGGAACAGATTTTAACAGCACAATATAAATATATCTTTATTACACACAGTCACTTAATTAATTTTAATGGCTTAGCAGTCAAGTACACTTAAGAAAAATCAGTAGACGCGAGATAAAATTTTAGAAGGCCGAAATTAAAAAAATAAAAATAGAGACGACACGCGTTGGAATTCTCTTTGGGATAGTGTTCATTACAATCCCCTGATAAAATGAGTAAAGTAAAGAAGATACATGTTACCCATCTACATACGAAGTATATATAATACATAATTATTTATCTATGCGAAGTGGGAGTCGATCAAAAACTGCACTTGACCTTCATTTTAGGAAATTTCATGATGAACGATTTTTTAATAGAACTATTTTCATCACAAAATTGAAATTAGCGGAGAAAAATGCAAAAAACCAAATTTAGGAGGATAAATATCTTTTCCCAAAATTGCAAGGGGAGTGCAATTTTTAGTATATTACTCTGGGGAACCCACCCAACAACCCTAAACATTTAGCTAAAATTTGTTACATTTTGATGCTAATTTGACTGGACTATACAGAGAATAGTGAAATAAAATATTTCGATGTTGTAGTAGCCTACCCATCAATCGTTGACTTTTCTTTTTTGAATTTTTTTTTCTCTTTTTTTGATTCAGGTTCATTTTCAAGCATTTGGGAGGTGTTATTACGTTTCCTTTTTTTCCTAGTTTTCTTGTTTTGAATCGTGTCCTGTCCACCGGTCTGAGCTGTTTCGACAGATTCCAATTTTTCATTGGTTTTGGCGTCATTGCTGCGATAAAAATAAAACATAACAAGCCAATTTTAAAATATCACAATGCGAATTAAAACATGCAGAATTTAGGAAAAATAGTAATTTGATTATGCAACGATGGAGGATTCTGAAACCAGTCATTTCTTACGTTAATTTCTGCTTAATTTATCTTAATTAGGCGAAACGTTTTGCAGCGTAGAGAACCGTTTTCTCAAATTTTTAGCATGGAAAAGATACAGTATTTTGTTTCTTTTCTTTTCAGCATTTCTTCCCATTCTTAAAAAAAAAATCCCGAAGACTCATTTTTTTCATTTTTTATTCGCCCCATTCTTTTGACTTTAAAACATTATCGAATACCCTGTGAATATTGAACACAATTTTATCTTTTTTTTCTTTCGCAGATTTATCACAGAGTAAAACCATCTCAATAAAAGTGAACAAAAGGCATAAAATAATGTCTTCGAATATATTTTGAATGTTCACAAATAATGTATTAATAAGGAAGAAATTAGAAACAAACACCAAAGTCGCCACGACCAATAGGAATTCTACATTAGTGAAAGTATAAACTATATTTAAGTTCTGTAAAAAATCCCAAGCCATAGATAATTAATTAACAATACGATTTCAACTTCTGAGTCACTCCGGGTGACGATTCAAATGCTAAATAATGGGAGTACTCACTCATGAACTGAATTTATATTTTTCATCTTCTTATTCTTCACAGTTTTACGATTACTTTCAACCGGTGATCCACAATTCTGCATTACTTTTACAACTGTATTTGTTTCAGTTTCTTCCCGGTTAGATTCATATTTTGTTTTCATTTTTCCTCCAATTTTAACGACTTAAACTAATTCAATATTATTTTAATTAAGTCTTCTCAGAAAAAAAGTTTTACTCAAGCTATCAAAAAGGTTTACACGTTTTTCAAAGATTTCTTTACATTTTCTGCAGTTTCATTGGAGAAAATGATTTCCTAGGAATAACTATCTGAAAGAAAACAACTAATTACACTTTTTCGACTAGAAATATGAGAAAATAAGTTTTATAGATTTAATACACAATAATAATGTAGATTCGTTGAGATAAACACTAACAGTAACTCTATCTTGAGAAAATTTAACGTGTTTATAATCTGAAACGCAAATCTGCGGTGAGCCACGAGCCCAGAAAGATTACTTAGATTAATGAATATTGATAACGGAGAGCGGAGACTGACCGCAAAATTTGACTTTTCAAGTAACACATTAAAAACGTATATACTAATATAATCATAAAGGACAAAATACTTGAAAATGTTTCTCACAGAACAGAATTTTTTAATAGTTTCATAAATTTCGAAAAATCACGAAAATTACCTGGCAGTTGTCAAATAATGTGAATTATTTACTCAATCCATTCAGCAAGCAGACAACATTCGTTAAAGTTAAATTTCGATTTTTGATCCGCTCCGTTCATATCCCAAATACATCCACACGAGAAAGAAACACCCACGTGAATTTCTTTTATCAAAAACCTTAAAAACATACACATTACACAACAAACACGATTTCGTCATGTAAATAAAAATTTCTAAAAATTAATTTTTTTGCAAGAGAATTGCGGAATTACGAAATTACGGTTCTTATTTTTTGCCAATGCAGTGTTGTTAATTTCTTCGAAAATCGAATATGTGATTATTTTACAAAAATTCCGAATCACCGTTATGATATGACACCTTAAATTTTATTCATTATTTTTCAGAATAGAATTATGTCGGTAAAAGTGCATGGAATTTATATTAAGTGGGTTGGTTAATCGTTTCATATATATATTAATTTTGTTGAATGTATGTTGTTACATTTCTTTTTTTATTAAGGCTACATTGACCGATAAATGAAAAAAATAAAAAAATTGTTGAGATTGTTAAAAATGGCTATTAATAACAATGAGGATCTTTCATTTGAGAGATTAATTTTCTAGTTCAATGAAAAACAAACGTTGTTCTCGTCACAAAGGTTTAATGCCCAGTAAACATATAACGCGGCCATGATGCCAAAGTAGATAGATAAAGCCTGGGTAGAATACCACAGGTGAAACGAATAACCACAGATACGAAAGAATGAATCGAATTACATTTACCGTTCATCACTCGTAGGTAGCGCTAATGTATGAGCGTAGTGAAGAGGTGACTGAACAACAAAAATAAATACTATATGAAGTGAGGTTGAAATCTGAAGTGCGGTTGAAATCCAAGGAAAGGAACAAGTTAGTTAGAGATACTTTAATGCAATGATTGAAGATACAAATTACAAGTTTGAGGAAGATGAACGATCTCCCTCCATTACGAGATTACAGTTTGAGTGGGAAAAATTTTAAAATTGACTAGACATTTAAATACAAAAATAATTACGTTACAAATATATCACAGTTATGTTACCAGAAAATGAAATTATGTCTATAGTTTCAGTTAGACAACAAAATGAACTAATATTAAAACATTTTATCACAGTTGTGTTACCATTAGTCACAAAAATTTTCAATTAACGAGCAATATAAAATTTAAAAATAAATACATGTTACAAAAATAGCAACTTTGATTAATTAAAAAATAAAAAATAAGGCAAAACCAATTCAACAAACGTTTGAATCGTCGAAGTAACACATATATTACAGGCAATCGGAGACCTACTAGAATACATTAAATATCGATCTCAAACGACAATTAGAGAACTGTCACCATTGACACTTCCAAACTCCGAATACGTTGATTCCCCTGCAGCAAGGGGTACACAAATCATCCCTAACCTGTCAAGGGGCCAAATGGGCGTAGACAAAGCTGCCCTCAGTGGCGAACAGTATCTTTTTAATTTAAACGACAACATTAGGGAGAGTCAAACATATCGGGAACGAGGAGCAGTTTCGAGGCGGCTTCAAGATGCTTCCTTCTGTCTAACGCTTTTGTTAGAATGTCTGCCTGCTGTTCGGATGTAGCAACCCGTTTAATCAGAATTTCTTTATTTTGTACAGCATCCAGAATGTCATAACACTTGACCATAAGTGCTTTCATTCTTTTATTTTCCCCTCCTTTTGCAACGTGCTCTGCAGAAATATTATCCTCAAATATATCAATTGGACCTTCTTCACCGAGCAATAACGAGTGAGCAAGGCGAATTAGCCTCAGGTCATCGAGTGAGTCATGCAAAGCTATTAGTTCTGCAGCGGTAGAGGATGCTGCCATAAGTCGTTGTTTTCTAACGGCCCAACTAACTAAATCGCCATTAGCAAAAATTACGTAACCAGTTACTGACTTGCCTACTTCAATGTCCACAATGTCACCATCAGTGTTACTCACATCAGGTACATATGAAGCATCTACATAAGCTTCCAGACTTTCCTTTTTTGACTGGCATAATAGACAGTATGATTTAGTATGTGAAATGTATTTTATTATACGTCTGACATTCCGCTTATCCGAAGGTGTGGAATTGCCTTGGCGACGACTCAAATAATTCACTGCAAAAGCAATGTCGGGTCTCGTACCTCGAGCCAAGTACAGTAATGCACCAATCATAGATCGAAATTCTCGATCATCTACTCCTTTTTCTTTTTTATTTATTTTTAGACCAACTTCCATGGGCGTATTTTGCCCATTGGCATTCTCAAGTCCAAATTTTTTAACTATTTTATCAATATAGGCAAATTGAGATAACTTTACCGTTTTATTGGTTCGATCTCTATCGATCTCAAACCCAACAAAACACTTAGGATTATACTCAATTTTCACATCAAAGTTTTTTACAAGACGATCGACAATATCAGTCTTCCAACTACCTTCACTTGTTATAAGCAAAATGTCATCGACATAAACGGCCAGAAAAGCTATTTTTTCATTAAATTTTCCTTTATAATAAAGACAACGATCTATTTTACTTTGGGTGAAGCCCAGTTCTTTTAATTTTTCGTCCAAAAGATTGAACCACGACTTTGATGAGGTCTTTAAACCATATATTGATTTGTTTAATTTCAATATACTATTTTGTGATTCCGGAACATAGCCTTGTGGTAAGGATAGGTACATAGGACGCCAAATTTCACCATTCAGAAATGCTGTTCGCACGTCAAATTGTGTCATTGACCATCCCCCCTATTGGCCAATGAGATCACCCATCGGATCACCCATTGAGACACAACAGGAGAATATGTCTCATCAAATTGATACTCATGCCTGTCCTTACATCCTCGAGCAACAAGTCTCGCCTTTGCCACATACTCAGCTTTTTCATTCTGTTTCACAGTGTACACCCACTTGGTGTCAATAGTCTTACAACCTTTGGACCTAGGAACTTCTTCCCAAACTTTTAAGTTTGTCATTGCGTTGAATTCATCAACCATAGCTCTCTTCCATACATCTTTGAACGCATTCGACTCAACTTCTGAATATTTTTGAGGCACACAGTCCTCTAGAAATCTTAAATCTGTGTTTTTCTCTACCCTGCATGCAGCTATCACAGGAATATTCGCACTAAACAACTCCTCAGACGGCTCAGGTAATTTTTCTATTTTATTTTGTTCTATGTCTTTTATATTTTTATTTTCGTCGAACCTAATATCACAACTTATTGACACTTTTTCTGTATCAGGATTAATTGTGAAGTATCCTGTATTTGTATAACCGAGAAGCAGATTTTTTTCGCACCTCTGCATAAATTTTGGGTCCACTCGCGTTTCGCCTTTCTTTTTGGCGCGCACAGCAGATTGGTTACGCACTTCTATCGGAATGTGCTTGTAAGCCAAAGCCCCAAAAGTTTTTAAATTTTTTAAATCCGGTTTACGACCAAAAAATATCTCATGTGGAGTCTTATTATCTGGATTGCTCCTGCATGGTGTTCTATTACTCAAATAGCAAGATGTGGTTGCCGCAAATGACCAATATCGCATCGAGAGCTGCGAGTCGAACAACAATGCACGCGTCTTTTCGCTGATCACGCGATTTTGCCACTCAGCAAGCCCATTCAGCTCAGGTGAATATGGCACTACCAAATCAAGCTCAACCCCATGCTCATCGCAAAAATCTCTCATTTTACGATCTGTATACTCACGAGCATTGTCACATCTCAACACTGCGATAGGTGACTCAGGGTATTTATTTTTATTTCTCATAAAAAATTTTTTGAATTCTTCATTTGCCATGCTCTTTTTTTTGATTGGCACAATGATAGTGAAATGGGAAAAATTGTCAATAAACGTTATGATATATCTTTCACCCCTAAATGATTCAACAAATGGTCCCATAATGTCAGTAGATACGATTTCGAGCTTCCTACTGGGTTTTAGACGAATTCCGTGATGGCCTAATCTGTAGGATTTAGCCGACAGACAAATTTCACAATTTCTGAAATCATCGTCTTTAAATACCAAATTTGGAAAACCAGCAGAGCTTTCTCTCAAGTAATTCAAATATTTCGCATTTACATGACCTAATCTACGGTGCCACAATTGTTTCATTTGGGTTGTTTTTGACAACTTCACCTGGGAAGTCTGAGATGCCTGACTTGAGCTAACAACCTGCTTACTCTCGTCGATCTCTTCTCTTTTTTTATCTTGTTCCGTATTTTCATTTGTTTTCATTTTCTTTGTGTTTTCAATCTGCGGTCCCGGGCGCACGTCAACTTGAGTATCTATATCGCACTCTGGCAAAACTTCCAATTCGACCTCAAAGTCGCTCCAATTTGTCTGTTGACTTTCAAGCACTCTATTTTCATCTTCCTCATCAGCAAACATAGCTCCACATTCACCTTTTTGTATCACTTCCATCCTCTCAAAATCTAAAACCAGTCCACTGCCATTACTGTACGCCGTAGCTAATTTTTGTTTAGTCTGCCTAACGTAGATATGCGCCTTTTTTCCTGACATAACAACTTTGAACACACCTTTTCGTGTCAAACGTGTTGTTGAAAACAGATTATGTTCTAACTCTTCAGAATAATATACATCTTCCAAGTTAATAATCTCCTGTTGACGCCTATTATTTTCCAACATTACGGCAAGCTGACCTTTATGAGTAGCGTAAAATACAGCATCTTTTTTGGCTGACACAAGTTTCAACGGAGGATTAAGTTTTTGAACATCATACATATTTTCAAGGGAATTTACAAGAAACTGCTGAGTACCGGAATCGAGCAAGAATTTCTCAGTTAATTGAATATAAGGCCTTTCCTCCTCAAACGAACTATTCAAAGAGGAATTACCAGACAACCAGCAGAATCAGAATCGCTGTCCACTGTTTGGACCATCGCCGCATAATTGATTTTTTCTTTTTCCACTTTTTTTGTGGATTTTTGGTCATTTTTATTTATTTGTGGTTTAGCAGACGGACATTGACTAACATAATGGCCAATACCACCACAATTAAAACATTTTATTTCTTTTTTGCTTTGTTTAGGTTCTGTTTTGCTTTCATTTTCTTTTTTTCTTTCAAAATTTTGTTTAAATCCCGAATCACTAGACCCATGTCTTTTTTCCTTATCTTGGTTATTACCTCGATTGTAATTATCAAAACGTTTATTAAATTTATTAAAATTATTTCCATTTTGGAAATTATTGGAATTCACATTCCTTTTTTCTTTTTGCTCACTATAGAGCTTATTGTTTCGATCAATCAATAACCGGTGCAAAACCTCGATAGTTCTTTTTTCCAATGGAAAACTACAAAATTCTAATAATGAAATTTCATAATCCGAAGGCATGGCCATACACAAGTGTTCAGTCTCGTCAGCCTCAGAAAGAATACTTCCAGAATCGCGTAACTCGCAAACTGTCTTCGAAAATAAATCAAGAAATGACTGCATATTCCCCCCTGAGCGAAATCTCATCTCATAGAATCGTCTTTTTGAATTGATATTGTCAATGGGCGTAGTGCCACGATATCTAGAGTCTAATTTTGCAAAAATATCGCCAACGGAAACGGCATCCCTTATTTTCTCAATAATATCAAAACTCATACGATCAAAAACAATCGCTTTCGCTTTTTCCTGTTTTTTAATGTATTCCTTCTGCTCCGGCGTTCTTTTTTCTGATTCCACCTTGTATACCGCTAATTCAGTCTTTTTATCATCTAAAATTTCAGCAAAACCTTCACCTCGCAAAAAACACATCACCGTCAGTCTCTAGGCCTCATAATTTTGCCCTTTGAACTTGTTTTTCGGTGTTTCATTTGACATTTTCAATTTTTAATTTCAGAAAAGCGAAATAAAATTCAGCAATCAGAAAACCAATCCTCAGAAACTGTCCTCTGATGCCAATGGATCAAGTACCTCTAAATGTATCTCTCAACGATCTCTTGAATTCAAAATTCAAAAATCAAATTTCAAATTCTCTATTGATAATCGCCAAGTTCAGTGCAACAAATCCAAAAATGATCAAAACGAGCAGGGATCACAAAATTATTATCTAAATAGCTCATAAGATCGCAGAAACAATTTTCAATATGATCAATAATCATTAACTAAACGATCAATACCGTTTTCAAATCAAAATTTCAACTTCAAATTTAAAATCCCAAAATGCAAAATTCTATCAGAGCCCAATGACTCGATCTAACTGAATTACAACCCACAATCCAAAATATTCATTCACAAAATGAAATATATGCAAACAAATACATGAACTATTAGTGGAAATGCATAATGTGCGAGAATATTATTGATTCAAATTAAAACTGTTACAAAATTACTTGTTTTCAAGTTCAAACTAGATACCAGATTTAGCAGCTTTTCTTGTCTTTACTTGCTGGTAACGGTTTCAGGTTTGAATTTTTCAGCAACAAACTGATGATTTCAAACTGCGAAATTTCAAAGGTTTTTACCTCGGAGGTTTTCGATACCCTTTCTGCGATCCAAATTCACCTGCCAACGTAACCCGATGACCAAATTTGGACTCCTGCAGCTTCACAATCTTTCGTTTTTCAGCTTCGATGATCAGAATCAGCGGACACAAGGACGGCCAAATCCAACCAAACGACAAAAAACGGATGGGAAATGATTAATTATATGAAGTAATGAACATAATAAAACATGATACTTTGCTGTTTGATGAATTTTCTACGTTTCGGCTACCGCCATATTGATTCTTCCAGCAATGATTTGGCAAAAAATTGAATGAACTGGATGTGTGAACAATCACTTTCAGCGGATATGTCGGCCGAAATTCACATTGATTTCCCCAATTTGGCGAACGAATTACATCCCACGAACAGCAAAATGAAACGAATCATACAGAAAAACGAAATTATTAATTACTTACAACATTCTAAATTTTTTGATTCCAATCACTTGAATGAAATACTACGAACGAAAAAACGAATTAATCACTGAAAAAACTTTCCCAAATGCTCTGCTATCATGTTGAGATTGTTAAAAATGGCTATTAATAACAATGAGGATCTTTCATTTGAGAGATTAATTTTCTAGTTCAATGAAAAACAAACGTTGTTCTCGTCACAAAGGTTTAATGCCCAGTAAACATATAACGCGGCCATGATGCCAAAGTAGATAGATAAAGCCTGGGTAGAATACCACAGGTGAAACGAATAACCACAGATACGAAAGAATGAATCGAATTACATTTACCGTTCATCACTCGTAGGTAGCGCTAATGTATGAGCGTAGTGAAGAGGTGACTGAACAACAAAATAATACTATATGAAGTGAGGTTGAAATCTGAAGTGCGGTTGAAATCCAAGGAAAGGAACAAGTTAGTTAGAGATACTTTAATGCAATGATTGAAGATACAAATTACAAGTTTGAGGAAGATGAACGATCTCCCTCCATTACGAGATTACAGTTTGAGTGGGAAATGAGTTTCAGCGTTCTCGGGTGAATGAATGAAAAAAGTCGTGTTTGTTCGCACAACCTAAATAGTGTTAGTTTATGTTATCGAAAGTAGTTGCGCTAAGTATTAGTAAGCGAGTGAAGATGGAGGGTAGAACAACACCCCCCCGCAGACCAATGAAACAAGCGAACTTGATTTATCGCGAGAACAAAAATTTTGAATTACAATATTATTACACATTTATGTTCATTTCCCAAACAAAAATAAATAAAACAAATTATATAAAATTAAATTAATAATGAATAATGTGACTAGATTACAACATATATTTCGATGTATCTTCGAAATTATTTATCGACATATTATATTACGTTAACGGATTTTGATTCGGATATTTTTCGAACTTTCATGTTGTTTGAGAAAAATTTTGTTCAATTTTGTTTAGTACTTGTTGAATAAGGATGTTCCGAAATGTGATAAACTAATATCAACTAAACGTGTGAAATCATGTCGATGATTTGTATTCAAATCTCTATTCATTCAAAAGCTGAATTTGCAGAGATGATAATGAATACCTATACGAAAATAAATTTTGTTTCAACAAGTATTTTTTGGCCTAAAGAATATAGTATATTATTAATTTTTTTTGAACATGTGATTTTTCTTTTCTCGAACATTATATTTTTCATGTACTATGTTACAAAAAGCGAGATTATTGTAATCAGTGATTCGTGACTTGACATATTATTAACTTTGAATATTTGTATTTCTTCCCCTTTTAAAATAAACGATTTCCCCATATAATTATTATGGATTTGATAAATTTTATTGTGAGAGATTTGATGTTGTTAATATTTTGTCAACTAGGTTTCTAAATTTTTGTTTGTCGAGACTTTTTGTTAGCATGTCAGCTAATTATGAATTCGTACCAACAGTTTTGAATTCAATTTCTTCGTCTTCTACCGATTGTGTAATGGCATAACATTTTATCATTAAGGCTCTTGCTCGTTTTTGAGCTCCTCCCGACATTATTCTGAGGGCTGATATATTGTCTTCAAATATTCTTACGGGGTCATTTTTTTTCAAATATTTATTTTTGTAAAAGGAATGTAACTTGTATATCGTCCAAAGCATCAAATACCGTAATAATTTCAGCAGCAGTTGAGCCTGTAGCTACGATTGTCTGTCTTCTTACATTCCAATTAACTAGATCCCCATTTAAATATATTAAAAATCCTGATATAGATTTTCCTAAATTTAAATTCGATATTTTTATTTCGTGATCTTTAACATCTGAGGCATAAGATGCATCAACGAAAGAGTGTATGCCTTTACTATCCGATGTGAATTTAATTGAGAATTCTTTTGTCGTGTTTACATATTGGAATATTCGTCTCACATGATTTTTTAATTTTGAATTTGATTTCGTTTGGAACCTTGTGAAAAAATTTACTGCAAACGAAATATCTGGTCTTGTTATTCTAGCCAGATATAATAGGGCTCCAATCATTGAACAATATTCTGTATCATCCGTGCAATTTTCATCTTCTTCAATTTTTAAAGATGTTTCTATTGGGGTATTTATGAAGTTTGATTCATATATATTTTTTTTTTAATTTTTTCTATATATCGTGATTGTATTAAAGTTATGGTATTTTCTTTTCTATCTCTGATGATCTCGAATCCTAAATAAAATCTCGGGTTATAAATTATTTTCATGGTAAATCTTTTTTGAAAAGAATCGTTTACATTTTTTATCCATTTGGGGGTATTTGACGCTATTAATATGTCGTCAACGTATGTAATCATAAAAATTATTTTTTCATTTGATTTTTTAAAGTATAAACATTTATCCGTTTTGGATCTTTCAAAGTTCATTTTTAAATTATATTCATTTATTAAATTGTACCATGATTTAGACGATGTTGATAGGCCATAAATAGATTTTTTAAGTCTTAATAATTTGTTGCTTTCCATTAATAAACCTTCCGGGGGCTTTAAGTATATAGGAACTCTTACAGGGGAATTCATATACGCCGTTTTTACATCATATTGAACCATTTCTAAGTCATATTTATTGACTATTGATAGGAACCATCTTACTAACCAAATTGGAATAACAGGGGCGAATACCTGTCCTAACTCATATTCAGTTCTATCCTTGAAACCCATAGCGACTAATCTTGCTTTTGGTTGGTGGTATCCTTCATCGTTTGGTTTTGTTACAAATACCCATATTGTATCTATCGTTTTTAAAGATTTATCGTAATCTACTTCTTCCCACACGTCCATTTCCCCCAATGAAATAAACTCATCATCAATAGCTTTCATTCATTCCCTTCTAAATGTATTATTTTTAACATCCTTATAGCATGTTGGTATACAGTCTTCGATCCACCTATTATCTATAGTTTTTGTAATGTTAAAAGTATTTATGTTGACTAAATTTTTTACAAAATTTGCTGGTTTAAGTACCAGTTCTTGTTCACAATTTTTTAAATTTGATATATTTTTATTTTTGTCAAACTTGCCATCACAAGATATATTGAATTTATTTGAAAAGGGGTCTCTAATGCAATATCCTGTAGTGGTATATCTCATGAGTATACTCTTTTCTCCCCTTGGTGCAAATTTTGGGTCTATTCTTTGTTCATTTTTATTTTTGGATTTAGTTACACTCTGCTGTTGAACTTCTAATGGAATATGCCTATAAACTAATGATCCAAAAATTTTTAAATTATCCAAATTGGGTTTTTTACCAAAAAAAATTTTGTATGGAGTTTTGTACTCTGAATTTACTCTTGTTGGTGAACTATTTATTAAATATGCAGCTGTAGCTATTGCATGTGCCCAATACTTAATATCCAGATAACCATCAATTAGTAAACTTCTTACTCTTTTCATCAAAGTTTGATTTTGACATTCAGCAATTCCATTTAATTCCGGCGAGTGAGGAACTACATTTTCAATTCGTACTCCATTTTCTTCACAAAATTTAACCAATTTTTTATCCGTGTATTCCTTTGCATTATCACATGTTATTTGACTTATGGGTGTTTCAGGGAATTTGTTTTTCATCGATTGAATAATATTTTTGAATTCTGTAAATACTTGACTTTTATTTGATATTGGTATCATGAAGGTATTTTTTCTTTTCCCTGGTCCATATGTAGAATTCCGGATTCTGTCACTTTAATTCCAGACATAATATCCAATGACAGATCCGGTACATAATGGACTTCCAATAACTCAATTGCTGTTTGAATTTTGTTTTCATTTTCTATTAATATTCTCATGTTTCCCATATGTGTAGCATATAAATACGTGTCTTTAAGTGCACACTGTAATTTAACTGGAATTTTAAATTTGGTTACTATGGGTGTGTGTATTAGTGTACACGACACCACACAAATACCAAATCAGGTCGGTTGCGTGTATACGTAGATGTATGTGTGCGGGCTGAGCCCAGTAAACAATTATGCTGCACAGACGATATGTACAGCCGTGAGCACAAAAAGGTAGTTCGTGGATTTTACCCCACTGGTCTGCTAGGTGGTCGACGAGTGTGTAATACACACTCGTTCGTCATCGACCACCCATCGCCATACCACTCTCCTCCTAGTAAGTTTCCGAGGAAACATAAGGTGACCTGTGATGCCAGTCAAGTGTGGCGCGACATTCACTACTATGCTCACAGATGTGGTTCACATAGTAGGACCGCCAGGTCTCTTCGGTTTGGGATTACCAAAGTTGGCTGGAAGGGAGGGACGGGATGGATGTGTACGGGGTGCTCGAGGCTGTGGAGTAGGGTGCACTCGAGTTGAGGATCTCATGAGCGGAGTCTGGGGACAAGACGTGGGGATGCTCATGAGGGGTGGTGGGTAGGTTACTGGTGGCGCCATTAAAGGCGGCATAACCAGGGCCGGAGGATAGACGGATGCCGAGAGTTGTAGATGCGGGGGAATGGGAATTCCGGGTGGAGGCATCACAACTTGGGGAAGTGACATTGGTGTTGTCGCTAGGGCGAGCAACAGGGCATTATGTGCTGCGAGCATGGCAGCGGTAAATTGCTCCCATGGCTGCAGTGTTTGATTCTGCAATACAGGAGGTACCACTGGTTGCAGTACAGGGGGCTGTACCACAGACGGGGTAGGCTCCTGTATGGAAGCTGGTGATGGAGTGGGGGTTTGGGACCGGGTTTTGCCCGTCCTTTGTCCCGTTTGAGTTCCATGTAGGAGAGACCGCGAGTGCGAGCTTCACACCGGGCGCGGCCACCCCCCTTACAGTTCAAACGGGGATGCTTCGCCGGTTTGCCATCAGCCAGGGGCCTCTTAGCGCGAGAGGTGGACAGCTGAGGCTCGGGGACTTTTTCCGGCGAAGGTGTTGCCGTTAGGTCGATAGTGGAGTGGTTATTGACAGCAGCACTTCCTGTCGGTTCAACCTCTTCGTGTATTGGCGAGAGTACGCATTGAGGGACTGATGTGGGGGTTGGGGGGATGGACGGTTGGGGCCGGAGTTGGATCGACGTCCATCGTTGTTTCTTCCTGGGTAGTTGGTGCGACCAAAGGGCGAAGTAGAGGCAACTTGCCTTTTGGGACTGACAATACCTTTTGCATGGCTACTGGTGCCTCCTCGACTTTGGAAGTCGACAGTTGGGGGACCACTTTGTTGCTGCAGACGGACGTTTGAAACCACTGGTATGCAACGTGGCAGTCGCTTTCTCTCGGCACTTCCGAAGGGGAAGTGGTTCAATCTGTTTGACCATCTTGAGCGGTGGGAATTCCCCAGAGGGGAGACTCGCCAAGGAAGACAGTTGAGGACCGGGCAAAGTCCCTTAGATTGAACGCATTGTACAACTTCGGCGAATGTGCGGGTGTCAATCCGCGCATAGCTTTGTTGTACAGCAGTCTGATCATGAGGTGGCGTCTCCAACAAGTACGCAGTCTTCCTGGGGAGTGGAACAAAAACCCGAGAACGAGAGCTACGGACAAGGCTGCGCTGTACAAACTCAGAGCCCCGAGCCGCCACTCCAGGAGCAGGCCAGTACTGTCAAAGGGGCACACCTCAACCCCTGGCAGCAGACTCCACCCTCTGCCTCAGCATCGATCGCCATTGCGGTACTCGAGAAGAAGTATGGCTTGTACCCTCTTGTGCAGGTCCGTCAGAGGTAAGCGTCACATCGGATGTAGAGGACACAGGCGATGTCTGCTTCACCAGTGGAGAGGTGGCAGTAGCTGTGGAGGAAGGAGACAGGGCAATGTCAGCTGGTGACGTTGGGGGGAGAAGGTGGGAGAGGGGAGCGATGGTCGTCTGCATGAGGAGACGATGGTGCATCGCCATTACCACCCTCTGTTGGGGGAGGAGTAGCCCTTAAAAGGGCTGTTTCTTCATCTTCCAAGATGTTGGGAATGCTGGGAGAAAGACGCTCTTGGGACATTTCACCAGTCTATTACGCTACGTTAAATATGAGTAAAAGCGCCTGATGAATAGCATTTGATGAAGAGTATTTAACAACCGGACGCGTCAAGAGAAGAGTGAGTTTCTAAAACACGAAATTTACTCGTTTTCTTGACCGTAACCGTCGTTTATTTTCGTCTCGTAAACACGAGCGAAGGGGTGGTTGCATCAGCTGTTGTTGCACGTTAATATTATGAGTTTGTTTTGTAGGCGGGGCCTGTTTGTTTTCCGATGATGAAGACGCGTCGTACTTATGCAACTGGGTGGCGCCACAAAACAATTTTCGTAATACGTCGTCGTCTACAACGCTTGACTTGTCGTCAGTTGCGTGAGCCGACTCGGACGAGTGCGGGAGGGGAAGGGGAATTGCAATTGGTTCGTTGTCGAGCATAGCATCAGCTGTTTGACTAGAAGACTGGCCAATGGGGTGCAATTGTGTGTTTTCCTTCGATAACACTTCGGGAGGCGATTCTTTATTTTGATCGTGTGTAATTACAATCGGGGAAGAATCGAGCGTGTCGTCTGTGTGTGTAGAGGACGTCGAATGTTGTGTTGAGGCATTTGGGGGTGAGTCGTCGTTTTTAGGTAAAACGACCTCAGATGACAATTCAACTGTCGGTCCCGAAGGATCATCGACGGAAGTTGAGTCATCTGGGTCGGCCTCTATATCTGTGTAGACATAGGCCAACTTTAGGCAATCGATTGATACGCGTGTGTGTCGTCCTTGTATGTCGATCTCGAACCATTTATCCGTATGGTTGAGGACTTTGTATGGTCCGGCATACGGTGGGTCGAGTGCTTTACGAGGTGTATCAACACGTAGCCATACGTTTTGGGCTGATTTCAGATCAGCTGGGATGTATGAGGGGGAGTCGCCGTGGTTGCGGGTGATTTGGGTGAACGCATTTGCACTTTCACAAATGCGTTGTGGAAGGCTAGTGCCGTCGATGTGAGTGACGACACTTGGTGGCCTATCTTCAAAGAAGTCAGCCAGGAGACGGAGCTCTTCACCATAAAGGAGTTGGGATGGGGATACGCTGAGGTCGGAGATGACCATCGAGCGTAGGCTGAGAAGAATGAGAGGCAAATCGGCTGCCCATTCTCTACACGAGTCTTTAGAGTTTTCGCGGGCCATGATGGTGGCTTTGAGAGTTCGATGCCAGCGCTCTATTTTGCCGTTTGATTGGGGTTGGTACGCCGTAGTTGAGATTTTATGTATTCCCAACTGGGGTGCAACCGAGTTGAATAAAGCACTTTTGAACTGGCGTCCCTGGTTTGTCGTTATGGTTTCGGGGATGCCGAAGGAGGACACCCAGTGTTGGACAAAGAGTGTTGCCATTTGATCCGCGGAAATATCCGTTTTCATGATGACGTGAGGCCATTGTGTGGCGCGGTCAATCATTGTCAGACAATGACAAGGACCGCTAACCGTCGGCAACGGACCCACGATATCGATGTGCACATGCTTTAAGTGATTAGTAGGGTGGAAAGCTTGGAGAGGGGCTTTGGTGTGACTACCAATTTTGGCTTGTTGGCATGTGGTGCACTGTTTCGACCAACGTAAGCAGTCAGATCGTAGGCCAGGCCAAATGAATCGATTAGCGATCAGACGGGCAGTTGTCCGGCCGCTCGGGTGCGAGAGTCCATGAATCAAATCGAAGATGGTTCTCCGATATTTGGCGGGTACGAAGGGTCATTTTTTCCCCGTGGATGTGTCGCAGGTTAAGAGTAATGTGTGTCTGGGTACTCCGAATGATTCGAGGATGAGAGCAGAGTTGGGGTCTGCAAGGTATTGGGAGAGTTGCGGGTCGTGTTGTTGGCAAAGGGCCATTTCATTGTAGGGCACAACACAGGGAGAGGTAGTGGCAGAGATTGATATACGCGACAAACAATCAGCGGCTATGTTGTCCTCTCCTTTGATGTAGCGAATATCCGTTGTGAACTGTGAGATATACTCAAGTTGATTTTGCTGGTGTGGTGAAGCTTTCTCACACGCCTGAAACAGGGCAGTTGTGAGGGGCTTGTGGTCCATATAGACGGAGAAAACACGCCGTTCGACCAGGTTACGGAAGTGCTTCACCACTGCAAAAACAGCGAGTAATTTGCGGTTGTATGTTGGATATCGGCATTTGGTGTCAGATAATTTGCGGGAGAAAAATGCCAAAGGCTCTAGCGATCTGGCACCGTGTTGATAGAGGGTAGCTCCTATCGCGTGGTTAGACGTGTCAGTTGCCAAGACAAGTTGTTTGGACTCGTTGGGATGCGCCAAGAGAGCAGCATTTGCTAACACCTGCTTTAGGTCACGGAAGGCGATTTTGGCAGTGTCAGTCCAAATTATCGGGGTTTTGTCACGTTTTTTATTGGAGTGGATAAGTGCAAAGAGTTTACTCTGAATGTGAGCGCAATGTTTAATTGTACGCCGGTAGAAATTCACCATTCCGAGAAAGCACTAAGGTCATGAATGGTTTTGGGAAGTGGGAAATCGAGTACAGCTTGGAAACGTTTGGGAGTGGGTTTGATACCTGTGCTGTTGACTCGATGGCCAAGAAAGGTGAGCTCTTCACATTCATGTTCGGACTTGTTACCGTTGACAGTGAGGCCAGCGTTGTAAATACGCCAAATGACCTCGGTAACACGTTCTTCGAGCTCATCGGGGTTGGAGGCTGTAATGAGGATGTCATCGATGTAGGCGTAAGCGTAGTCGATGTCTCGCAACAATCCATCAATGTACCGTTGGAAGGTTTCGGCGGCATTTCGAAGTCCGAAGGGCATATAGGGAAATTTGTAGAGACCGAAGGGGGTTATTACAGCTGTTCTAGGGATGTGTTCTTCGGTCATCGGGACTTGGTTAAACGCCCATACGAGATCTAATTTGGTGAATAATTTGGCACCAGCTAGTCTGGCGCGGAAATCCATAATATTTGGGACAGGGTATTTGTCGGGGATAGTTCGTGCATTGAGTGCTCTGTAGTCACCAAGCATGCGCCATGTTTTGTCGGGCTTCTTGTGCATGTGCAAAGGGGATGACCAGGCACTTTTGGAGGGTTGGCAGTCACCACGTTCGAGCAAGGTTTGGAAGGAAAGGCAAGCTGCCTTTAACTTCTCGGGATGTAGACGACGGGCATGGCAAAACACTGGTCGACCTACAGTTTCGATATCGTGGGTGACTTTGGTTGGGGAAATCCTCGGGCACAGGCCTTCTTTACCGGTTACACTGGGAAATTTATCGAGGATTTTTTGGAATCGACTATTTGAGCGGGCGATGGTAAGGCCAATCTCCGAGGGATAGTCGATAGGGCGAGGTTTACCTACTACGGAAAGTCCTGTGGTCTTATCAAGGGGGTGCCCTTTGCTAACATCGGGAAGCAGTTGGTAGTGGCTAAGGAAGTCTGCTCCGATGATGGGATCAGCGATATTGGCGATGATAAAGGCCCACTTGAATTCGCGACAAAGGCCAAAATCTACCTGCACCAGCTTAACTCCGTAAGTACTAATTGGAGTTTGGTTCGCCGTGTAAATTTGGAGCTTAGCGTTGCATTTCCGGTCTTCAGTGGTTGGAGGTATAGCCGATATCTCCGCGCCAGTGTCAACCAGGAAGTGATGCTCGCTAAGCAGATCTTCCACAAATAGACGGATTGAGGTGAAAACAAGTGGGAGTGCCATCTTGACTGACTCGTTTACTCGTTTCCTGAACGAGTAGGGGATTTGGAATCACGGTGGTCGCGATTTTGGGGTTTGTCCCACCACGATCATGAGGGGTCAGAGCAGTTGTGCAATTTCCTCCCAAACTGTTGGTGATACCAACAGTAGCCATCACAGGAATGGGAGGGAGAGCGGGTATTTACTGGTCTCTTACCATCGATGACTCGTAGCATCGTCCGTGGTTTCGAACGACCAGAGCTAGAGTCACAAGAGCGCAATCTGTCTCTGGACCTGGCATCGCGTGAACGCAAACGCCTGTGTTCGGGGAACGGGGCAGGGTCTTTAGGGGGGTCAACAGAACTCACCTGTTTTCCAGCCAAGAGCTGTTGAAGCAGCTGGGTAATGGTAGCTAACTCTGAGGAATTAGCCTTTGGTGCTGTCGACTGGGATGCCGTGGGAGTTGCGATAGTGGAGATAGTGCTAGTCGCAGGGGATGTCGACGGAAAGGTTTGCTCGAGAGCTATTGCCTCATCAGCTTTGAGCGCTGCCTGTTGAGAGGTTGCAGGCTTTGTCATGGCCAATGTCTGGCGGATATTGACTGGGAGGGATTGGAAGAGAAGGTTGCGGAGGACATCGTCATTGACTCTTCCTTCGTTTAGGGTGACGAGGCGGCGATGGTATGCCAAAGGCCTCTCGGAAGGTTGATGATGGGTGTTTTCCAATAGGGTTCTAATCCGGGTGTAGAAGGAAGGGGAAAATTCCTGCTGGATTTGGTTGTGGAGGTTCGACCAAGTGTGCAGCGAGTCATCGGAACTGTAAAGTAGTTCCCACACAGCATTGGCTACCTGGGTCGGCAAGTGGCCAGAGATTGCCAGGTAGAGCTGAGACTTGCTGGTATTGCCACTGGCGCAAGCAAGATTCTCAATCTGCTGCAGCCAGAGACGCACATTCTCGGCGTTGAACGGTGGAAGGCCTGTTAGTAACCGGGGTGGATGAGCCTGTAAGGGAAGCGAGGTGGTACATCCAATTGTGGCGGAATTTGCTTCCTGCCAGTGCGATTGATGACCGAGGATGGGTGACAACCTCAGCGTGGAACTGTCAACCGGCTGGTGCTGGTTGACCGGAAGTTCCTCGCCCAGAACGTAGTTGTTGAGGAACGGACCAAAATTTACAAGCGTAGAGAATTGCGGGATCGCCAAGTTTGTCAGTGCATTCGACAAACGCATGCTGACATGCGGCGTTGAGTGGATGGCAGATGTGGGGTTGGGCTGTTTCTCCGTCCTCCTGGGAGGATTGCGGACTGTGGCCTTTGCAGGTGTCAGTGGGAAAACCAGATCGTCAAGGGACAACGGGGTTAGTTTGGAGGCCATGGTGGTAATTGAAAAAGGAGGCTAAGTTTGCACTTTCCTTGTTGGCAGCTGATTGCCGACTGTTTGTTTTTCTTTGGGATGGCTGGTGGGTACTTGCGTACTGACGTCGAGCCTGGGAAGAGAAGAGGGAAAAATGAAAAAATAGTGAGATGGAAAGGGAAGGAGAAGGAGAACCTTCTCCGTCTGCAGTCAAATGCCGACTGATTTTTGTGGATGTTGGTCGGTACTTAAGTACAGACGAGCAACGAATAAAAGGGGAAGGAGAAGGAGAACCTTCTCCGTCGGCTGAAGAGAGACGACTGAATTACTTCTTCAGTTGTTGGCGGGTATGCCAACGTTTGAAGAAGGGGCGTGGTTTGGGAAATCAGCTGTTGGAAGCCGATTGGCTGTTGTTTCCAAGCTAGTTGGAAGTGGTGGGGAAGGAGGTAACGGTTCCTTCCCGGTTTATGGTGAGACGTCAACAACAAAAATAAAATACTTACGTCGGAGGTCACCACTTGTGGGTGTGTGTATTAGTGTACACGACACCACACAAATACCAAATCAGGTCGGTTGCGTGTATACGTAGATGTATGTGTGCGGGCCGAGCCCAGTAAACAATTAAGCTGCACAGACGAAATGTACAGCCGTGAGCACAAAAAGGTAGTTCGTGGGTTTTACCCCACTGGCCCGCTAGGTGGTCGACAAGTGTGTAATACACACTCGTTCGTCATCGACCACCCGTCGCCACAGTTACATTAATTAATTTTTCTATATTTGATGTGAGATGGACTTCCACCCCACCATCAAGTAACATTTTTTTTTTCAGTTGTATATAATTTTCATTTTTTGTATTATTTTTAATTAATTTTTTTAAAAGGCAGTCTTCATTGTTGTATTTTTTGACCATATATGATAATTTTATTGGTCTTTCTTCTTCTTTTTTGTCTTTATTTTTTGGTTTTTCTTTATTTTGTTCTTTATTTTTGGGTTTATAATCAGGGGATTTATTTTTGTAATGTCCTGTTTGGTTACATATGAAACATCTTTCTTCTTTATTATTTTTTCTAGGTGATTGATTATTATTTCTGTTACTATTTTGGTTTTTATTATAATTATTTTGATTATTTTGATTATTATTTTCATTTCTTGGATTATTATTTCTATAATTATTATTATTATTATTTCCATTATTATTTCCATTTGTGTTATTATTTCTATTCCATCTATTGTCTTTATTATTATTATAATTTGTATTATTATTTTTAAATTTATTCCCATTATTATCAAATTTTTTGTTAGATGATTGGTATTGTAATTTAATTTGTTTATCTCTCATTTTTTGATCACCGTCTTCTTTTAATATTTGTTTGAATATTTCTAAATTTTTTCTATTTTCAGAGAGGTTATCAAATTGTATTTTTGCAATGGTTTGCTCGTATCCTAGTGCCAATTGAAGATTTTCCAATTCCTCTTCTTCGATACTTTCTTCCCTGCATCACGAACTTCTTGTACTAATATGTCCCATTTATTTAAAAAACCTCTTATATTACAACCAGGTGTAAAGTGAAAATCTGTCCATTTTGATTTTGCCATATTTGCAACTATTTTGGTTTTGGAACCATAAGTTATATCTAATTTTTTTTAAATTTGATCTACCGTTTTACATTCCCTAATTTGTTTTGATACATTATATGTCATTTGTTCCATGATAAATGCTTTTGCACATTCTTGTTTTTTAAAATATGCTTTAGCAGAGTTCGAAGATGGTCTGTATTGTAAATTATCCATATTTTTAATATAAATTTTTAGTTCAGGGTGTGGTCCAAAAACATCCCAATATCCCAAACCCCTTATTAAAGCTATGATCATACGTTTCCAGTCCAAGTAATATTGACCATCAAATATTTTCCCACTTGGACCTTGTATCGGACGTATGGTTTCATCAGCTGACATAACATAATGTACTTGAGGGTGTGTACTCCCAGAGCCTGATCCTCCTTGAGGGGATGGGGTAGTGGTTCTTTCACTTGCCATATTCATACTTTCTGGAGTACTTGGTAATGTACTTAGTTCCGACAACTCAATTTTGAAAAGAAATAATAAAATTTATTTTCAAAAAAAATTAATTGCAAAAAAAATTTTATTTTATTTTTGGAAAATAAAATATTTATTTTTTATTTAAATTATTAACTTCCGTAATATTTTTTGTGTATATGTTTGTATTATAAAATATGAAAGAAGAGAAAAAAAATATTCCAACTAAGAATATATTTCAAAAATAAACTTGTAGAAATCTTGTTTAATTTTGAATCTTTGTAAGTGTGTATAACAAAAGGATCTATTTGAAGATTATTTTTGAAAGCTATCTATCTTATTTTATTGTAATAAATTTTCAAGTTTATGCATTAGTATTTTGAACAAAAGAATTTTGTGACTTGAAAGTTCACAGGTAAACTTGTCCAATATGACAAAGGATTTTTTCTTTTGTGACAATAAATTGTTAGAACATGAAATTTGTTCAAATATGAAAGTATTTTTCTTATTAATATTATATTATATTTTTTTAATTTTCGTAATTTTACGTATTTTTAAAGAAGATTTTCTCTTTCAAAATTTTCAAGAAAAATTCTGAAAGATTCTATCGAGTCCAAAGCTTGAATACTGAAAATATTTTTTGAAATTTCTATGAATTTTGCGACTTCGATACCTCTTTTATAATGAATTATTCCACTAACATTTACTGAGAAGGTTTCAAAAACTATTTCTCCTGAAAATGTTTTCCAGAATGGGAATTCAATTAAATTAATTATTACTTCTGTTATTTTTTCGTTTTCAAAAATATTTAATAATTTTTTATAATCTTTTTCTTTAATTTTTATTGTTCCTTCACAATTTGATGTGCAATTAGCAATTTGTTTCCAAAACCTTATCATTCGTAACCTGCTTTATTCGAACTTATTTTTAAGCTTAATCGTCCTGTGAAATTTCACTTGATTTTTACCAAACTAAAGGGGGTTCTTGAAATTAAGCGTTTCGGAATTGAAGGTAAAAAAGAAAATTCTCAAGGAAAACAAATTTTTTAATATTACTAATTTCGCTCAATCTCCCACAAAATCACTGAATATATCCCATCGTTTTCCGCAATAGTAAATGAAATATATAACTTGAAAGTATCGAAAATTACATTACCCGTAATCTGTGGAATTCCGTTGAATATTTCCCAGTTGAGTTGGTGAGTAATTGGCATTTTCCCATGAGTCAGTACTTGGATCAATCTCAGGTCTTCTTCGGAGAATTTCAGTCTTGGCAGCATACAAATTGGTTGAATCAGCATCGCTTGATCGACGAACTTTCGATGATGATTTTTAGCAGATAATGGCATTCAAAGATCACGATAATTGAGTTCGACGTAACAGCAATCTCTGATTTTTGAACTTTTTGATGATTCACCTTGCTGTAACAGACGATCCAGGTCCGAAGTAATTTGCAATCCCACTACGAAAATCCTTTTTGTTTCACCTTACCGCAAAAAGACGATCCAGTATTTTTCGGAAGATGATTAAAATGGCGTTAAACTATTTTGGTGCCAATGTAATTCAATTTAACCTCGAATAATTTTCAATAAACTTTTCGAAAAATTAAACGAAAAAAAATTCACTGAGTTAACGACTCATGAATTAAAATATACTTCGTAAAAAAAATTAACTTTTAACGAAAATAAAAGCTTATAGTTCCTTAAACTTTTGGACACTATAGCAAAAAAAAATTAAAATGAAAGATTAAGTATCGCTTTGTACTAACTGTTCAGGAATCGCAGCTCTGCCTACCATGAAGTTAGGTTGAAATCCAAGGAAAGAAACAAGTTAGTTAGAGATACTATAATGCAATAATCTAGAGTACAAATTACAAGTTTGAGGAAGATGAACCTTCTCCCTCCATTACGAAATTAAAGTTTGAGTGGGAAATGAGTTTCAGCGTTCTCGGGTGAGCGAATGAAAAAAGTCGTGTTTGTTCGCACAACCTGAATATTGTTAGTTCGCGTTATCGGGAGTAGTTGCGCTAAGTGTTAGGGAGTGAGTGTTGGTGGAGTGCGGAACAACACTATTTTCTATGGACCTATCGACTGACTCAGAATAAAATGATAATAATTGATAACAGTAAAATTGCTGCGATGAAATTATTAATTTTCTCCTGTCTTACTGTCAAAATTGTAGAATTATTTGTACGGGAATCTGTCAGTTTGTTTGTTCAATCTGACAGTATGTTATTATAAATTGTTATAGACTCTTCAGTCGTCGGTAATCGATGTCAACGAATTGTAGAGTTGTACGCTAATTTTCATTAGAAAACTTTTCAGCTATTTTCAAACAGTTTTTAAGTCTATTTTCAAATTTCCTTAACTCGTAATGATATATCACCTGCGTCAAATATCTCAGATCTTCATCGTTTCCATCGTTTACACATCAGGTAAAATTTATTTATTAACTGACTTTGAAATTATCAAACCCCAAATCAAATTAATGCTTGTGAAATGGTAATTCTCTTTCAGTGTTGTTGTATGCATCAGCATTTTTTGAAAACATTAACACCGTCGATGTATTCGATTATGAATCGGACGTATTTTTCGAAATTTTGGAACCCGTAGAATTGGGTTATACTTACCGAATTCGACCAGCGACAAATTTCGGTACCCCTATGGTGAGTTGTAAAATAATCTCTTGAATTAAAATTATTAAAAATATGATGCTAGCTGTTTTATTTCACTAATAAAGAAGTCTACGTTTGCAGAATGATACAATGAAAACATTTAAATCGAAATTGGTACCCACAGAACCGTATCATTGTTGTTCGGTTCCTGAAAACAATAACCAACTTCAAGGAAATATTGCACTCGTTGAGCGAGGGTAAATTTTTTGTTTCTGCTCATTTCATTCCCTAATCTGCGTAGATTTTTTGAATTTTTTGATATTATTCTTCATCCTTAGAAGCTGCACATTCAAAAGAAAAGCACTGTGTGCCGAGAAAGCCGGTGCTGTGGGAATAATTATATCGGATTTTGATTATGAAAGCGATTTATACATCGATATGTTGGACGATGAATCTGTGAAACCTACAACAATAAGTGCAGGATTTCTTCTCGGAAAAAATGGGTAAGGAAACGTACCGCACTTATCCATATGATTAATTTTAATAACAATTATGTTTTCATTATTAATTTATTTTGTTTTTGTAATTATTTATAGTCAAATGATTAAATCAACGCTGGATAAATTGAATCTTCCGTATGCGGAGATACGTTTACCATTAAATTTAACAAAAATTGGTATTCACAACAAAAAACAACCGCCTTGGATTGTGTGGTGAACTTTTCTTTGTTTCTTGGTGCGGACGCTTGTGCCATTTTGTGTGTTATCTCGGTTCTTAGTTACCTTACTAGTTTTAGTTAATCTGTAAGCTTTGCGTTCCAGTCATTTGTTAAATTTGTGAAGCATTATATATTAATTCAGTTTTCCAACTATAGTGTGATTATTTAACGATAACTTATTTGGGCTTATAACTACTGCAATCAATGTTTGTGATTTTAACTGGAATTTTAAAAAAGGTCTTTGTCCTATATAAAATACATTCGCTAGCATAGTTGCCGGTGAGATGGCCGTGTGGTTATGTTCACCACGTTTTTAGTTGGCGAATATGTAGGCCGCAGGTTCGATTCCCCAAACCGACAAAACCTATAGCTAGTTTTGTGAAAGAATTTTTCAGAAAAGCAGGAAAGTGATGATAATATTTATAATATATTTTTTTAATGCACTGTTTTTAAATTACTTTTTATAATATCCTGTCATATAAGTTGTAAATGATCTTAAATGGTGGTTTGAGTTCGTAAATATGTTATTTTTTAAAGATCACGGTTTCTAAATGAGTTGTGAGTACCTATTCAAATTACGATTACTCAACTTTTGAAGTGATTGTAATAGATCTCTCCTTAATTCCTTTTAAAAACTCGTATAAATACATATAAGAAAATTAAAAAAAATATTTTCGCCAGAATTCACCCAACCCACTATATTTTGAATTTAGTCACATAATTATTACAAATTCAATTTTTATTCAATTTTCTTGCAATATGATCTTAGTCGTTCATTTTGTATGAGCATTTTCGTTAGACAATAATTTGAGGTTTTTAATTTTTCAAGTCGTTTATAACGTAAATTAAAAATTATTATAAGTATAAGACTCTCATTTGTGAGAAAAAATCATGATTAATTTGAAATTAATTCGCTTTGGTTTCGTAGTTTTAAGATTCATTATATTTTCAATGTAGTCATGTGGACCAAGCATATTACTGTGATGAATTTTTACAGATAACTGTATCCTGTATTGTCAACTTTCATATTTTTGTTGAATATTAAGTAAGCAAAAATTGTAAAAATGATTGAAAATAAAGAAGTGTTAATAAATTTTGTATTGTGGAATACCTTGTTGTGAGAAGTATTCACACACAGAAGGTAATCAACAGCTTTGCATGTTCTGCCACATCATACACAAATGTATGGGAGAGCCAAATCCTAGGCAAACACTGGCAATTTTGTAGCCAGTTTTGTGAGTTTATATAAGGAAATTGACACATGCATACAGACACATGTATGTACATATATATATATGGTACTATGGTCATAATATTATGTTGTTTCCTATTTTGTATGGTGATAAGAAATGACAGCACATTTGGTACCAGGCTATGGCATCACTGAGATCTTTATCAGATGATTCATCACAGTCTGAACAATGTATCTTACCTGTATATATGTACAGATAAGAACATACAAAAATATGTGTGTTTATTTGTTTAACGTCATAAAGATGAATATAAACTACCCTTTTGGTGGTGACTGTTGTTGAGGAGTAGAAGCCCCTATACCTCATACGAGTATTGTCCCCACATGTATATTTCATTTTTAAACCATAAAATTTATATGCGAAACATAATACCATTTTCTCAACTCACACACCAAATACTTGAATGTTCTTTTGTTTATTTCTTCAAGGCACTGTTTATGCATACAAAAGTAGGAAAAAGGTCTCTTTTATATGATGATGCCTACAAACAACCAAATTGAAAGTTCACCGCTCCATAATTATTTAATTTTGTCTAAAATTCTATTCATAAATGAAGTTTATCTATTTAATTGAATAAATAATAACCTCTTTTTGGTGGATTCATTGGAAAAACATTGTACTCAACTAGCTGAGTAAAATACTACCTATTTCTTTACAGATATTCATATAAAATTTCTTCAATTAATATAATTCGAAGGAATGATTATATAAATAAAGATTTCAAAGCAATTCTATGTTAAACTAGAATTATGAATGATAGGTACCTATTCTAGATCTAGGTTTCAAGAATCTTTATGTCAAATCATACATATAATTAATAAAAATTAATGAAAAATAAATAAATGACCAAAAATTTTGCTGAGAATAAATTTTTGTGTATTCTAAAACAATTGAATAATACTAATATTATGCTTTAAAATGATCAAATTTGTTTAAAGAATTAATTATCCTCGTAAAAAATAATGAAAATAAGAAGAGAAGTAATATGGAAACTTGATACGTAAATTCATTGTTGGCTTAATTGGAATTTATAAAAAATCAGAAAATTTTTAGAATTGAGAGACTATAGAAATTTGATAATTGGCCCTATACCAGATCAATTCTCAAAATTTTCTGTTTTTTTTTTTTTTTTTTTTTTTTTTATAAAAGTTAAGCCTATTATGATATTTACAAATTGAGATTCCATATGACATCTCTTTTTATTTTTTCTCATTTGTACAAGGATAACTAATTTTTTAAAACAAATTTATTAGATCATTTTTAAGTACAATAGGTGTTGGTATTATTTTATTTAGGACACACAAAAATTTATTTTCTGCAAATTTTTTGGAAATTTATTTTAATCTTTTTTATGTTTGAAAAATTTGTTCTTAATGTTAGGATAATTTTATGAAAATTATATAAGTGTTCCATCTCCTTTTTGTAGATGTTTTATTTCATTTAAAACAATGTGCTAAACAAAACTTACAGCCTGTATTCAGAAACATCACTTTAACCTCCTTTCACTTAAACTTCACTTAAAAATGAATTTGACACAGTTTTGTATTGAATGTGGCAACATTTTATTTTTACATTGGAATTCTCATAAGAGATATAATGTTCCCACATTTTTAAGTACAAAATTGTGCAAAAATCTTTTTTTAAATGAAATTTAAGTGAAGGGAGGTTAAAATGATGTTTGTGAATATGGGCCTAAATGACTATTATTCCCAATTCTGAGATTAATAGCCACCTATATCCTACCTAATCTTATGGACAAACACCACCAGATATGCTGACAATGTAAAGTCATCATATTTGAGAGATGTTCCGATGTCACGCCACCTATTTTAGGTCGACCATTTTTGATCATGACAGTAAAATTACAGACACAGTATGTTTCAATTAAGTATAAGTAATAGGTTAACTAGTGGTAAAGGTAATGTTACATTTATAATTAATTTGTGTGATGTAAATTGACTTTTAAATTATAAAAAGAGATATAAAATAGTACCTGTCTCTATTTTATCGGGTTATCCATCTATTTGGAAAAACTCAGTAAGTACAATAAGGTAATAAAAATATTTTAAATGAGTATTGGTTATAAGGAAAAGAAATGATTTTCGTTTTTCCAGGAAATGTAAGGGAAGATTTTCTCTTTTTTTATTCTTCTTTTAAAAAATTCTTTATCACACCGAGAAAAAATCTATATTTATATCGATAGATATGCGTTGAAATATATCATTATGTGTATATTTAAACATATTGATATGAATTGTAAAATTATCGATTTGTTGGAAACCAGTTCCGATGAGTTAAGACCCAATTAAGACAATTGGACACGTCAAATTTCACATAGATCCAATAAACCATGCCTGATAATTATATTGTGGGAACAGGAAAATTAATTTTCAAACCTTCGCTGTAGGAAAATGAACAATATATTTTACGTTCATGATTCATTATAAAATAGTGATTTACCACCGGTGAGTTGAGATGAATGTATTCCTCAGATTTCATATAAGTCGGTTCAGCCATTCCTGAAGTATTGACGGGACATACAATATCGGCCAAATTGATAGAAAATTTAGTAAAAAAAATAAATTCATTGTGAGCCATTCAGACTTCTGAAGGTAGCTGAGAGGAAACATTTTAACAGAATTCTAAATTAGCATCGTAAAAATTAAAAGCTTTGATTCGATGAGCTAATAATGCGACGACCTTTGCATAAATCTGAATTACTTGGCGATGGAAAAGAGACGTACCTAAGTATAATGTATTGGAATACGACGCAATATAATAATTATAAAATATTATTTTTTTATTAAACTTTTTAGTTTTCATTTTTATTAAATGATTCCCACCAACAGCTGAACTGGCCAATTACAGGTGGAGACATTTACAACAATATTCACTATTCTGAACGATTAACAAATGACCAAAGGCAAAACAAAAAGTACCCTTGCAGCATACACACTCGCTCAAGTACTACTTATAGGCATACCAACTACTGCATTGAACATAATAAGAATATAATATTTAATTTATCCATTGTATTTCTTCACATACCAAGATACACATTCAACACTTACAATAGCAAATAATGAGGACATGGAGTCATGGACCCAAACACACTAACGCTCCATAGAGGAGGAGGATATATCAGAATAACAAAACATGCAAGAGTAATGGTGTATGCATCGAAGTGGTAGATCTATCTTGCGATTAAATTTTGATGCCATATTTTTGAAAAATTTCAGAATTTATCGAATATTCAAGAATCAACGAAACCGATCAACGACCCAATTAATTTTCGTGGAGTCGAACGTATCCATTTAAAAATTATATTCAACATTGGTTTGCACACTTAGGTAGGCACGTAGTTATTAAATTTAGTAATGTTCGACGAAATTTTCGAATCATTTTCGTAATTCTCTCTCAATTACGAAAATTTTGATTTTGATTCTTAAATTTTATTGAGAACAATGATAACCCAGGGTCTATAGAGAAAATAAATTCCTATCATACCAAACGATCGATATATTTTTTTCAAACGTATTTATCATTTCCACCTCAATTCTTCAATCATCAGTTCGAAAACAATAGAACGAAAAAATTTTCGAAAAAGTTTACCTACTATAGGTGATTTTGAGGTTACACATTATTTCATTAGAGCAATCCTTACCTATGTAGTTAATATTATCAACTACCTATCTACTACAGCTACAAATAAAAAAAAAAATAAAAAAATGTAATTATTAGGTTGTAATAGAAAACTTTTTACCCGGAAAAAGAAGATTAGGTATTCATATTGAAATTCAGTTTATTACCATTCTTTCACTCGGTTTTTAAGATTAATTTTTTGTTGGCTTTGTCCTTATACCGGATGTCCTGGGAATGTACTGCGAAACTTGGTTAGATCAATTTTATTCATAAAATACCTACGCTATGTAAAAGAGCTAATATACTTATACTTGCATATGAAGTTGCATAGCATTTCTTTGATAGGAGTAAATTCAAAATGTCAAAAAACGACTGCCAAACTTCATCGCTAGATAGGCTGGATCTTAGTGAAATTAGTAGAAAATGTTTTATTAAAATTTGGTACAAATTTTACATTAACGGACTATAAAAGTGTTTAAGTAGGTTTTCTGCGAAAATCTACTTACTAATTTCGTTCTCAAGCAATGACTTAAGGATAAGGGTAATTGTACGTTTTTGTTTCATGACTAAAGGAAAATTTTTGCTCTATTTTCGAGAATTCATATTTTTATATCATAGGTTATGTAATATAGTAAATAGCTTATACCATAATAATTATTTTGTCAGTTACATGAATCAGATTTTTATAAAAATTCCTAAGCAAAAAAGAAAAAGTCGACAAAAAGGCTAGATGTGTTCCATTCACATAAATTCGATGAATTTTCCTGAGAAAAATTAGTGATAAATATAAAGTTTAGTGAGAGTTAATAAGTTAGGAGAAAACGTGAATTAGTCAATGTTAAAAATCTTTTAATTTAGAAATATAACTAAGCAAAAACAGAAATACCTGCAAATGCCTTAGTTTTAGAATGTTGTTCTTTTTGACTGAACACCTTTAAGAGATTATTATTAATAGCTGAAAAATTTCAGTAAATTTGATAAACATATGGGGAAAAACGAAAATACCTGAGAAATGAAACTTAGAAAATTTTATAAGTGCCTAGTCAAAATGTAAGTTATGCAAAATACAATTATTTGTAAAATTATAAACTTTTCGCTATACCTAAAAGAATAGGTAAGATAATTAAGTACCTATTCCTCTTTCAAAAAAAGTTTCAAAAATAATATCACCACCTCACCTAACCACGCACTGTCCTTGCAGTTATAATGTTTTAGACAAAAGTGTAGAATTCAGAGTTTTTTGCCTCCCACGGCATACTCTGACAAAATTTCAATGTCTATTTTGTTTTCTCTCATGTCAGAATTATGAATGAAAATATGAAGGACACAAAAAAGTAACTGTTAATCAGATTGGAATGCGGACATCGTCGTGTTCTTCCACTTTGTTGCCAAGTACTTACTAGCTGGTAAATAATGTCATCTCACTTCATTCCTATTTTCTCTCTCTCTCTCTCTATTTTTCTTTCCATTTTTCTCTTTACTTTTCCACCCATCCAAATAAATATTTTATATTGTTTTTCTGAATTATTTTTCCATAAAAATTATTACTCATTTTTGTTTCTCTCTTTTGGTATTTTTCCTCTCAATATTTTTCTTCTACTTTTTTATTTACAACTTTGCAGGGGATACTTTTTATTTATGCACATACCTATTATAAAATCATAAAGTACTTACCAACAATACTATACTACATTTTTTATTATAGTTTGAATTCCTTTGGCTGGTTTCATCTTAATTATTGACTTTTCATCTCTCCATTTATCATTTTGATTGTTTTTACATAATGCATGATCTAAAAAACAATACATTTACAATGGTATTTTGCGAGTGAAAAGTAACTCTTATCATTGATGGATGTAATCTTGTAAATGAATACGCCTCCATGTAAAAACATGAAGAATCTTTTTGCATGGAGGCACATTCACTTTTCATTGAGGTAGAGGTTACACGTTCCAAGTGAAACGTTAATTCTGCCACAGTGAGGTGGTTGATACTTTGTTCCATTTTTTATAATTTTTGCAAAAGACTCATTATTATGATAGAATTTTAACATTTCATTACTTTTTGATCATTAATTACCTATATAAAATATCTTCCTCAATAAGGTTCAAAAGTGAGTTTACATGACTCGGGAATTGCTCACTCACTATGCTCATTTCACAAACTTTCCTCACATGCAGACGCTCACTTTTAAACCTTGGTGTGTTATATACTATTTCTCTCTGTCGAAAATGGTTATGGATCTATTTAATATCACATTTGAGATAAGATGACATCTAGGTTTTTGACAAAATCTCTTCATAAATTCGCTAGGTATTATTTCTTTTGTGGAATTTCATCTAATTATTTTTATACGCCTAATTTGTAGTGATATTTAGAAATGGTTTCATCTTTTATAGTCATGTTTCTCATTTTATTCTCAAGGTTTTTAAATTAATTGAAGGCCTACTTCTGTATTTTTAATTTGCTACATAGTTGGTTTCTGTTTTTGGTTGCTGTCTAACCAACTTCTCTTCATAATCAAGCTTAAATATGCTTCATAGTTGGGAGTAGATTACTATGAATTTCAAGTTTATACTCAGATTTTGTATAAAATGGAAAGCAATTTTTATCGTTTGGGTCACTTTCATATTTTTGTAAAGTAAAATAAATAAAATTCCTTGCTTAAATTTGTGGAGTAATTGTTTGTTATCCCAGAAATGTATATAAAAATGTTATCGACATTCTATAAATCAATGCTATAGGCTCTCATTTATACAAAAATTTTATCAACCATATAACCTAATATATGGTTCAATTAAGAAACAACCGACTTTTTTTTTAATGAAAATTGATATTTCCTATGAGTTAATAAAGTGGTATTTTCAGGGTACCTTTTCAGTCACTAAAAGTACCATAATCCGCCGCCAGTAATTTTCTAAATTGAAAAAACCTTCAAAAATTCACAAAATACATATAGACCAAACCATATGATTGATAAATTTTATTCAAACTCCATGTATAATTTATAAATTTTGTGCATTAAAAGCAAAACTTTAATTGCAAGAAAATATTAGAACTTATATGTAGGTAGATACCTATTTCCTGTAGATGTATAAAAATATTTTCAATTTCTCTTAAATACTAGGTACCTACCTAATTATAGTAAAGAAACTATTCCTCGACACTTATTAATTCATTTTGCTAATAGCTAGACAAGTGCTGATAAAAAAGAAAATTTGATTCAGGTTGTAGGAGGCTTCGGAATGAAAATTTATTTTGCCAAAAATTGTAAAAATTGAATGAATGTCAGTGGCAGCACTAGTGGGCCAAGGTGGACGTTGGCCCAAGCAAAAAAAGTCCTTAATTGCCCATCCAGAAAAATTGGAAAAAAGTAAAGGGAAAATGCAGCACAAAAAATGAAGAGTAGAAGGGGAAAAAATTAAACAATATTATAATTTTTTTTAACCCATTTGACTGCGTTATCTTGGATTCTTAGCCTACTTTGGCCCATGCAAAAAAAAAGTTTGTAATACCATTAATAAATTCCAAAAAAAAGTGCCAATTTTCCAAATTTTAATAAAAAGCTGCATTTTTGGTGATAAAATTATACAATTAAGTATAAAATTTAATTTAATTTTATCTAACACGTAGCATACTTTGCCTACTACACATCATCTATCATGAAATTCGGGTGATAAGATCAGTTACAGATCTAGAGACCTATTATGAAACGTTTAACTGAATAAAAAAATTCTCTATCGTGTTAATTCTGTATCACTCTATTATGAAAAATTGGTTCATCAATACTAATTTGGTAACTTGACGCGTTAATTTATTAAGTTAAAAACTGGTCAAAAGGTGTCTAATGTCATTAGGTATCGCATTAACAGTTTCATAATAAGTCTCCTTATAATATTCGATGATCAAAAGGATTAAATTTGAAGAGGAAGGAAACGATTCTGCTTTTTCAAAAAAATTCATGCTTTTTACATTTAGAAACATAGAATGCTGTAATCGATGGTTCAATTTGTAACGATGTGTCTCCAGATCCTGTAATAATAAGTGCATTATCTACGCTTCACTAGAATTAGTGGATGTAGGTATAACGTTCTTTTTCTGAATATAAGTGTATTTAATTTAAGTGATATATAGATGACATTGCCTTAAGCAAGAAAACGTAGTAAAACATTTATTTTTGATACTGTTGCGAGAGTAATTCAATACTTTTAAATTACATCAACAAATAAGATAAGTTACAAACATTTATCTTTTTGTTAGAGTTTCACTTTAGTTATTATAAACACTTTAAAGTTATACTTATTTCTATTTCTTAATATTAGTGATGCCTAATGTCCATAGCATCGAGTATGGACCCTAACATTTCTACTCGACTTCAGGTTTAGGAATGACCATGTCTTCAAAATGAAGACATGACATTACTTTTGTTTTCTTTGTTTCAATCAAAAGATGGCCGACCAAAAAAGGTGGCGTGACACGGAACATCCGCCAAATATGATGACACTTTATTGTCAGCATATCTGGTGGTGTCCGTTTGTGAGAAGCTAGGTAAAAATATAGACAGCTATTATTCCGAGAATTAGGAATAATAGTTGTCTATAATTTGTTCGACACGTTTTTGTAGACAAACTGAATCGTCTGCAAAAACGGTACGGAACAGATACATAACCAGAAAGATTAATTTGTAATTTACTCGATTGTTATTCAAATTTTGCATTTTTTGTGCGGATATCTCTTCAAATGGCGCATAAAGTTAAAATTCAAGTTTTTAGTGCTGATTTTCACATTTTTTGGTGCCAAGAAATCCATGTAGGCAACATTATTATTACTAATTTTTTTTTTTTTGGAAAGTTTTGCAATTTTAAAATCCGGGCTTAGTGGGCTTACGGAGAAAATCGACGCGGGGTACCTATTAATTGGAAATTTAGTCATTTGGATGAAGTTTATTACAAATGTATTGTGTCAGAAGCAACATAGGCCTATCCTAGTAGATGAACGTAGTATGTTAGTTTCTCTAGGTAAAATTTGATAGGTACCGTTTCCTGTTCCTGATTACAATAATCGAGTATTATACATACATGCAACATGAGTAACAGTGACGGTGGCAAACGTAAAAAAAAAAGAGAAATAGTTGAGGTCATTTACTTGATCGCACATTTTATTGGGGAAAGAGAAAAAAGCAAACTGTACATTTCACTAATAAAATTTAAATTAAAGGTCACTGTCTCTTCGTCTATTCGCACCGATATTTGCCTTTAATAACATTGCACTTCATGGAAGGGATTGGTTTAATAAGAAAGAGAAAAATAAAAAATAAATAATAGACCATCGCAAAAACATTTGAGGAAGAAGAGCAGAAACATGTTTTTGTATCGTCCATCCTCTCGCAATTGCACGTCAGACAAACCAGTTTCTCGGTAAAAACCCAATGGACAACTTAATTTTGTACGAGCTAAAGCAATTTTCAAGGTGATAACAGGCTACACACATACGATTACATACGTTTTTATTCGCAGTCAGTCAGTTGTTTGCCGGTGATCAAATGTAAAAGAAATTACTAACGGTAGTGCTACTTCGAAACTTACTAATTCACTGTACATTATCAACAACTGATTTCGGTAGCACAAAGTTAACATAAATTAGTTACCTACTTTTTTTGTGCGGGTAGAATTTCATACTTAAATTTTAAATCGATCGTTTTGTGTGCGGTTACATTATAATATGATCCAAAATTAATCACAATTTTGACGGTAAGTGTTCCGCGATGCAGTTGTTGTCCCATAAAAAATACAAACTTCGTGTGTGTGTTTGCTTACAATTATGCTGACCTATAATACAAATGCCAAAACGAAATTCTGAAGATTTAATTCACAGCAAAAAGTTTTCGTCTCTCATAGAAATATTTTATTTTTTAGATTTTCATTTGAAGGGTCAAAGTTAATACATACTAATTAAATACTTAATAATTTTCCTCACTATTGATACCTACCTATTTGAAATAGGTCAATTATTATAAAAGTTATTTTGCTAATGATAAAGTTATTCCATTACCATTAAATAAAAGAGCAGAATTTAAAAATCGTTACTCATTTGATTTATAATAAATTTTAATGAATATATAATCGATGAAACCTGATCATGTTGACATATTTCCTGTCTACAAAATATGGCGACTTGTAAAACACTGTAGATACTTAATTAGGATTGTTACCATTCAAAAAATGGACTACAAAACAAAAAATTAAAAACAAAATATTGTAAAATTTAAAAAATGAAGGTTGTTATGTATTGTCAGGCAAAACTTTTTTCTATATACTTACAGTAAACAGGCATAGTACTTAATATTCAATACACAACATAGTTACCAACCTATATGAACGTCTTAAGGAGAGGAATTTTATAGTCTGGTTTTTGAGAAATGAAAATTACTTGGTTTCTGTTAGTTTTAAATTTTATTTTTGACATCCATCCATTAAATGTTAGAAAAATCATTTACCTACCTACATTATAGTTGCTTTTAATTGTGCGACCATTGATAAAACCAATTTCATTAAGTGATCGCGTTTCCATAAATTTCTCTTGCAATGGCTGGAGGTATAAATAGATAATATTTTATTACCTAATATGGGTATTCAATAAGTAGCTACATTTTTCATCTTATGAGAATATAAAATTCTTTGGATGAACTTCGAACGTATAGGTACATTATCTGAGTTTTATAATAGTCGAAAGGTCAGTTAATGTGTTTAAGGTTAAATTCACGCGTATTCCGTCTGTTTTTTCTCTGCTCATCCGAATTGTTCCCTCAAGGTTAGTTTTTCTTCCCAATTTAATAAATACGTAAAAAATCGGAACAAACTGAATATTTGGCGTTTAAAAGAGAGACTGATGATAGATGTTTGGAGTAGACTTGTCATCAACAGAAGTCAATTTTTTATACGTTTAAAAATGCATATAATTATATCGTATTTGATCCGAAGAACCAACTCGATAATAAGAATCGTAGGAAGGAAGAAGAAATTCGTGAGTCCGTCCGGCTTCGCCGGAAAAAAAAATCAAAATTTAATAATTTCTGCGTTATTTAGGTACCTACCTACTACTGCAGATATTATTCGTTTTAATTCGTCGAAAAAAAAAACAGTGTTTTTTTGTATAGATCGATAATTTTTGTGGAAAAAAAAAAAAAATAAATTAAATTTCTATTCATTTTCGAGAAATGATCGTTCAATACGTCAGTTTTAACCTTTGAATAAGTTTGACGCCGTCTGAGTCATTTGTTTAATCAAGCATTGCATTTGTTTCTAATTATAGATTTTCGTTATTTCACGCAACATGAAGTCATTTTGTCTGTTGCTGATTACATGGGCAGTATGCATATCAGTTTGTGGAACAGATTTATCATATAGTCGAAAAACTAGGCAAAGTGGTACGGTAATGATCGTGTTAATTATTTTAGTTTTAATTTTTGTCTATTTGCAGCGCAGAATGCGCTTGTTTCTTACATGTAGGTATAGGCTATGAGTAAGTGGGACCAGAAATTGAAAAAAAAAAAACAAAAAAAAAAACAACAAAAAACAAACAAAAATCGCAATGTAATATTCTTATTAGTCACTAATTTCTCTGCCACGAGTCCTAACAACGATTTTCAACACCCGTCTCAGTACGCATACGTATTATAGGCGAACTTACGGTTGTAGTGTTGGTCTTTCAACTAATTACATTTCGTATGGTATTCAAAAGATAATTTGTTTTTAATAGGAAATTTGATAGAGACGAGCATTAAAATAGTGAAATGAAAAATACATTCTGAAGAAACTTTTTTCTTTTCTCGATATAAGTGTGGAGGCCATCAGTACGGAATATAGGCTATTTGTTGAAGGTCAAGAACAGTGTCTGAGCGATTGACGTAGCAACGGTGTAATATCGTTATCATTATTCAGAAGCAGCGATGGGGAGGCGCACTGGTTCCTCCTCGCCTTTTAAAAATAAGTAAATCAGAATACTGTTTCCTTTCATGAACGAGTCAGAAATAAAACAAGTAGGAACAGTTTTGTATTTTTAAAAGTCAGTTTTACCCCTTTTCTCCCGTAGAAACATTCACGACTTACTATTGTTTTGAAAGTATTAGAAGGTATCTGTGTATGTATCCAGTGGCGGCAACGTATATGTAACCGGCGCAGCCGCTGCTACATTAAGGAAAATTTGGCTACACTTGGAATAATGACAAATCAATACAAACTTTGTTCCTTGGAAGTTTGGAAGGATTTTTTTTTTTTTTACTTGCTATCTAAACTGCCACTCTTGTAACTCTCTATTTATCTATCTATCTATCTATCTATCTGTCTATTTATCTTTCTATTTATAGAATCATAAACGATTGTTCAAGTATAACTGGAGAGATTTAGAACTGATTTTAACGCGGTTTTGCGTACTTACATTCGTTATCTCGAAGAAGGTTTAAATCCATCATAAAATTCTGTAGCCCCCCAGAAAAAAAGTTATAGACTTTGATCCCTTCAACCCCTCTAAAAATTGTTTAATATTTTTCACCCCTTAAACATATTATTGAGTCCCCATAGTTAATTTTTCTATGATACCTCGTTTTCGTGATATGGGGTGCCAAAAAGTTACAAAATTGAAGCAGCTATACTCACGGCCTTAGGATACAAATAAGGATTAGAAAATGGAAAAATATGAAACAAAGGTTATATGTACTTTTGGAATGCGATGGAGGTGGTCTCCTGAATCAGTAAAAAAACGACTCCACCCTCACTCTGCGCATCTATGAATGGAGCTGTTCCTAAAAAAATTTAGCGCACAGGCATTTTTTTGAAGGTAGTTACACAGTTTCGAACGAAGATAGTTGATTGAAGAAAATTGTAAACAATTTTTTAGCACGAGGGTCTAAAATTATTATCAATAATGTTATATTTTTCCGGAGAAATATTGATTTCCATTCTTTAAATCCACTATCCGGTCATATAGATGATCCTTATAACTTTGGGAACCTAGATATCATCTTAATTGTATTTTTCGCTAAGCGAAGATAGGAAAGGAGTTAGAGGGACTGGGAAAATTGGGGGAAGGAGAAAGGGGAAAGTGAAAATTATTAAAGTGGGAGAGTAAATGAGGGGAGTAGGGAAACAATGGAAAGGTGAAGAACAAGAAAACGTGGATGACGCCACGGGTAACATGTAGCATTTAATAAAATTTAACGCCTACAGTGTTCTCGCAATATTTTAGTGATTGAAGTTTACCAATAAATTGATGAAACATGTGAAATTCTGTGGGAGGGGGTAATCGGATAGCCGTATCCAGGGTCCACGCTGTCGGAGTGGACTTGAATAGCTCGTCGAACGTCCATACCTAACGAACGTCCTGCGGTAACCTATCTATTTTTATTTCGGATGACTAATTCAGCTCCTTTGATTGAATGAGTAATTCTTCCATTTTTTCTGAATTTAAAACACCAATCGAATATAGGTCTATTCGATTTGGCAAAACGTGAGGCACTTTTACCCATTTCAAAAAATTAGTTGTTCGATTTGAAACAGTGGCACTCTAGTTCTCCCAAAAGCCTGTTTGATTTTTCGTAGTAGCACTCGGAAAAAAACTTTTTCCTGTAACAAAAATCTATTTTTTCAGTTTTGTCAGGTCGCAGAACTGATACAGAAGTAAAACTGTTGGATAGAATTGAGAGATAAATTTTGACAGAACTTGTTTAGATCTAAAAGTCTCAAGTGTAGTATACGCTTATGTCAGTCGAGCACAGCGAATCTCTCAGATTTCTGTCGCAGTCTCCATGCTACACATAATTATTCATAATTTTTTATTCAATTTGAATTTCTTCATTTATTTTACCAATATTTTTCATATTAAGGAAATGAATCATTTGTGAACGACAGATGTGACCCACGCTGTAATGGGACTTTCGTTGAGATCGCTTAAAGCGTTATTTTGGAAAATGAACCCTGTAGAAAACATTTTTTCAAAATTAAAACAAAGAGGTAAGGAAAATTCCCCAAAATCTGATAAAAATGGATCCTTTTATTGAATACGAATAGACCGGGTGGCTGGAGGTTAAACAACATAATTTCTATAAGATCAGTATTTTTGTGTTCCTAAAAATAAAACAAATCCTCTTGCAAAATATCGGGAAATGTTTTCGGTCCAAGTTATAGCCATCCAAAGTGGTGGGGGAGTCAAAACTCCCATGCAACGTTCCAAAAAACTGACAAAAATTAACAAAATTTGGTAACATATGTATATGGAAGTATGTATTTATGTTACCTATATTTATTTTCGCCAAGATTTCAAAGTTTTATCTATATTTGGAGGAAATCGATGGGGTTTGCCACATTTTAGGTAAGTAGTTGTATCTTTTTAACACTTCTTTATATCACAAAAATGAGTCCCACCATTTTATTTGGAGGAAAAAATACACCAAAAAGGAGTACTCTTCTCTTTAAAATTGTTTTCTAAGGTTACATTTGGTAGAAGATTACAAATGGATGCGCGGTTGAGTGCGCGAAAAGATGAAATACTGCCTAAATTTATGAAAAATTTTAACTAAATTATAATTTTCAACCTTATTTTTCTCGAAACTATTGAGTATTCACAGAAAGGTAAAGTATTCTTTTTTATATATTTTTCCTTCAGAAATAAAATGGCGACATTTATTTTTTGATAAAACCAAGATTTAAAAAGATACGGTCAGGGAAAGTTTTTCTATTAATTTATAATCTCAAAATATGCGTTTGAGATTTCTTAACTAATTATGCATTTAAATATACACTTATAATTTTGAAAATATGCATTTATACTCGTATTATTTGTACCTATCCGACAATTTTTCGGTATCAGAAAGGTATCGATTTGAAACGACGACACGAATTTTTGAGAAAAATTTTTTTTTACCAATTCCACACGGGAAAATACAACAATTTCTTCAGTGTTAGTGCCGCACTTTTCAAAATCGAACGGCCGGTTTTTGAAAAAACTTTAAGCTCTCTACTGTTTGCTCAAAATCAATTCATAATTATCAGATTGCTTCATAAATCGGTAAACTAATTTTAAAACTCGATCTCTAGTTCAATTTTTTCAAATGTTTTAAAACAGTTTCAAAAATAAACTTTATTGCACTGCGACGAGTTTCCTTCATATTTCTCAAAAATAAGTAGGCGCTTAAGTATACATATACACACTGATTTCTGTGACCGGCAATTTTTAAGTATTTGTTTACACATTTCATTCTCATTGTAAACTACTTTTGTGTTGTGTCAGTTAGTCTACACAGTGACGTACGCATCGAAAGTTTTATAGATGATTTATTAGGCTACCGTATTATTTTCCCTTTTTTTTTTCGCCAATTAAAATTATAAAATTGATACATCTAGGATTTAATTTCGAAAGAGGGTGGCACTGCAGCTCTCCAGAACCTCTCCACTATGCGCCATTACGTGGCTAAATTGGTTCCTTTTTAAGAATTTTAATTATAACTGAATTTTAATAAAAGTTTATTAGAAGGAAAAAAAAGAAGAAAAAAATGGGGTTTCTGAATATTAAAACTAATAATTCGAAAGGGTAGGGAACTTAACAACATTAAATTTTGCTGCTAACAAAGTGCACAAACTCCGACTGATTAGCTACTTTTTTTTCAATTCGGGTGATGACGAGTCAAAATAACAGATTAGAGGGGAACATTTTTCAATCGGTAACGAGTCAAATTGTGCACATTATAAAGCTCAAATTTATATTCGTGACGATTTCAATGGTGTCTCACCAATAATGACTCAAATTGTGACGAATCGTACGCATACACGACGTACGCAACTCCCTTTATTTCTACCTAAAATAAGCAAAGTTATAAGTTTGATTTTTCCACTTGGCTCATATCGTTGAATTAAATCCAACTTACGTCATGATGCTTAGATTTATCATCTTTGAGCAGGCTAAGTACCTAAATTCGTTTTTTACTGCGAATGAAGATATTGAGGATTGGTTGGTTCTGTATTTCACTACGAGTACATCATTCATTTCTTACCATCTGCATGGGTATATTCCAGCTGGAAGAAAGATAACTATTTTCACCTATACAACACACTGGCTGATCAAGAGTGGTAATTATTATTTTGAAGGGGGCATCTGTAAGTGGTGATGCCCCAGTTAGTGCGAGCACTGTGAGAATAGTATACTACACATCAAGGTTCAAAAGTGAATGTTTACATGACTCGAGAATTGCTCACTCGCTGCGCTCATTTTGTAAACTTCCCTCATATATAAATGCTCACTTTTGAACATTTTTGAGGAAGACCATTGTAATAAATATAAAGGAGCATAATTCAATAGTTAAAATTACGACAAAGAAATTCACTCACAAAATTAACAGCTCATGCGCCACTACCCATTCAACCACACATAAATATAAACAAAATGTTCATAGCTTCCACCCAAAACAACAAATTCTAGTGTTACCTAGGTATACTAGCAAAATCCGGGGCTGGCACATGCCAAAGTGACACAAAGCGGTGCTTCAGGGCTTGTATTTAATATAATTAATGATCAGAAAGCAACAAAATTAAAATTCTATCATTGTGACAAGTCTTTCACAAAAATTATAAAAAATGAAAAAAAATATTAAACTCCTCATTATGGCACTAAAAAATACATTCATTCGAAAAAATTGTCACGCAATTATGTTTTTCACAGATGTGTAAGCTTTAACATTCTTTCCTCATACCCAACTTTCCGCCTTCAAAATTGGGGTAATCAGCTCCAAAAAATGATATTTTGAATTTTTATTTGTAAATAATGGTTTGTAAAGTACAAACATACAAACGCACGAGTGTAGTTTTGTTTAACGTCATTGAGACGATTATTTGCCAGCTCTTTGGGGTAGCAACTGTCATCGAGGGGTGTGAGCCCGTATACCTCATACCAGTGAGTTCCCACATAAATGAAAACTTGTGAAAACTTTACAGAGCTATAATTTGTAAACTAATGTGCTAACTTGGTACATATTCGAAGCTGACTGAGATATGAACTTCAACTACGCACATGCCAAATTTTGTCCAGATCTGTAACGAATTATACCAGACCACATTTTCTAAAATTTTAAAATTCAATGAGCCCCCAGTTAGAAACTACAGTGGAACCTCAATATAACGAACATAGATATTACAAATTGCCTCAATATAGTAAACAGTTAGTACAATCCTTGAACATTCCTATGTTGGCCTAGGTATTCGGATATAACAAATTATTGATATAACTAACCATTTTTTTGGTACAGGAAAGATTTGTTGTATGTATTCATGTTTTACTGTAATTGGCAAATTCCACCCACCTTGGAACGTGATTGAGATATAGACTTAATGTACATGACACATGCCACCCTCCATAGAAATTAAAAAAAAAGTTTTCAACCAGTTGCACCATAAATACATGCCAAATACTTCCAGCAATGCATTCCATTGACTTTTGTATGTTTCTTGTAGTTCAAAAACACACGTAACATGGTTGTTTTTCTATCACCCATTCTTTTTCATCATTTTCCAAGGAGAATCCCCTATTGAAAATGGAGTTCTCTTCATTTTCTAGTGTTTCTTATGATTTTCTTTTCTTTTTCTTCGCATCTCTTTCATAAAACTTTGAATTTACTGGTGTTTTCCTAACTTTTCTTTTTCTCCCTTTCCCTCATCAAGACAAGGTCCATGGAATTATTAATAAAATAATATGCGTGTTTTCAATAGCTGGTTTTTATTACCATCACTTTTATTTTTTTCCAAAAACCATCTAATTTTTCTCACCAAACCTTGTCTTGTGTTTTTACTCTCATTTATTGGTACCATGTTTACTGGATTTAATTTTTTTCAATATTAAACGAGATCGTCTATATTACAACATGTTAGTCATTTCTTTGGGCAATGGGTTGGATTCAATGGCTTTTCCTATAGCTTTAGGCTAAATAGCTTCGAATAGGTAAGTAATTCCATGGAAACAAATCAAGACCGTGGTTTATAGACATAAAAATACAGTCCATGCGTCATATAAATTTGAGTTCCAAAGACACCTGGCAGGCAACTCCAGTCGAGCAGAAGTAATTCTGTGGCCACTGTCCTATGTAAGTGTGTTCCCTAAAGTTAGTGGTTTTGTGGAATTTGGATTCACAAATGTTGTCGAAACTGCGAGTAGTAGACGCATCATTAGCCCACCCCTGGCATGTCACATAAACACATGGTAAATTTCATTTCAATTTGTACAGTTTGTTGACAAATTCACTTTAGAACAGAAAAGAATGTAAGTATATCGTAGAGGGTTATGCAGGAGTAATGATTTTTAGGTCCATTTTGCGAGAGTAAGGGGCATCGTACCAACTGATTTCAATAGAAAATTTGGCGCAAAATATTTTTCTACTTTAGTATTTTCCTGTGAAAAATATTATTCACAAACAAAAACATAATAAGAACCAATTTTTGAGCCGTATTGCCCACAATTCTGAGGTAGTAAGAAGTGTAGAAGACGAGAATTTTTGTATGTTATTTAGGATTCTTCAACCTACACGTCTGTGGAGAAACAAATTGTTCGCCGATGTTTTCGAATAAAAAGTCCGTAGGAAAAGTTGATGTAAGAGTGCACACTTAACTTTTGAGAGCTTATTTCCCAGAAAGTATAAGTACCAGACAGCTAAAAATTTCTTGCTATAGACTTACATCCCTTGGCTACAACCTATCAATGTTAAATTACTCAAAGACCTGTAAATAAAAGAGGTATATGGGCATTTAACAAAAAAGTCAAATGTACACTCTTACATTCACCATGATGTAAGAGCGTGCATTTGTGAATGTAAGAGTGCGCATGTTAAAATAAATATGTAAATTTGGCAAAAATGAAATGAAATATATTACAAATTAATGACAGTTGTCACAGATGTAATTTTTAGAGGACTTTGCCCTGCTGCCGGCTTTGTGGACCCACTCACCACATTTTATACTTCTGTACCAAATTTCTGACTTTCCAAATTTGCCACATAGAGCACAGATTTCTTTTGCTTCCTCCTCACCACTGGAACTGTCATCGTACAAATTTCTTACCTCAATATTATCATCCTCAAATTGAACAATAATAATTATATTTAGAACAAATTATCGGTTCAATGTATATGATGCTAACTGCTCACTCTTACATTTACGTTGCATCATATGTGAATCTACTCCGATATAGGTTAAATAATTGAGTAAAAATTTAATGCAATATGTCAATCAAAAGCTTATTTTATACAGTATTCAATAAACATAAAATGTACCTGCTCATTTTGTATGTCTATTTACAATTTTTTACCGCGCAAATATGAAAAGTTATAGTTCAGGAACCAAAAACATAAATATTGAGAAAATTCATGCGAAAATGTCATTAAAACAAATTTTTTTGCTTTTAACCATTGCGTATACACCAGGCACACATCCTGACGTCATTTACAGTGTTACCACATATGCAGTTCTGCAGAAATTAGCACTGCGCACTCTTACATCAACTTCCTCTAGGTCCTGGACTTTTTGGCCTACGTAAAGGCCGAACCATCTTCCAGTGTTGATGTTTTCGTTTCATACGTCCATTCGTTCAATTATCAAGCTTTCAGGTGTGGTTAGTGACAGAAAAAATCCGTAATTGTACCTACCCTTGATATTAAAATAGGTGGGGGTCAATGCGTTCGGGAAAACAACGTTAAATTAAAGCAGGTAAAACGATTGTTCGTATTTTCCGCAGAGTTTGGAAATCGATGCAGAGCAGGGGAACCGTGCGTAAGTATTCGCAGTTGTCCACCGCTGCTGACGCTGCTGCGCGAACAAGGACGAAATCCTCAGGTGGCTGCTAGCCTACGACAAAAGCATTGCGGAACCGAAGGCGGAACGCCTAAAGTTTGCTGCCCTTCGTCTCCGTCTTCGGGTTCATCTTCACCGTTGAGTTCGTCTTCGTCGTCGGGCATTCCAAGTTCAAACTTTGGACAGCAACAAGCAGGCCAATCAGATTTCAGCGAATGCGGCAAGTCGACGAAGAAAGATACGCGTATTGTGGGCGGCAAAAATGCATCGCTAGGTAACGAATGTTCATGTTGTGTGACACGTGTGATGTTTGTAGGCTGGGTGGTATTCTTGAAAACTGCATAATGGTACTGTAGCGATCATTGATGCAGAGACGAATCACAACTTTCAGTAAGTTATAATTGAGTACCTACCCCTTGAGGTGACACGTAACAATTCCAATCACTTGAAACTACAACTAGGTACGTAGAATCATCATGCGATGAAGGAAAAATAATATAGTAACCAGAAGTAAATGCGCTGGTATAGTACCGTTTAATAAGTGTACGTGAAATTCGTTATCAAAATAATTTTCTTCTTCGTATAGTCGGATAAAAATACAAGGTATTTATAGGCAGAGTACCTATGCACTTATTTACAAAGTTCAAATTAATTGGCGTATAATTTTTGCTCTTCAAGCGAATTACTTCGGATCATGTACTCATCTTATCCTTGCCTCTCTTTTTTAATTATTAAATGAATTTAACGAGGAATGACATTGCACATGATCCGAAGTAATTTGCCGGTAGAGCAAAAACTACGTGTAAATTAATTTAAACTTTGTGAAGATATAGTATATACCTACATAATTATACGTGAGATCTTAAATGATTGCCTAGCAAATAAAACAACAGTAAGCCTGCTTCCAACCAGCTTCTTTGGTACATCTGGAACAGCAGCTGAAAAAGCTTATTTGATTTAGAAATTTCAGCACCTTTAGAGGAATACGACGTCGTATTTTTGGACGTAGAGAGAATGGCACGTACCGAGGTTTTAAATAACTGCCTAAGAAATAAAATAAATCTATTTATTTACTTACTTATCGATTTATTTTATTTAGGCATATATTTATTTATTTTATGTATATGTTATTTATTTATTTTTTTATTTACATATCTATTTATTTAGAGAGCCGTCTGAGCAGATTTCGGGGTTTGTCAAGAAATATAGAAGACATTGGTGGTCAGACGTGAAAAGAAAGATTTTCACTTGAGCTGGGGGGTGAGAGGTACGAAGATTTTTTGATTAAGAAAAAATTAAAATTGTTCATTATTATTTCCGTTAAAACGAAACAAATATTTGTCTTTTTCTAAATTAAAAAATATTTTTTGGAGGGGACAGGGTTGCAAAAAATAGTGTGTGACTTGATACTCGGGTGAATTGCACTCGCCTTCGGCTCGTTTTGCTAAATTCACTCTTGTATCAAAATTACCAACTTTTGGCACTCGCGTTACAGATAACTATATTCATTTATGGTTCCATAAACGGAATGTTTTGATCTGACAATTGGTGAGCCATAAATTTAAGTTTTCTCCATCATCAGAACGACATGCATCGACTGTCCGTTTCGAAGAATTCACTTTTTGTACTTATAATTACCTACATATATTAACTGTTTAGGTATTTAAAAAAAAAAAAGAAGTGTGTTCGATAGCTTTCTAAAATTTATAATCTTTACATCGAGAGATCCTCATCATTGCAGGTGACTGGCCGTGGATGGTAGGATTAAGTTATCGCTCGCCCACCAATCCAGGACCAGATTTTAGGTGCGGAGCAACCCTCATTTCGAGACAATGGGTAATAACAGCCGCACATTGCGTTCGAGGAATTGGAAATTACGAAATGTGAGTGTCTATTAACCTGTTGAAAATTTTAATGAAAACAGCAACGGCGTTAATAGAATTATTAAAAACGTGCGTAGATAATTGTAATATTTTTTTCTACTTAGTGCATTCGCCCGAATTGGAGATTTAGATCTTGACGATCGAGTGGAAGACGGAGCATCACCCATCGATGCTCAAATCGATCAGATTATACCGCATCCACAGTATTCTACGAACCCAATGCTCAATGATATAGCACTTATTCATTTGAGAAGTCCCGTGCAATTTACAGGTTAGTTACGTATGGTAGTCTTTGTACGTTATAAAAAATCTCTATATTTTAGGCGAGAAGAGATAAATTCATCAAATCAGTATTAGTCTACCAAATGAGGATTTTACCAAAAACCACGAGGAAGTTGTACAAAAGCGTAAGACTGTGGAGAAGAACAAAGGCCCTCCAAAAATTTTGGTAGCCTCTCCAAATGCTTATTCATGAATTTCTTTTGTACGTATATTTCGCCTCAAAAGATTTTTCTATTTGGCAATTAAAACTCTATTTCTCTGCGAAAAATGTTCCCATATCGTTCGTTTTTATTGAAGACTCATTACATTACAACTGCTTCTTATTTGTGACGTGGGCCGTCTGGAAGAACTTGCTTTCACAAAAAATCACCCAGCCTATTAGGTAAACTTAAAACGTAGATTCATAAAAAATTACTTGAACTTATATACGGTGATGAAATAATTTTTTTTAAATTCGATAATAATTTTTTTTTTTTCATAAAATATTTTTTCAAGAAAGTTTAATTCCACAATTATTAATTTATATCAAAATAGTTGTTTGGGATACAAGTGCGTAAAGTAGGTGATTTTGATGCGTTTGGCTCGTGCTGCAAACCACACGAGTAGCAATCACCTGCTTCATTTTTTGCAACACACTCCTAAAAAAAATTTTTTTCACCAAAAAAAAAGTTTTTGAAAATGTATTTATGTAAATAATATAATATAAGCTTATAAAAATGAGAAATTTTGGTTTAATTTGGGTTTTTTCGTTCATTTATTTTCAAGTAGCTAAGGACGAATAAAAACTTTGATGTAATACAGATTTTGGTAAATTTTTTTTTCTTTCTAGCAGTACCAACCACAGCTTTTTGGCCTATGGCTGAGGAATTATTGACTGAAAAAGGAGAGTTTTTAAATTCCAAAAATGACAAATTTTCTATTAATTTTCGTTTTTTTCATTTTTTATTTTTATGCAGCTAAAGATGATTAAAAAATTACATGAAAATCAAATTCGAACAGATTTTCTCTTTTTTCTACAAATTTAAACTCCAGTTCTCTGGCTTAAATAGTGGCGGAGGAATCACTGAGTGAAGGAGGAGAGGTTTCTAGATTTTAAAAACCGACCAATTTTATATTAATTAGCGTTACTTTCATTTATTTATTTTCAAACAGCTAAAGATAAATAAAAAATTAAACCAAAACTTTGTAAATTTTATCTTCTTTCCACCAATATAAACCTAAGCTCCCTATCTTAAATAAAGGCTGATGAATCATTAAGTGAAATAAGAGAGGTCCGTTTCAAAGTTGAAATGTTGAAATCAATTGAAGTGGCAATATGACGATAAGATCAGTCTTTCAAAAGATCTGGAAGTGCAGAAATTTCATAATGTACATAGGATAAGACATAATGCGCATGTACATCTGAGACAGTAATTTAATAATCTTAGCAACTCTCAAGTTGCACATATGCGAAATTTTACTTTTCGACATTGAGGTAAAATTTCCTACTTCAAGCACCAGATATCACTAAAGTAGTTGTAAGGGCGAGAAATTCATTTGCCTAAAATTTCCTTTATTATTTTGCTAAATTGAATGCTCATACGCCAACTATAAAAATTTTTTGTTGTTACCACTCGTTGACTGAATATGTATCATAAGATTGACAAACCTATTAAAGAAGTTTTCCACCAAAAATCTAGTTTGTTTTTAAAACACAATGGTGTTTTAGTAGTATAGATCTATTTTTCACAAATATTGCTCCAAATGGTTCTTCAACTTATTCTTATCTCTATCAGATATCATAAAAAACTTACACACAAAAAGTTGGCTGTTCCAGACAATAGAAATCAAAATCATTGGAAAAAGGATTGTTTACTTCACACAAAAGAAAACGTGAATGGTCCTGTACCTTTTTGTTCTTTTTCAAACTTGATCCAATTTTGGTGAAAAAAATTTAAAATTGGTTTGTCCATCTGGTTACGATAATATATACCGGGTGACTCAGTTTAACACGGGTTAAATGATACAGATGAGGTGAAAATAAATGCACCATCGAGAAAATAATAACGTTACCACACAATTTCTTCTTATCTCTCATCATTTTTGAAAAATTTACCTATGATTATCATACTTTTCTTAAAAAACTAAGTTTACCCCATATTTTTTGGTAAACATGGCCCTGTGACTTCTGAATCTATGATTTTATTGAAAAGTGCTCAGAAACAATGTTATAGACCACTGAATTTTCATTTAGGTGGGTTTATTATTTATTATATTATCTCCAACAGAAAAAATGTTGTATTAATTTTTGCAATAATTTGTTACACTCTATAGACACCAAACTGCTATCAGATCTAGTCTAATATGAGGACTATTTTTCCAGAAAATTTTAGCCCTAACTTTTTTGTAATTTTCTCAAAATTTTGATCAAAACATTTTCTCCAGCAACTGTTTCTTTTCCAGTTTTATCGCAAAATACAAAACTAATAAACACAAATGTTTGATCAAACCTGAGACTATATGAGAACTATTTTTCGTATAAATTTCAGCTTAATCCCTTTTGTAGTTTTCTCATAATCGTGAAAAAATCACTTTTCCACGAATTTGTTTTCTCTGGTTTTCTGGAAAACTACTGAACCAATAGGCACAAATTTCTTTCAGACTCTCTCTTATATGATGAATATATCTCGTGAAAATTTTGGTCCTATCATTTATTTTCGTTATTTTCTCTATATTGCATTTATTTTCATCTTATCTGTATCCTTTAACCTGTGTGAGTTCTTCTATGGTGCGTGTTAAACTGAATCACCCGGTATAGTCAATGTTTCCACTGAATAACAAATTGAACAGTGTTACCACATCTATGCCAGCAAAAGTCTTGGGTTGGCACAAGCCAAAGCGCCACAAAGTGGTGCTTCAGCGCCATTATATTATATGATTATAGAGTTATCAAGTCTGATTTAAATTCAAGAAAAATGTTGATTCTATATTGTTGGTAGTAAATCACGTAAATATATTTTGTTTTATCACCGAGACCTAATTTCAGCCCCCCGGAACTGTATATATCAGGATTTTGGTAGACTAGTATTGTTCGACCATGCACACTGAAAATTTAAATGGAATATAGTCTATAATCCTCAATAATTATGTATACTTGTATTTTTTACAGAAAAAGTCCGTTCTATCTGTCTGCTCAGTGGTCCAGAGTACAGATCAAACGAATACTATAATAGAAAGCAACCTTTCATCATTGGTTGGGGCGCTGTTGGATGGCGTAAGTGTTTATTTGTTTTTGTTTTTTTGCTCTTGAGAAATTATACTTTCTACTTTCATTACTTGAAAATCTTTCATTTCTAATACCTAATATAATGATGCTTTCTTCTGTTTTGTAGGTGATCAAAGTGCGACCAAATTACAAGAGGCGTCGATAAAAATAATCGAACCATCAAAATGTGCTCAACAATACGTTAATCAAAGGACTGCACTGATCAACGAACGAATTTTGTGTGCTGGCGAACCTGGAAAAGACACTTGTCAGGTACGGTATTCACCTATACCCAAAAAAATTATCTCTGTTTTTTCATTTGAAGTATCGCTCTCATAAATGGGCTAATGTGTAAGAAAAATTTTCTGACATACGCTTTTGGGAAAGAATTCTGGGGAGTGGTTTTCTTTTCAATCATTGAAGATTGGGTAGAATTGCTCACTATCATGAGTGAGCCTATTTAATGTATTAAAAATACAGGATCTTCAGACAAAGGTGCAATTGAATCCGAAGTTTGCATAATTTTGAGTTGTGAATATTGAAGAGGAAGTTGGTTTCCTTCGAATAAGATCAGTTTGAATTTTTTTTAATATCTTCCGAAGGAGACGTAAGTTTTCATGAAAAACAAATACCTAATTGTTTCACCTTGTGATTTTTCAATATCTATATCGATGAAACTTTTAAACCGACTATCGGTTGAAACTTGAATATTTTACTTGAATTTTTCCCATCTTCGAGGTTCTCAATATTTTATCTTAAATTGCCAGTAAAAATTAAGGTTGAACGTTGGCATCATTTCGAATCTTTTTCTACAGGGTGATTCGGGAGGACCTCTTATTTTCCCAAATTCGACCGAAGTACGTTTCTATTTGGGAGGCATTGTATCCTACGGAATCCGATGCGCCACTGATTACCCGGGAGTGTACACAAGAGTTGCACAATTCATCGACTGGATTAATCAAGTAACCGGTGAGAGGTTCTGAAAAACTTCGACCATGTGATCATTAATTTTTAAAACTGAACATTGTACTTTCTTATTTCTTATTTCATTTCATATAATTTTTTTAGAATTTTTTCTACTGTAACCCTGAACAACGTTTCTTAAACTAATAGAAAAATACACAAAATTCTCATTGAAACGTACCTATGTAGGTATTTTAGCTATGTTTCGGTGGAAAAATCGACACACTATGACTTTGAAATCACTTCACGAGATATGAAAATCAATCTTTTAATGTGATGTACGAGCATAAGTTCGCTTCGTCCGAAAATAAGAGGTAGCATTTATGATGAAAAAATAAGATTATTTTCTTATCTCTTTTTTGGCAGCTCCTTTGTGGAGAAATCGGAGTATATCTTATTTTCAAAAGTTCATAATAATTTTTCAACATTGATATATTGCACAAATAAACACATATTAATAGTGAACTACTCTATGTACCTGTTATTTTCAAATTTTTTATTTTTTTAAATAAGTCTAACTTATCTTACCTATGAAAAAATACAACCACAAATATCCAAAGGACATAATTTAAGGTTTCAAACTAATTCTATGTAAAAATAAAATAAAATGATTGCTGTTGTTCTTTCTTCAAAATTATGCATACAAATAATACGAATTAATTGAGAAATGGCTTCGTTGTGAGCAATTCAGACTCAAAGCGAAGAAGGTTGATTGGAACCATTATAATAAGTTTCCTGGGAAGGCCCATCACTCGCTTCAGCTGAGCTACGTTTTTAAGGTGGCTCAGCCATTGTGGTTCGCCCATCACAGCTGATTACCTACAGCTGCACAAAAATGGGCAGTTTTTCAAAATAAAAATTAAACAAAATTTAACGTAGCTGAGTTGTTTTTAAGTTTGCCTCAACTGCCATAATTGAGCGACGTTGCTGAATATATAAAAAATGTAACGAATCACATTTCTGTAGTGTGTTAATCATAATTTCTAAGCGAAGTTTTAAACGTAGCTTCATTGAAGTGTACGACATTGACAGACTTCACAGTTGCGCCAAATTTTACATTTTAACAATGAATCAAACTGCGCCAACCCTCTACGTGGGAAAGTATCAATACACAAAAACTGTATCAGTTAATTCAGTTCATGGAAATATAGGTTACACTGAAGAACTTGATTGTTCAAAAAGTGCAATTTAATTGATGTATTCCAGTGTAGTAATCCTCCCAGCTGCTGAGCTACGTACCCAATGATTTTAAGACTTCAGCGAGATATTGTTTTTCATTTTTCCTAATTTTCTGCTTCATCTCCTGGGTGTGGAGCAGGGGATCCAAATTTCTAGATTTTTCATAGGTTATATTCCATTTGGAACTCGTCTAATGCATTATCGGTGAGCAGGTCCATTTCCCCGGCCCCCCCCATTTCAAATTTTGACCTGAAAATTTTTGGCCAAATTGTGCTCAGTTTGTGCTAATGTGTGCCATCAATTTTAGAATTTGTGCTCACCCCCTTCCTTAGATATAAACAAAAGAGTCTGGGTGGGGCTGGAGAAATGCTAGCCCCACCCATTTCGAATTTTGACTCTAAACTTTGTATGCTAATTGTGCTTCATTTGTGCTAATTTGTGCCGTTAATTTTAGAATTTGTGCTCATTTATTTTCAAATATAGGGGCCTCAGAAATTTATGTGTCAGCCCCCCCCATTTGGAATTTTGAGTTGAAACTTTGCATGCTAATTGTGCTTAATTTGTGCTAATTTGTGCTGCAAATTAAAAATTTTATACTCATTCCCTTTCAAAAATATTTGTGGTTTTATGTCTCCCCTCAGCCCCCCCCATTTTGAATTTTGACCCAAAATTTTTCATACCAACTGGATTCAAATAGTGCTAAATTTTGCTACCAATTTTGGAATTTGTTATCACCCCCTTCTTAATATATAAAAAAAAGTTTGTGGGTGGGGCTGGGGAAATGCTAGCCCCACCCATTTTGAATTTTGACTCAAAACTTGGCATACTAATTGTGCTCAATTTGTGCCAATTTGTGCCAACAATTTTAAAATTTGTGCTCACTTCCCAACTCAGATAGGGAGGATGAAAGATTTCCCCTCAGCCCCCCCCTTTTTGAATTTTTATACAAAACTTTGCCCACTACTCTTTTTTGATTTGTGCTTAATTGTGCCAACAAGCTTATAATTCCTGTACATTCAAATCTTTAGTTATTTGCAAAACAAATTTGGGTGGGGCTGGGGAAATGCAGCCCCACCCATTTCAAATTTTGACTTGAAATTTTGCAAACTGATTGTGCTCAATTTGTGCTGATTTGTGCCAACAATTTTATAATTTGTGCTCAATTATTAACTGAAATAAGGGGTGAGGAAGGTTTTGTCTTAGCCCCCCCCTTTTGGAATTTTGAGCTGAAACTTTTCCCATTATTTTATCTTAAATTGTGCTTATTTGTGCCAACTTTCTTTTTTGAAATTTTAAAGTTGCAATTTCAACCAACTAATAACAATCACCCATTTCTACTGTAGCCTAAATAATAGTCATTTATAACAAAATTTTCATTAGGGTCAAGAAAATTCAAGCCTTCCATTTTAAATAGGAGTTAAATTTTATTACAATTTTTATGACAGTTTGTACCAAATTTTTACATTGGTATTTTGAGGGAACTATACTTAACCCATACTTAGCAGTATGTCAGATTTTCTTAATTTTGTATTTTCTGGGTGTTGCTAAAAAACTTTGTAAGTACATGTAAATTTTTCCATTGATCATTCTCTATTGACAGTTTTTTCCATTTAAGTTGCCAAATTAAAAATATTATCATAAAAATCTTCTATGTGAATTGAATAGAAAGAAAAAAACAAATTTTTATGGTCATATGTGTATAAATTATTAAGTAGGTATTTATGCTAATTTTGGTTTTATATACTTAATAATTTAGAAAATACATTTGGTGATGTATCACACAATAAAATGTAAAAACTCAATATTGGCCCCTTTAGGGGCCCGTTTGAGGATGAAGAATAGGTCCAATTGAGAAAAGAACAGCAAATTTGGTCTGGGCGCCTCAAAAAACATATTTGGTGATGTATCACACAATAAAAAGTGGAAACTACAGATAAACCCTCTTTTGGGGCCCATTTGGGGATGAAGAATGGGTCAAATGGAGAAATGAACACGAAATTTGGACTTGGCGCCTCAAAAACCATATTTGGTGATGTATCACACAATAAAATATGAAAACTCAAAATTGGCCCCCTTTTGGGGCACATTTGGGGATGAAGAATGGGTCAAATTGAGAAATGAACACCAAATTTGGACTCGGTGCCTCAAAAACCATATTTGGTGATGTATCACACAATAAAAGTGAAAACTCAAAATTAACCCCTTTTTGGGGCCCATTTGGCGATGAAGAATGGGTCAAATTGAGAAATGAACACCAAATTCTGACTCGGCGCCTCAAAAATCATATTTGTTGATGTATCACACAATAAAAGTTGAAAACTCAAAATTAACCCCTTTTTGGGGCCCATTTGGCAATGAAGAATGGGTCAAATTGAGAAATCAACACAAAATTTGGATTTGGCGCCTCAGAAACCATATTTGGTGATGTATCACACAATAAAATATGAAAACTCAAAATTGGCCCCCTTTTGGGGCACATTTGGGGATGAAGAATAGGTCAAATTGAGAAATAGAGAATTTATTTACAAATTCTCTTCGATTTGCCGCTGAATCTTGCTTAATTCCTGGGCGACGAATGGATAATTTAACAGTTCCTAGGTGAATCGAAGTGCATTAGTGAAATTATTAAAAACCGTATTTCATAAGAAAACCTCACCTCGATATCCTTTAGTTATCAGTTAATATTGAATTAAAATATTACTATATCCTATGCATAATGCAACAGAATTAGAAGCAAACTCATTGTCACTGTTATCGCATAGGTATACAACAAACATCGATATGTTTTGCGATGTATTGATGTTCTTCACCAGATCGATGCAATATTTTCTTTCGATATATCGATATTGAATAAAATACATATTTTGGGAAATTTTTTGACAACTGTTTGAAATTTTCTTTTCATATTATGCCAGAAACCTTCGCTGGAGTATACTCAACAACTTCCAAAAGTTTCATGGCCATCAGATGAATGGTGTAGTAATGTATAAAAGACAAACAGACATACATTCTCTTTTATATATATAGATTAATGGTGTAGTAATGCATAAAAGACAAACAGACCTACATTCTCTTTTATATATATAGATAACACTGGCCAAAGTAATCTTAAAAATTCCCCATAGATAACCCAAAAATATTTTTCAAAATTTGGGAATTTTTTTCATCAAAAAAGTCAGATTATGGAATAACGCATCGTGATTGGATCACCCAAAAGTGTCTAGGATACGGTATTTCTTGTAGTTATATAAATATTTCAGATAACACCATTCTGTCAGTACTATATTAGCCTTCCTTAGAGATGCATGTCTTAATATTCCTATAGCAAAATTATCGAGTTTTGACATTTTACTGTGTGATACATTAGAAAATAAGTTTTTTGAGGCACCGTGTCCAAATTTGGTGTTCATTTCTCCATTTGACCTAATCTTCATCCCCAAATGTGCCCCAAAAGAGGGCCAATTTTGAGTTTTCATATTTTATTGTGTGATACATCACCAAATATGGTTTCTGAGGCGCCAAATCCAAATTTTGTGTTGATTTCTCAATTTGACCCATTCTTTATTGCCAAATGGGCCCCAAAAAGGGGTAAATTTTGAGTTTTCACCTTTTATTGTGTGATACATCACCAAATATGATTTTTGAGGCACCGAGTCAGAATTTGGTGTTCATTTCTCCATTTGACCCATTCTTCATCCTTAAATGGGCCCTAAACAGGGGCCAATTTTGAATTTTCACTTTTATTGTGTGATACATCACCAAATATGGTTTTTGAGGCGCCGAATCCAAATTTTATGTTGAATTCTCAATTTTACCCATTCTTTATCGCCAAATGGGCCCCAAAAAGGGGTTAATTTTGAGTTTTCACCTTTTATTGTGTGATACATCACCAAATATGGTTTTTGAGGGGCCAAGTCAGAATTTGGTGTTCATTTCTCCATTTGACCCATTCTTCATCCTTAAATGGGCCCTAAAAGGGGGCCAATTTTGAGTTTTCACTTTAATTGTGTGATACATCACCAAATATGGTTTTTGAGGCGCCGAATCCAAATTTTATGTTGATTTCTCAATTTCACCCATTCTTTATCGCCAAATGGGCCCCAAAAAGGGGTTAATTTTGAGTTTTCACCTTTTATTGTGTGATACATCACCAAATAGGGTTTTTGAGGTGCCAAGTCCAAATTTCGTGTTCATTTCTCCATTTGGCCCATTCTTCATCCCCAAATGGGCCCCAAAAGGGGGTTTATCTGTAGTTTCCACTTTTTATTGTGTGATACATCACCAAATATGTTTTTTGAGGCGCCCAGACCAAATTTGCTGTTCTTTTCTCAATTGGACCTATTCTTCATCCTCAAACGGGCCCCTAAAGGGGCCAATATTGAGTTTTTACATTTTATTGTGTGATACATCACCAAATGTATTTTCTAAATTATTAAGTATATAAAACCAAAATTAGCATAAATACCTACTTAATAATTTATACACATATGACCATAAAAATTTGTTTTTTTCTTTCTATTCAATTCACATAGAAGATTTTTATGATAATATTTTTAATTTGGCAACTTAAATGGAAAAAACTGTCAATAGAGAATGATCAATGGAAAAATTTACATGTACTTACAAAGTTTTTTAGCAACACCCAGAAAATACAAAATTAAGAAAATCTGACATACTGCTAAGTATGGGTTAAGTATAGTTCCCTCAAAATACCAATGTAAAAATTTGGTACAAACTGTCATAAAAATTGTAATAAAATTTAACTCCTATTTAAAATGGAAGGCTTGAATTTTCTTGACCCTAATGAAAATTTTGTTATAAATGACTATTATTTAGGCTACAGTAGAAATGGGTGATTGTTATTAGTTGGTTGAAATTGCAACTTTAAAATTTCAAAAAAGAAAGTTGGCACAAATAAGCACAATTTAAGATAAAATAATGGGAAAAGTTTCAGCTCAAAATTCCAAAAGGGGGGGGCTAAGACAAAACCTTCCTCACCCCTTATTTCAGTTAATAATTGAGCACAAATTATAAAATTGTTGGCACAAATCAGCACAAATTGAGCACAATCAGTTTGCAAAATTTCAAGTCAAAATTTGAAATGGGTGGGGCTGCATTTCCCCAGCCCCACCCAAATTTGTTTTGCAAATAACTAAAGATTTGAATGTACAGGAATTATAAGCTTGTTGGCACAATTAAGCACAAATCAAAAAAGAGTAGTGGGCAAAGTTTTGTATAAAAATTCAAAAAGGGGGGGGCTGAGGGGAAATCTTTCATCCTCCCTATCTGAGTTGGGAAGTGAGCACAAATTTTAAAATTGTTGGCACAAATTGGCACAAATTGAGCACAATTAGTATGCCAAGTTTTGAGTCAAAATTCAAAATGGGTGGGGCTAGCATTTCCCCAGCCCCACCCACAAACTTTTTTTTATATATTAAGAAGGGGGTGATAACAAATTCCAAAATTGGTAGCAAAATTTAGCACTATTTGAATCCAGTTGGTATGAAAAATTTTGGGTCAAAATTCAAAATGGGGGGGGCTGAGGGAGACATAAAACCACAAATATTTTTGAAAGGGAATGAGTATAAAATTTTTAATTTGCAGCACAAATTAGCACAAATTAAGCACAATTAGCATGCAAAGTTTCAACTCAAAATTCCAAATGGGGGGGGCTGACACATAAATTTCTGAGGCCCCTATATTTGAAAATAAATGAGCACAAATTCTAAAATTAACGGCACAAATTAGCACAAATGAAGCACAATTAGCATACAAAGTTTAGAGTCAAAATTCGAAATGGGTGGGGCTAGCATTTCTCCAGCCCCACCCAGACTCTTTTGTTTATATCTAAGGAAGGGGGTGAGCACAAATTCTAAAATTGATGGCACACATTAGCACAAACTGAGCACAATTTGGCCAAAAATTTTCAGGTCAAAATTTGAAATGGGGGGGGCCGGGGAAATGGACCTTCGGTGAGCCATATAATTATGAAATAAATTTTGCTTAATTTGATTAATATTATTTTATCTTTAACAGCTTCCACCCTTCGCCGAACTGGTCAATAATAGGTTGTGGCATCTACAGTATCATTAACTGTTTGACACGTCAGTTAAGAAGTTGAACTATTTTTCACTCATCTCAGATGAACCTGCAATGAACATAATTTTAAATTATGTTTATTCTAGGCAATTGATCAATCTTTTCAAGTGACATAGGCCATTGGCCCTTTTTTTTACACAGACAAATATTTACAGATTTTCTCTCAGCTATGTAAAATAAAGCTTTAAAATGGAATTAAAATCAACAAATAGTTTCAAACTTGAAAAGGAATGGGGGTGGACCACTGAATAAGTGATGAAAACGCACGACTCCTGTACCATCTGCTTCATTTGGGAGGCTCAAACATGCCACTACTTTTAGATTTTTTATGTTTTGTTCTTGAAGTGAAGCAATTCATTTTGACATAGACTGTAGTACCTACAAACTCGCATGAAGGAGATAATGTATTACTAGTATGAGGTACATAATTGGTTATTTTCAATAAATCAATAGTCCATGTCAGTTTTTGTCATTTTTGAGGACACTAAAAATAAATTTTACATGCTAGTATAATTTCAGGAAATTATATAAACAGGGCTGTACCTAGCTTTTTTGCCGCCCTGTGCAAACAAACTTTTTTACGCCCAAACACATATTTTTTTATATTTTTTTTGCCAGTTAAATCAGAATGATATTCTTTGTCATTGTCCAGGCGGTATATTGGACTCTGACAATGTATTATATTTAGGTTTCTTTTTTTTTTTTTTTGGTCAGTATGGCGCCCATGCACTCTGCCGCGTTGTGCGAATACACAGATCGCACGTATCTAGTTACAGCCCTGTATATAAATTGCAGTATGAAGCAGTGGAACTACCTATGTTGTGAAATGTCTATTTTCAGTAAACCAGGAGTGCAACTTGAAATAGTGAGTAGATGGTTGAAAAATGTAGAGAAGAGAAAGATTCTATGACATATCAAGTTTTGGCACGTGATATATCATATTTTGGAAAAAAATTACTCTGTTATATATCATTTTTTGGAGTGATATACTTATCAAGTTTTGGAAAAAACTAACTTGCAATTGGTGAGAAATCAATAACATATCAATTTTGTACTTATCAATTTTTGGTTGAGACTTAAACGCTCCTGTTGACACATCATGTTTTTTCTAAAGCAAATGTGAAAAATGATCAATTGAGATATCATCTTTTGTCAGCCTCTGGAGTTTTTTTTTTTATCATTACCAATTTTTAACTCAAAACTCCGAAAAAGTGACATGTCACCTTTTCAAAAATAACCATAGAAATATATTTATGATTTACAGGGCTGGAGAGAAAAAATCTAGGTCCAGGGGTTGTATAAACAGTGGTGTTCTGAAAAAATGTTCGAGTAGGAACTTTACTTTGTTTAAAAGCACAGATAAAACAATATTTTCAGGTGTTTTTTGTATTCTAAAACATTCATATTTAAAACTTTTTTTTGGTTTTTTCATAATTCCTTGAGATTACACTGCATACGACTTAGTTTAGAAGTTTGGAACACTCCTGCATGTACTTACAAGTATTTTAGAAAATAATTATTCAATTTTTAGGGCATGTATTGACAAGGCCCTCTCAGAAAATCTGAGGACGGAGAAATTACCCCTTTCCTTCTCTCTTCAACCCTGATGATCTATGGCTCAAGATCAGTACTTTTATCAGGGCCCTGGCATCAGGTGCCACCATCATGTCAAATGTAATAGTTTTATTTTTATTAAAAGATGTTCTAAAACTAAGCCTCAGTTAAGAGCTCAGTTAATTAAACTGGCTAATTGGCTAGAAGTCAATAGGATTGTAATACTACCTGCATGACTGTTAAATTTCTTAGCTGACTATTGAAAAATTAGCCCTTAATCACATAGTTTTTTGGAAAAAAAAAATTCACTGGTCTCATATTTTGTAAGAACCAGAGGAGGGCATTGAAAATTAATAAAAATCAAAAAAAAAAATAAAGTGTTTGTGGGGTTCACCCGCACCCGCCAAGATAGGCTCGGCTTATACGCACACGACGACGAGGCGCGGGCAAGAATAAATATACACGAACCGCCGATCGAACTCACGCCAATTGGCAGGTAAAACGCGACACTCGCTCATGACATAGCGAGTGACCGATGGCGTACGGCGAGTAGCGTGGCCCTACGTGAATACACGTATACGCGCACTCGCCGATACACCACCCAACTACCCGCGTATATACACACGTCACCGTGTCCGCTAATTGCCAGCGTGTATGAGGACTTGGCTCTCATTACGTACCTTATACGGACACGCAATAGGGTGTACATTTGTACACCCCAATATCTTCTGGTGGGAAACTCCCGTTCCCACAATGGTGACCCCGATGTGATTTAAATAAATAAAAAATTTTTTTTTCCCTATTTCCCTCCCTTTCTGGGGTGCTTAGGTGCTATCCACTGGGGCGCAACTAGCGCTACCAACCTCTCGGGTGCAACTAGCGCTGGCGTGAAAATGCTTGTTACGAGAGGACTAGTAGTACCGAAAAATTTTATTTTTCGAGGAGCAGAAAATCATCTTTATTTTCTGCTGTGAAGGGTAGAAGGGAGTGTCACGCATACAAGTTAGCGTTGACAGGGAAAATAGAATCTCAAGTAGCACGCACACTAATGGTGATGCTGCATTACTGAGCAACCCAATTGCTGACATTACAGAGGTTGTGACTGTGCATTTTTGCAGGCAACCAATTGTAAATTAATTCTGTGAAGTTGCACCCTCGGTGGCAGAGGCAGTGGAACCCATTGTTCCCCCTCCCCCACAATGGACAATCCAAACTCGAGTAATTGAGTCAAAACCGGAACCCATTGTAGCAGCTAGGCTACCCACACTTTGGGGTACGCCTAGAGGCTACGTTGGAGGGTCTATCACCCAAAGCAACGTGCCCCCTTCTCAAATGTACCATCCTAACTCTTGTCCCACTCCCTACTCTTGCCAGGATAATCGTGCCCAGCAAGCCCCCCATCGACGGGGTAGAAATAGTAGGATGTCCTATAGGGAGAGACAAGGGGCCCGCACCGATCAATATTGTAGCCTAGGTGCGGCCTTTGCCTCCTTTCTCCACAATTGGGAGATGGAGAAGAAAGATGGTAGACACTAGGTCCCATCAAAATATTAAGTTAGGATAGGATTCGGCGGATGAACTCCCCCTATTTTGGTATCGCTTTTGTGCGATGTAAAAGCTGGGGGGGAGTGCTGTGGGGTTCACCCGCACCCGCCAAGATAGGCTCGGCCTATACGCACACGACGACGAGGCACGGGCAAGAATAAATATACACGAACCGCCGATCAAACTCACGCCAATTGGCGGGTAAAACGCGACACTTGCTCATGACGTAGCGAGTGACCGATGGCGTACGGCGAGTAGCGCGGCCCTACGTGAATACACGTATACACGCACTCGCCGATACGCCGCCCAACTACCCGCGTATATACACACGTCGCCGTGTCTGCTAATTGCCAGCGTGTATGAGGACTTGGCTCTCCTTACGTACCTTATACGGACACGCAATAGGGTGTACATTTGTACACCCCAATATCTTCTGGTGGGAAACTCCCGTTCCCACAGTGTTGTTCATTTTGTCATTTTATTTAAATTTTGTATTTGCTCAGTAAACAACGAAAGAACATTACTTTATCGCCATTTTCTCCCTGCACTTTTTTTTACCCTCTCATCTTCCCCTTCTCTTACTCTTCACGCATACGATATTGGTAAAAATTTGATAGTTGACAATTTGTTACAAACTGACGCTAGAAACATTTTCAGTGCTAAAAAAATGAATTTCCTGAGTTACTTACCAAATTTAAGCATAGGTCATTTGTCTTCATCTCTTTGCCGAATGTCTCTCAATAATGTAGCACTTTATGAATGGAATTAATCTATTATTAATAAAAATAGTGAATGTCGCTGTTGCTATACGCCCAAGAAAGTACTGATGTGCAAATTGCAAAATGGGAACACAACTCACCGATGCATTTCGCAGGTTTCAAGTGATGTGATTCTGGGCGAAGGCAGCATGCGCAATTGCGCGCGCATGCACACGCACACACACACACATGCGCGAGCGCGCACACGCACACAGATATATCAACGTCTCATCGAGATGTAGGTACTACTTGACAGTTTGATACTGACATAGTCCCTATACGCCTACCAACAATTAGGATGTTTGCCCATGAAAAATTAAATTACTTAAAAATAAGTGAATAACTGCAACAATATTTGTGAAAAAAGAGAGAAGACGTGTCTTTGCATGCGCCGCGTTCAGTCTTACAAAAAATTACGGCATAAAATTCGGTTTCTTGGTCAAAAACCCCAATGGACAACATAATTTCGTTCGAGATGGAACAATTTTCAAGGTCATAAAAGGCTCCTCCTATTAACACGTACAACACGAGATTTTGTTTCGTAATCAGTTGTTTGCCGCTGATCAAATGTTATGAAATTAACGGTAGGGTTACTTATGAACTTCAGTTTACATCAACAACACGTTTTGGTAGCTGAAAACATGAATAGTTTTTTGTGCGGCCAGTATTTATCGTACCTGTTAAACTGATCATTTCGAGTGTGTAGTTTATATGTTAATGGTCCGAAACTAATTACCTAAAATTTTGACGGTAAGTGTTCCATAATGCAGTTATTTTAATTCCATAAGTTCGCAAGTTCGAACTTTTGTATGTGAACAAATTTCAGTCCTTTATGGAAACACATATTTTATTTTTATATTATAGAGGTACCCATATATTCTATATACGTATTTGTTATTAATTTGAAGAACCAGAGTCGACACAAACTGGTGACTTATTTTCCTCACTTTTAAACTAAGTTAGTTCTTAAAAGTTTCTCTTCAAATGACAAAGGACCGTAAGTATTCTTAACTTTTTTTTTCCTGAGTGAAAGCACTCAAGTTATTAAGTCATCTTTTCCCTATACTCAAGTACTGAAACCACATATAAAAAATCACTTAAGTGGTTTTATTTTCATTTTGGGATCGACTAAGAATATGGCCCAAGGGTCATTCCCCTAATGAAATATAAAGGTATCATTGAAAATATTGTTATTATTTTAATTTACTTAAATATTTTTTACTTTTGAATATACAGTGTATCCAAAAATCGTCTCCAAAGCCAAACGGGTTTTGTGGAATTCACCGAGAAAGGCAAAATTTTCTATCAACATGAGCTTTGAAATTGGTTGTTTCAGAGACATAAGTTACTAAAATTTTAAAAATTTTCATAATTAAATCAAATGAGAAAGTTCAAAAAATTATTCAAAATTTTTTTTTTCCTTATTATACAGAAATACGAAAAAAAAGTGGCTGGGCTAACTTCACAAAATGGGTTATGCCAGCAAAAACTTATAAATTAGATTATACTATGAAGTCGATGAAGTGAAAGAAAGTGATAAGGTTTGAGAGGTGAGGGGAGTTGTGGGCGAGAGTAGTGGTTATTGTAGTTGTTAGGTTGTAGTGATTATGTGAGAATGTGAGTGAGTGAGAGAGGTTGAGATTTGCAATATTGACAGTCAGGTGGATGAAGATTAAGTAGAAGGAATGAATGAGTTGAGGTACAGTGGCCGATGCGGAGACGAGTGATGGCAATTTGGTGGTGGCGAGAAAATTTAAGAATGTCAACCCATTCGCTGGTATCCTCTTTTACTGAATGCAGGAAATTGCTGAGTGGAGTATTCTGCCAAAGAGTCCTCCAAAGTTGTAGAGTGGAATTCTTGATGTGCAGCTTGCGGTCAAGTGGAGTCACATGTTTCCAGAGGATGGTGGGTTGGGTTCTGGCTTCTTTGGCCATTTGGTCCATCATATTATTCCCAGCTATGCGGCAGTGACTGGGGATCCAAACAAATGTAATGGGAGTAGAAGTACAAAGGCAGAAGAGAAGGATTTGAATTTGTTGGATTAATGGGTGAGAGGAATAGATATTCTTGATGGCTAGGAGTGAGGATAGGGAGTCAGTGAGGATTATGTAAGATGTATGTGGTGGGTGATGTGATATGAGTTTGAGTGCTGTGAGTATTGCAGAAAGTTCAGCTGTAAATATGGATACAAAAGAGGGTAGCCGATGTGAAGAAGAGAAAGTGGTGGAGTAAATGGCAGAGCCAACTGCTGAGGTGTCTTTAGAGCCATCAGTGAAGATATGAAGGGAGGGAGGGAGAGATTCAAGGAGAGATTGGAGTTAAGATTGAATAATATAGGGAGCAGTTTGAGTTTTGTCAAAATGGAGTAAGTCTAGAATGATGGATGGAGGGCAGAATTGCCAAGGTAGTGGATGAGTATAGAATTTGGGAATTGAGTAGAAAGATTTTTTACAGAATGCATGGAAGTAGGATGGTCCAAAAAGATCTTCAGATATGTATTTTTGAGGCCTATGTGAACTGGTGAAGAGACGGTGGGTACAAGGCAGATTTGGGGTCGTACATATTGAAGAAAGTAGGTTACCTAGAAGGATCTTTTGACAAATCAATAAAGGGGGTTCTCCTGCTTCAGCTAGAAAGCTGAGTGATAATGATGTTGGGAAAGCTCCAGTAGCCAGGCAAATTCCTTGGTGATGAATGGGGTCGAGAGCTTGAAGAGATGTTTTACTGGCAGATTGATAGAGTTGGCTACCATAGTCGAGAAGTGATCGAATTAGTGATCTGTAGAGAGACAGTAAATGTGGTTTAGAGCAGCCATAGGAGTGGTGGTTGAGCATTTTTAGGATAGGAAGTTTCTGGAGACATTTTTTGCGAAGGTAGGGAATATGTTTGGACCTATTGAGTTTAGGATCAAGAAGAATGCCTAAGAACTTAAGTTGAAGAACAAAGTTGATGGGTGTGTTGTGAAGAAAAATGGTGGGAGGAGGTAGTTGTTTGCGTTTTCTACAGAACTGCATTCCATATGATTTTTCCGCAGAGATTGAATTTGACCAGGTCCCTATCTTCAGTGCTTACAAATTTAAATTTATTTGAAATTGAAAGAAATTTGTTGAAATTTTATCATGTCTAATATTCATTTTATTAAATTCTGAAAAAAAAGAATGTTCCTCTGCTTGGATTTGAATCTGCAACTTTTGTACCATGTGCATTGCAATCTTTTGTAAATTAATGAATATGCAACCTGATCGACACACGCATATGAAAGCCTAAGGATAGGACCATAGACTTTTTGCTTCACTCGATGAGTTCTATAAGACCCATTTGGCTTAGGAAACGATTTTTAGACACTCTGTATATTATTCAATGAAATCTGATCATGTTAATTCATTTCCTATATCAGTCTGTTAATAAGAGATGGCAGCCCGCAAAACACTAATTTTAGCCGCGTCATTCAAAAATAAGACTGCAAAGCAAAAATTTTGAAAACTTAGTATAGACACAGTAACGCAAATGATTTATTCGCAAAATTTGAAAAATTTGGATCGCATGGTCAGACTAAACTGTTTTCTGTAAACCACGAAGGCCTGCAATAGGCTTCTTATAACTTTGTTAGAATCGGATATTTTATGGTCTGGATTTGGAGAAATAATAATTACAGTATGGTTACTGTTCATCATATTTTCAGTTTCATTTTTGACATCCATCATTCTAACTTTCAAAATCTTTTACGTATTATAGTTGCCTTTATTTGTATGATGGCAGTTGAAACAAATTATTCGATTTCATAATTACGTTTCCATAAATTTCTCTTGCAATGGCCAAAGGTGGTTGATAATGTTTTATTACATTTTCACGTATTATAGGTAGGTACCGTACCTGTTTGAGAAAAAAAATATATTTTTCATCTCATTTGAATGTATTTGAATATATTTCGTAGTTACGTAGTAGGTATGTAACTAAGTGTACTATCAGCCGTTGAAAGGTTGATTAATTTTTATGGTTTAATTCTCATGTATTCCATATGATTTTTTCCGAAATTGTTCACTCAAGGTTAATTTTTCGCATTATAATTAAGTTTGGTGCAAAAAGTCAAACTATCTGAAAAAGAGAGAGAAGAATAAAAATAGGACCGAATTATAAAAGAAAAATAATAAAAAATACTTACGCTAAAAAGATAAAAATAATCTTTTAAAATTTCTCCAGCATGATATACTTGGGTCTATAGGAGCTGGAATTATTAAAGCCGGCGCTCTTTTCCTCTACTATTTAGGCCTCCAAATTTTATGACAAAACTTTTTAATTAGTTCCGACTTCAATATTTGCAGTTCCTGGACCTACATCTTGCTGAAGAAATTTCAAATGATTATTTTCATCTTTATAGGGTATTTTTTATTGTTTTTTTTTTTATTTAATTTAATTAATTTTTTTTTTCTAAGTTGGTTTTATTTTTTTTTTAAATTACCTACCTACTAATTTGGCATAAGCTAATATTTTTTCGTTTCACTTTAATTCCAGTAGATCTTACTTGAGAAATTTTAAAATAATTATTTTTCTCTTTTTAGAGAGTTTTATTATTATTATTATTATTATTTTTTTTTTTTTTTGAAATTTGCAAGATTTCTTGATAGAAAAATTTTTCTTGATGGTTTTTCGTTTCTAGCGTTAGCGGAAATGTTACTTTAAAACTAACAGTTTTTTATAACTCAAAAACTATTTCTTCGAATGGGATTACCGTGAGATCACTTCTTACCATTAAAAAAAATTTTGTTGTAATAGGCTGGCTTTTAAAAACCTACGTTTTTTAATGGAGAAGCTGCTGCGCTTGAGTTTTTTTTTCTTAATTTTTTGTTTTGGCGTTGGAGGGAGAATTTCTCCCTTCTCCTCTTTTGGATCCGCGCTAACTGATGATAGATGCATTCATAGGAAGTAGGCTTGCCATAACTTGTAGCCAAATTTTCCATTTTTAATCAGAAATTCAGAGGCCTTAATATTTGCTTATATTTGAAATATATTCTTATATTTAGCAAAGAAGACCAATTCGTTAAACAGAATTTTAGCTTCCGTTCCTAAGGTATCACACGAATCGTATTTGAGGCGAGGCGAGGCTGAGAAAGAATAGATTTAGAAGTTCAAATCCTCATAGCCACACTGGAAAGAAAATCAAAGTTTATGAATTATTTCGTCAGTTTATTTAAATTTATTTCAATTCGTTGAAAAATAAATTTGTTTCTCATAAAGCTACCCACTTACCTATACGTGATTATTATGGGAAAAAAAAAGTCGGTACATTACCTATCTTATTAATAGAAAACAATACTCATTCAGTATACGATATTCTTTATTTTCATTTTTTGAAAAAATTTAGCTAATCACTTAGTTTTAACCTTTGAAGTATTTAGGGTCAAATGCAATAACGATACTTAGTAATTTTTACATTTTTCTTCATTATAAGTTTATTATATCTATACATGAACATATATCCAAAGTATAATTATGGACGTAGTATAATTACTTGCATATAACGATATAACTATGTTAAGATAAGTAATTTTGAAGTCACTGTTGATACGTGAGTATCGTTCTTGCATACGGGCCTTAACTGATGATGATTGAGTTATTTAATTATCAAACTATGCATTTGTTTCTAATTTTAGATTTTCGATATTTTGCACAACATGAAGTCATTTTGTCTGTTGCTGATCATATGGGCAGTATGCATATCCGTTTGTGGAACAGATTTATCACATAGTCGAAAAACTAGGCAAAGTGGTAATGGCCGTATTAATTACTTCAGTTTATTTATTTCTACTTGCAGAATAGAATGGGTTTGTTTCTTCTATGAGCTAAATACGTAGGTAATGGGAGAGGAAATAAGAAAAAAGACCAGAAAAAAATTTCAGTCAACCGAGGGGATGAAAAAACCTGCTAAATATCGGAATTTAATACCTATATTCTAATTAGTCATATAAAATACGGGTCTGGGGGTTGTAATAATTATTTTAGCGAATACTTCATCGATTTTTCAATTTTGTTTTGCTGTAAGCACCTGGAGAGGACCCTCCAGGCCCTCTTAGGAAGTTTGGGCTCGAAGAAAATCCCCTCTTTCTTCCCCATTATTTTTTTTTTTCGATTTTGAAAGAGGTAGATATTGGTTTTAAACGGTGTAATTTTAGATCAACAGTTGCAAAATTAAATGTACCTAATCGTTAATTATGGTCTATTACCAACGTCCTAGCATCCAGTTTTCTACTTTTTGAAAACCTCTCTTTTAATCAAAACTGCTTCTGTGTTAGAGTTTTTTCTTAAATCCATGATGACGAAATAAAATTTACACATTCATACTCAAATGTGAATTTTCAAAATTTAATGGCGAGCGAGTCTACAAAATTCCTTAGACCCAGTGAAAAAAGAATCATAGCTAGCCCATGGTGTGTTTAAGCGAAAGTAACGCAGATGAGACCCCATCTAAATCATCGAAACTATCGATAGTATCGATAGTTTTTGTATATCGACGTCAAAAATATGAATATCAAAACTTTTCAATATTTACCATTTCTAGTTCTAACAACAATTTTCATTTGTTTTACAAGCAGACTTATTTAATAAGGATAAGTACTGTAGGGACAATACTTGTATGAGGTACAGGGGCTCGTACCCCTTGACAACAGTCACCACCAAAAGGCAGGCATATTTTGTCTCTATGACGTTAAACCAAATACATGCACGTGCATTTGTATGTTCATACCTGTACATATGCGCTGCGTTGTTTCTTATCACTTTATGGAGATAGGAAATGATGTAAAGTATGACATAATACCATACGTATGTGCATGTGCCAAATCCAGTATATAAGCTCACAAAATTGGCTACAAAATTGCCAGTGTTTGCCTTGGATTTGGCTCTCCCATACCTTAGTGTATGAAGTGGCAGAACAGGCAAAACTGTAGATTACCTTCTATATGTGAATATCTCTCATAACAGAGTATTCCACAAGTACCTTCCTACATAGATATGGTACCTAATCAAACTTGAGGTCACAATATTGATAGGTACCTATATTTTAATTGACAGTTTGTTGTTGGTAAGAAATTCTAAAGAGAACATTGAAATAATGAAATGAAAAATTCATCTATCTATATTTTTTAGAAGGCGGGTAGTTTTTTAGTAAATACTCCTTGTTTTCTCTGGAACTACACTGGACCAATTTCATTAATACATGTTATTTTTGAAAGGGTTTCAGCTATCAATAGGTGCATGCATAATTTAATTTATGAAAAAAAAAAAATTGCTGGAAGATTAGAAATAAAGAAGAAAAATGTAAAGGTGCCAAACAGATTAATCCTAATAATCTGAATTATTATACACTTTCGTTCTATGTACTCGAAATTTTAATTTCACACAGTATTTAAGGCAACCAATGCCATCTTTAAAATTAAAATTGCCAACTTTCGTTTAACACTGTCATCAGTTGTTATATATCTAGTGTCTTTATTCTGTACTTTATCACAAGAGATTATGGAACATGGGTAGGATGATTGATTCTCATGCTTGGGGCATGAGTTTGAATCCCATGCCAGCTGGCTAACCTCGTACTCGGAATTTTAAAATTTTTTTATTCAGGTACTAATAATTGTGAGGACCATGTTCCTCTTCTGTTGGGCTTGGCCCCAGTTGACAGATTTTAGACCTACTCCATCACCAAGTCTACACACTTTAGTCTAAGGATGTTAAAATAAAAACGCGCGTTTGTAGCACGTGGGCTAACAAACAAACTATAAATTTGTTCTCTGTTCACCCTAGATGCTACAAATATAGTCTAGTGTGAACACGTGTATGTAAATATACATACAATGGTTAAACACCGGGCTAAGCAACAAAGACGCGCCTACCTATCTTTCCAATACTTGTGTACAATATGTGTGTGCAGTCTAACATATATCTCAGCGATGCCTATCGTTATTCACTCGTTTCAGATGTTGTAAAAGTTTGGCTGCCTTACCGAAATGGTAGACAAAAAAGGAACACGCAAATCCATATCTAACGCCTGTGGGTATCGAGGTTTTCCTACAATAATTTTTTTAAATAATTTGAACATCTGTCTTTATTTAATAGAAAGTGATAGGTTTCACTTCACATAATGTTTCGGAGTCTTATAAAAGTTTTTTTTTTTTAAATTCATTTTTTAACGTAATTATTTTCTTATTAGAAGGTTAAAAATTAAATTAAAATTACACGAAGGAGATGGCCAATGAAATTAGCATATGATGAAGCATTGTTATCAGTTTATTAAAGGTCCACATCAAACATTTTCAACTATTAAACATTTTTGAAACTGTTAAGTCAATTTAACTGAGTACATACTGTTAGGAAGCTGAATTGATTATACAAAGAAATTGATCGATTTAAGCAACAGGTTGCCTCTATTCCTTTCCAAATAAGAAAGACATGACGTTACAGAAGCAACCATATTTCTCAGCTACGTGAAGCTTTTTAATATTGGTGCAAACAAAATGGTTTTGAATACAGCCTTTGTTGAATAGGGTGAATTTCTACTTATTTCTTTCCCCCTGATCCATCAACTCAATTGATGCCATGTCTATTTTATTTGGAACGGAATAGAGGCAACCTGTTGCTTAAAATCGATCAATTTCTTTGTATAATCAATTCAGCTTCCTAACAGTATGTACTCAGTTAAAATTGAATTAACAGTTTCAAAATGTTTAATAGTTGAAATATGTTTGAGTGGACCTTTAAATAAATGATAACAATGCTTCATCATTATGCTAATTTCATTGGCCATCTCTTCATGTATTTTAATTTAATTTTAACCTTCTTAATAAGAAAATAATTACGTAAAAAATGAATTTAAAAAAAAAAAAACTTTTATAAGACTCCCGAAACATTATGTGAAGTGAAACCTATCACTTTCTATTAAATAAAGACAGATGTTCAAATTATTTAAAAAAATTATTGTAGGAAAACCTCGATACCCACAGGCGTTAGATATGGATTTGCGTGTTCCTTTTTTGTCTACCATTTCGGTAAGGCAGCCAAACTTTTACAACATCTGAAACGAGTGAATAACGATAGGCATCGCTGGATATATGTTAGACTGCACACACATATTGTACACAAGTATTGGAAGATAGGTAGGCGCGTCTTTGTTGCTTAGCCCGGTGTTTAACCATTGTATGTATATTTACATACACGTGTTCACACTAGACTATATTTGTAGCATCTAGGGTGAACAGAGAACAAATTTATAGTTTGTTTGTTAGCCCACGTGCTACAAACGCGCGTTTTTATTTAAACATCCTTAGACTAAAGTGTGTAGACTTGGTGATGGAGTAGGTCTAAAATCTGTCAACTGGGGCCAAGCCCAACAGAAGAGGAACATGGTCCTCACAATTATTAGTACCTGAATAAAAAAATTTTAAATTCCGAGTACGAGGTTAGCCAGCTGGCATGGGATTCAAACTCATGCCCAAGCATGAGAATCAATCATCCTACCCATGTTCCATAATCTCTTGTGATAAAGTACAGAATAAAGACACTAGATGTATAACAACTGATGACAGTGTTAAACGAAAGTTGGCAATTTTAATTTTAAAGATGGCATTGGTTGCCTTAAATACTGTGTGAAATTAAAATTTCGAGTACATAGAACGAAAGTGTATAATAATTCAGATTATTAGGATTAATCTGTTTGGCACCTTTACATTTTTCTTCTTTATTTCTAATCTTCCAGCAATTTTTTTTTTTTCATAATTAAATTATGCATGCACCTATTGATAGCTGAAACCCTTTCAAAATAACATGTATTAATGAAATTGGTCCAGTGTAGTTCCAGAGAAAACAAGGAGTATTTACTAAAAAACTACCCGCCTTCTAAAAAATATAGATAGATGAATTTTTCATTTCATTATTTCAATGTTCTCTTTAGAATTTCTTACCAACAACAAACTGTCAATTAAAATATAGGTACCTATCAATATTGTGACCTCAAGTTGATTAGGTACCATATCTATGTAGGAAGGTACTTGTGGAATACTCTGTTATGAGAGATATTCACATATAGAAGGTAATCTACAGTTTTGCCTGTTCTGCCACTTCATACACTAAGGTATGGGAGAGCCAAATCCAAGGCAAACACTGGCAATTTTGTAGCCAATTTTGTGAGCTTATATACTGGATTTGGCACATGCACATACGTATGGTATTATGTCATACTTTACATCATTTCCTATCTCCATAAAGTGATAAGAAACAACGCAGCGCATATGTACAGGTATGAACATACAAATGCACGTGCATGTATTTGGTTTAACGTCATAGAGACAAAATATGCCTGCCTTTTGGTGGTGACTGTTGTCAAGGGGTACGAGCCCCTGTACCTCATACAAGTATTGTCCCTACAGTACTTATCCTTATTAAATAAGTCTGCTTGTAAAACAAATGAAAATTGTTGTTAGAACTAGAAATGGTAAATATTGAAAAGTTTGATATTCATATTTTTGACGTCGATATACAAAAACTATCGATACTATCGATAGTTTCGATGATTTAGATGGGGTCTCATCTGCGTTACTTTCGCTTAAACACACCATGGGCTAGCTATGATTCTTTTCTCACTGGGTCTAAGGAATTTTGTAGACTCGCTCGCCATTAAATTTGAAAATTCACATTTGAGTATGAATGTGTAAATTTTATTTCGTCATCATGGATTTAAGAAAAAACTCTAACACAGAAGCAGTTTTGATTAAAAGAGAGGTTTTCAAAAAGTAGAAAACTGGATGCTAGGACGTTGGTAATAGACCATAATTAACGATTAGGTACATTTAATTTTGCAACTGTTGATCTAAAATTACACCGTTTAAAACCAATATCTACCTCTTTCAAATCGAAAAAAAAAAATAATGGGGAAGAAAGAGGGGATTTTCTTCGAGCCCAAACTTCCTAAGAGGGCCTGGAGGGTCCTCTCCAGGTGCTTACAGCAAAACAAAATTGAAAAATCGATGAAGTATTCGCTAAAATAATTATTACAACCCCCAGACCCGTATTTTATATGACTAATTAGAATATAGGTATTAAAATTCCGATATTTAGCAGGTTTTTTCATCCCCTCGGTTGACTGAAATTTTTTTCTGGTCTTTTTTCTTATTTCCTCTCCCATTACCTACGTATTTAGCTCATAGAAGAAACAAACCCATTCTATTCTGCAAGTAGAAATAAATAAACTGAAGTAATTAATACGGCCATTACCACTTTGCCTAGTTTTTCGACTATGTGATAAATCTGTTCCACAAACGGATATGCATACTGCCCATATGATCAGCAACAGACAAAATGACTTCATGTTGTGCAAAATATCGAAAATCTAAAATTAGAAACAAATGCATAGTTTGATAATTAAATAACTCAATCATCATCAGTTAAGGCCCGTATGCAAGAACGATACTCACGTATCAACAGTGACTTCAAAATTACTTATCTTAACATAGTTATATCGTTATATGCAAGTAATTATACTACGTCCATAATTATACTTTGGATATATGTTCATGTATAGATATAATAAACTTATAATGAAGAAAAATGTAAAAATTACTAAGTATCGTTATTGCATTTGACCCTAAATACTTCAAAGGTTAAAACTAAGTTATTAGCTAAATTTTTTCAAAAAATGAAAATAAAGAATATCGTATACTGAATGAGTATTGTTTTCTATTAATAAGATAGGTAATGTACCGACTTTTTTTTTCCCATAATAATCACGTATAGGTAAGTGGGTAGCTTTATGAGAAACAAATTTATTTTTCAACGAATTGAAATAAATTTAAATAAACTGACGAAATAATTCATAAACTTTGATTTTCTTTCCAGTGTGGCTATGAGGATTTGAACTTCTAAATCTATTCTTTCTCAGCCTCGCCTCGCCTCAAATACGATTCGTGTGATACCTTAGGAACGGAAGCTAAAATTCTGTTTAACGAATTGGTCTTCTTTGCTAAATATAAGAATATATTTCAAATATAAGCAAATATTAAGGCCTCTGAATTTCTGATTAAAAATGGAAAATTTGGCTACAAGTTATGGCAAGCCTACTTCCTATGAATGCATCTATCATCAGTTAGCGCGGATCCAAAAGAGGAGAAGGGAGAAATTCTCCCTCCAACGCCAAAACAAAAAATTAAGAAAAAAAAACTCAAGCGCAGCAGCTTCTCCATTAAAAAACGTAGGTTTTTAAAAGCCAGCCTATTACAACAAAATTTTTTTTAATGGTAAGAAGTGATCTCACGGTAATCCCATTCGAAGAAATAGTTTTTGAGTTATAAAAACTGTTAGTTTTAAAGTAACATTTCCGCTAACGCTAGAAACGAAAAACCATCAAGAAAAATTTTTCTATCAAGAAATCTTGCAAATTTCAAAAAAAAAAAAAAATAATAATAATAATAATAATAAAACTCTCTAAAAGAGAAAAATAATTATTTTAAAATTTCTCAAGTAAGATCTACTGGAATTAAAGTGAAACGAAAAAATATTAGCTTATGCCAAATTAGTAGGTAGGTAATTTAAAAAAAAAATAAACCAACTTAGAAAAAAAAATTAATTAAATTAAATAAAAAAAAAACAATAAAAAATACCCTATAAAGATGAAAATAATCATTTGAAATTTCTTCAGCAAGATGTAGGTCCAGGAACTGCAAATATTGAAGTCGGAACTAATTAAAAAGTTTTGTCATAAAATTTGGAGGCCTAAATAGTAGAGAAAAAGAGCGCCGGCTTTAATAATTCCAGCTCCTATAGACCCAAGTATATCATGCTGGAGAAATTTTAAAAGATTATTTTTATCTTTTTAGCGTAAGTATTTTTATTATTTTTCTTTTATAATTCGGTCCTATTTTTATTCTTCTCTCTCTTTTTCAGATAGTTTGATTTTTGCACCAAACTTAATTATAATGCGAAAAATTAACCTTGAGTGAACAATTTCGGAAAAAATCATATGGAATACATGAGAATTAAACCATAAAAATTAATCAACCTTTCAACGGCTGATAGTACACTTAGTTACATACCTACTACGTAACTACGAAATATATTCAAATACATTCAAATGAGATGAAAAATATATTTTTTTTCTCAAACAGGTACGGTACCTACCTATAATACGTGAAAATGTAATAAAACATTATCAACCACCTTTGGCCATTGCAAGAGAAATTTATGGAAACGTAATTATGAAATCGAATAATTTGTTTCAACTGCCATCATACAAATAAAGGCAACTATAATACGTAAAAGATTTTGAAAGTTAGAATGATGGATGTCAAAATGAAACTGAAAATATGATGAACAGTAACCATACTGTAATTATTATTTCTCCAAATCCAGACCATAAAATATCCGATTCTAACAAAGTTATAAGAAGCCTATTGCAGGCCTTCGTGGTTTACAGAAAACAGTTTAGTCTGACCATGCGATCCAAATTTTTCAAATTTTGCGAATAAATCATTTGCGTTACTGTGTCTATACTAAGTTTTCAAAATTTTTGCTTTGCAGTCTTATTTTTGAATGACGCGGCTAAAATTAGTGTTTTGCGGGCTGCCATCTCTTATTAACAGACTGATATAGGAAATGAATTAACATGATCAGATTTCATTGAATAATATACAGAGTGTCTAAAAATCGTTTCCTAAGCCAAATGGGTCTTATAGAACTCATCGAGTGAAGCAAAAAGTCTATGGTCCTATCCTTAGGCTTTCATATGCGTGTGTCGATCAGGTTGCATATTCATTAATTTACAAAAGATTGCAATGCACATGGTACAAAAGTTGCAGATTCAAATCCAAGCAGAGGAACATTCTTTTTTTTCAGAATTTAATAAAATGAATATTAGACATGATAAAATTTCAACAAATTTCTTTCAATTTCAAATAAATTTAAATTTGTAAGCACTGAAGATAGGGACCTGGTCAAATTCAATCTCTGCGGAAAAATCATATGGAATGCAGTTCTGTAGAAAACGCAAACAACTACCTCCTCCCACCATTTTTCTTCACAACACACCCATCAACTTTGTTCTTCAACTTAAGTTCTTAGGCATTCTTCTTGATCCTAAACTCAATAGGTCCAAACATATTCCCTACCTTCGCAAAAAATGTCTCCAGAAACTTCCTATCCTAAAAATGCTCAACCACCACTCCTATGGCTGCTCTAAACCACATTTACTGTCTCTCTACAGATCACTAATTCGATCACTTCTCGACTATGGTAGCCAACTCTATCAATCTGCCAGTAAAACATCTCTTCAAGCTCTCGACCCCATTCATCACCAAGGAATTTGCCTGGCTACTGGAGCTTTCCCAACATCATTATCACTCAGCTTTCTAGCTGAAGCAGGAGAACCCCCTTTATTGATTTGTCAAAAGATCCTTCTAGGTAACCTACTTTCTTCAATATGTACGACCCCAAATCTGCCTTGTACCCACCGTCTCTTCACCAGTTCACATAGGCCTCAAAAATACATATCTGAAGATCTTTTTGGACCATCCTACTTCCATGCATTCTGTAAAAAATCTTTCTACTCAATTCCCAAATTCTATACTCATCCACTACCTTGGCAATTCTGCCCTCCATCCATCATTCTAGACTTACTCCATTTTGACAAAACTCAAACTGCTCCCTATATTATTCAATCTTAACTCCAATCTCTCCTTGAATCTCTCCCTCCCTCCCTTCATATCTTCACTGATGGCTCTAAAGACACCTCAGCAGTTGGCTCTGCCATTTACTCCACCACTTTCTCTTCTTCACATCGGCTACCCTCTTTTGTATCCATATTTACAGCTGAACTTTCTGCAATACTCACAGCACTCAAACTCATATCACATCACCCACCACATACATCTTACATAATCCTCACTGACTCCCTATCCTCACTCCTAGCCATCAAGAATATCTATTCCTCTCACCCATTAATCCAACAAATTCAAATCCTTCTCTTCTGCCTTTGTACTTCTACTCCCATTACATTTGTTTGGATCCCCAGTCACTGCCGCATAGCTGGGAATAATATGATGGACCAAATGGCCAAAGAAGCCAGAACCCAACCCACCATCCTCTGGAAACATGTGACTCCACTTGACCGCAAGCTGCACATCAAGAATTCCACTCTACAACTTTGGAGGACTCTTTGGCAGAATACTCCACTCAGCAATTTCCTGCATTCAGTAAAAGAGGATACCAGCGAATGGGTTGACATTCTTAAATTTTCTCGCCACCACCAAATTGCCATCACTCGTCTCCGCATCGGCCACTGTACCTCAACTCATTCATTCCTTCTACTTAATCTTCATCCACCTGACTGTCAATATTGCAAATCTCAACCTCTCTCACTCACTCACATTCTCACATAATCACTACAACCTAACAACTACAATAACCACTACTCTCGCCCACAACTCCCCTCACCTCTCAAACCTTATCACTTTCTTTCACTTCATCGACTTCATAGTATAATCTAATTTATAAGTTTTTGCTGGCATAACCCATTTTGTGAAGTTAGCCCAGCCACTTTTTTTCGTATTTCTGTATAATAAGGAAAAAAAAAATTTTGAATAATTTTTTGAACTTTCTCATTTGATTTAATTATGAAAATTTTTAAAATTTTAGTAACTTATGTCTCTGAAACAACCAATTTCAAAGCTCATGTTGATAGAAAATTTTGCCTTTCTCGGTGAATTCCACAAAACCCGTTTGGCTTTGGAGACGATTTTTGGATACACTGTATATTCAAAAGTAAAAAATATTTAAGTAAATTAAAATAATAACAATATTTTCAATGATACCTTTATATTTCATTAGGGGAATGACCCTTGGGCCATATTCTTAGTCGATCCCAAAATGAAAATAAAACCACTTAAGTAATTTTTTATATGTGGTTTCAGTACTTGAGTATAGGGAAAAGATGACTTAATAACTTGAGTGCTTTCACTCAGGAAAAAAAAAGTTAAGAATACTTACGGTCCTTTGTCATTTGAAGAGAAACTTTTAAGAACTAACTTAGTTTAAAAGTGAGGAAAATAAGTCACCAGTTTGTGTCGACTCTGGTTCTTCAAATTAATAACAAATACGTATATAGAATATATGGGTACCTCTATAATATAAAAATAAAATATGTGTTTCCATAAAGGACTGAAATTTGTTCACATACAAAAGTTCGAACTTGCGAACTTATGGAATTAAAATAACTGCATTATGGAACACTTACCGTCAAAATTTTAGGTAATTAGTTTCGGACCATTAACATATAAACTACACACTCGAAATGATCAGTTTAACAGGTACGATAAATACTGGCCGCACAAAAAACTATTCATGTTTTCAGCTACCAAAACGTGTTGTTGATGTAAACTGAAGTTCATAAGTAACCCTACCGTTAATTTCATAACATTTGATCAGCGGCAAACAACTGATTACGAAACAAAATCTCGTGTTGTACGTGTTAATAGGAGGAGCCTTTTATGACCTTGAAAATTGTTCCATCTCGAACGAAATTATGTTGTCCATTGGGGTTTTTGACCAAGAAACCGAATTTTATGCCGTAATTTTTTGTAAGACTGAACGCGGCGCATGCAAAGACACGTCTTCTCTCTTTTTTCACAAATATTGTTGCAGTTATTCACTTATTTTTAAGTAATTTAATTTTTCATGGGCAAACATCCTAATTGTTGGTAGGCGTATAGGGACTATGTCAGTATCAAACTGTCAAGTAGTACCTACATCTCGATGAGACGTTGATATATCTGTGTGCGTGTGCGCGCTCGCGCTCGCGCATGTGTGTGTGTGTGCGTGTGCATGCGCGCGCAATTGCGCATGCTGCCTTCGCCCAGAATCACATCACTTGAAACCTGCGAAATGCATCGGTGAGTTGTGTTCCCATTTTGCAATTTGCACATCAGTACTTTCTTGGGCGTATAGCAACAGCGACATTCACTATTTTTATTAATAATAGATTAATTCCATTCATAAAGTGCTACATTATTGAGAGACATTCGGCAAAGAGATGAAGACAATGACCTATGCTTAAATTTGGTAAGTAACTCAGGAAATTCATTTTTTTAGCACTGAAAATGTTTCTAGCGTCAGTTTGTAACAAATTGTCAACTATCAAATTTTTACCAATATCGTATGCGTGAAGAGTAAGAGAAGGGGAAGATGAGAGGGTAAAAAAAAGTGCAGGGAGAAAATGGCGATAAAGTAATGTTCTTTCGTTGTTTACTGAGCAAATACAAAATTTAAATAAAATGACAAAATGAACAACACTGTGGGAACGGGAGTTTCCCACCAGAAGATATTGGGGTGTACAAATGTACACCCTATTGCGTGTCCGTATAAGGTACGTAAGGAGAGCCAAGTCCTCATACACGCTGGCAATTAGCAGACACGGCGACGTGTGTATATACGCGGGTAGTTGGGCGGCGTATCGGCGAGTGCGTGTATACGTGTATTCACGTAGGGCCGCGCTACTCGCCGTACGCCATCGGTCACTCGCTACGTCATGAGCAAGTGTCGCGTTTTACCCGCCAATTGGCGTGAGTTTGATCGGCGGTTCGTGTATATTTATTCTTGCCCGTGCCTCGTCGTCGTGTGCGTATAGGCCGAGCCTATCTTGGCGGGTGCGGGTGAACCCCACAGCACTCCCCCCCAGCTTTTACATCGCACAAAAGCGATACCAAAATAGGGGGAGTTCATCCGCCGAATCCTATCCTAACTTAATATTTTGATGGGACCTAGTGTCTACCATCTTTCTTCTCCATCTCCCAATTGTGGAGAAAGGAGGCAAAGGCCGCACCTAGGCTACAATATTGATCGGTGCGGGCCCCTTGTCTCTCCCTATAGGACATCCTACTATTTCTACCCCGTCGATGGGGGGCTTGCTGGGCACGATTATCCTGGCAAGAGTAGGGAGTGGGACAAGAGTTAGGATGGTACATTTGAGAAGGGGGCACGTTGCTTTGGGTGATAGACCCTCCAACGTAGCCTCTAGGCGTACCCCAAAGTGTGGGTAGCCTAGCTGCTACAATGGGTTCCGGTTTTGACTCAATTACTCGAGTTTGGATTGTCCATTGTGGGGGAGGGGGAACAATGGGTTCCACTGCCTCTGCCACCGAGGGTGCAACTTCACAGAATTAATTTACAATTGGTTGCCTGCAAAAATGCACAGTCACAACCTCTGTAATGTCAGCAATTGGGTTGCTCAGTAATGCAGCATCACCATTAGTGTGCGTGCTACTTGAGATTCTATTTTCCCTGTCAACGCTAACTTGTATGCGTGACACTCCCTTCTACCCTTCACAGCAGAAAATAAAGATGATTTTCTGCTCCTCGAAAAATAAAATTTTTCGGTACTACTAGTCCTCTCGTAACAAGCATTTTCACGCCAGCGCTAGTTGCACCCGAGAGGTTGGTAGCGCTAGTTGCGCCCCAGTGGATAGCACCTAAGCACCCCAGAAAGGGAGGGAAATAGGGAAAAAAAAATTTTTTATTTATTTAAATCACATCGGGGTCACCATTGTGGGAACGGGAGTTTCCCACCAGAAGATATTGGGGTGTACAAATGTACACCCTATTGCGTGTCCGTATAAGGTACGTAATGAGAGCCAAGTCCTCATACACGCTGGCAATTAGCGGACACGGTGACGTGTGTATATACGCGGGTAGTTGGGTGGTGTATCGGCGAGTGCGCGTATACGTGTATTCACGTAGGGCCACGCTACTCGCCGTACGCCATCGGTCACTCGCTATGTCATGAGCGAGTGTCGCGTTTTACCTGCCAATTGGCGTGAGTTCGATCGGCGGTTCGTGTATATTTATTCTTGCCCGCGCCTCGTCGTCGTGTGCGTATAAGCCGAGCCTATCTTGGCGGGTGCGGGTGAACCCCACAAACACTTTATTTTTTTTTTTGATTTTTATTAATTTTCAATGCCCTCCTCTGGTTCTTACAAAATATGAGACCAGTGAATTTTTTTTTTTCCAAAAAACTATGTGATTAAGGGCTAATTTTTCAATAGTCAGCTAAGAAATTTAACAGTCATGCAGGTAGTATTACAATCCTATTGACTTCTAGCCAATTAGCCAGTTTAATTAACTGAGCTCTTAACTGAGGCTTAGTTTTAGAACATCTTTTAATAAAAATAAAACTATTACATTTGACATGATGGTGGCACCTGATGCCAGGGCCCTGATAAAAGTACTGATCTTGAGCCATAGATCATCAGGGTTGAAGAGAGAAGGAAAGGGGTAATTTCTCCGTCCTCAGATTTTCTGAGAGGGCCTTGTCAATACATGCCCTAAAAATTGAATAATTATTTTCTAAAATACTTGTAAGTACATGCAGGAGTGTTCCAAACTTCTAAACTAAGTCGTATGCAGTGTAATCTCAAGGAATTATGAAAAAACCAAAAAAAAAGTTTTAAATATGAATGTTTTAGAATACAAAAAACACCTGAAAATATTGTTTTATCTGTGCTTTTAAACAAAGTAAAGTTCCTACTCGAACATTTTTTCAGAACACCACTGTTTATACAACCCCTGGACCTAGATTTTTTCTCTCCAGCCCTGTAAATCATAAATATATTTCTATGGTTATTTTTGAAAAGGTGACATGTCACTTTTTCGGAGTTTTGAGTTAAAAATTGGTAATGATAAAAAAAAAAACTCCAGAGGCTGACAAAAGATGATATCTCAATTGATCATTTTTCACATTTGCTTTAGAAAAAACATGATGTGTCAACAGGAGCGTTTAAGTCTCAACCAAAAATTGATAAGTACAAAATTGATATGTTATTGATTTCTCACCAATTGCAAGTTAGTTTTTTCCAAAACTTGATAAGTATATCACTCCAAAAAATGATATATAACAGAGTAATTTTTTTCCAAAATATGATATATCACGTGCCAAAACTTGATATGTCATAGAATCTTTCTCTTCTCTACATTTTTCAACCATCTACTCACTATTTCAAGTTGCACTCCTGGTTTACTGAAAATAGACATTTCACAACATAGGTAGTTCCACTGCTTCATACTGCAATTTATATACAGGGCTGTAACTAGATACGTGCGATCTGTGTATTCGCACAACGCGGCAGAGTGCATGGGCGCCATACTGACCAAAAAAAAAAAAAAAGAAACCTAAATATAATACATTGTCAGAGTCCAATATACCGCCTGGACAATGACAAAGAATATCATTCTGATTTAACTGGCAAAAAAAATATAAAAAAATATGTGTTTGGGCGTAAAAAAGTTTGTTTGCACAGGGCGGCAAAAAAAGCTAGGTACAGCCCTGTTTATATAATTTCCTGAAATTATACTAGCATGTAAAATTTATTTTTAGTGTCCTCAAAAATGACAAAAACTGACATGGACTATTGATTTATTGAAAATAACCAATTATGTACCTCATACTAGTAATACATTATCTCCTTCATGCGAGTTTGTAGGTACTACAGTCTATGTCAAAATGAATTGCTTCACTTCAAGAACAAAACATAAAAAATCTAAAAGTAGTGGCATGTTTGAGCCTCCCAAATGAAGCAGATGGTACAGGAGTCGTGCGTTTTCATCACTTATTCAGTGGTCCACCCCCATTCCTTTTCAAGTTTGAAACTATTTGTTGATTTTAATTCCATTTTAAAGCTTTATTTTACATAGCTGAGAGAAAATCTGTAAATATTTGTCTGTGTAAAAAAAAGGGCCAATGGCCTATGTCACTTGAAAAGATTGATCAATTGCCTAGAATAAACATAATTTAAAATTATGTTCATTGCAGGTTCATCTGAGATGAGTGAAAAATAGTTCAACTTCTTAACTGACGTGTCAAACAGTTAATGATACTGTAGATGCCACAACCTATTATTGACCAGTTCGGCGAAGGGTGGAAGCTGTTAAAGATAAAATAATATTAATCAAATTAAGCAAAATTTATTTCATAATTATATGGCTCACCGATAATGCATTAGACGAGTTCCAAATGGAATATAACCTATGAAAAATCTAGAAATTTGGATCCCCTGCTCCACACCCAGGAGATGAAGCAGAAAATTAGGAAAAATGAAAAACAATATCTCGCTGAAGTCTTAAAATCATTGGGTACGTAGCTCAGCAGCTGGGAGGATTACTACACTGGAATACATCAATTAAATTGCACTTTTTGAACAATCAAGTTCTTCAGTGTAACCTATATTTCCATGAACTGAATTAACTGATACAGTTTTTGTGTATTGATACTTTCCCACGTAGAGGGTTGGCGCAGTTTGATTCATTGTTAAAATGTAAAATTTGGCGCAACTGTGAAGTCTGTCAATGTCGTACACTTCAATGAAGCTACGTTTAAAACTTCGCTTAGAAATTATGATTAACACACTACAGAAATGTGATTCGTTACATTTTTTATATATTCAGCAACGTCGCTCAATTATGGCAGTTGAGGCAAACTTAAAACAACTCAGCTACGTTAAATTTTGTTTAATTTTTATTTTGAAAAACTGCCCATTTTTGTGCAGCTGTAGGTAATCAGCTGTGATGGGCGAACCACAATGGCTGAGCCACCTTAAAAACGTAGCTCAGCTGAAGCGAGTGATGGGCCTTCCCAGGAAACTTATTATAATGGTTCCAATCAACCTTCTTCGCTTTGAGTCTGAATTGCTCACAACGAAGCCATTTCTCAATTAATTCGTATTATTTGTATGCATAATTTTGAAGAAAGAACAACAGCAATCATTTTATTTTATTTTTACATAGAATTAGTTTGAAACCTTAAATTATGTCCTTTGGATATTTGTGGTTGTATTTTTTCATAGGTAAGATAAGTTGGACTTATTTAAAAAAATAAAAAATTTGAAAATAACAGGTACATAGAGTAGTTCACTATTAATATGTGTTTATTTGTGCAATATATCAATGTTGAAAAATTATTATGAACTTTTGAAAATAAGATATACTCCGATTTCTCCACAAAGGAGCTGCCAAAAAAGAGATAAGAAAATAATCTTATTTTTTCATCATAAATGCTACCTCTTATTTTCGGACGAAGCGAACTTATGCTCGTACATCACATTAAAAGATTGATTTTCATATCTCGTGAAGTGATTTCAAAGTCATAGTGTGTCGATTTTTCCACCGAAACATAGCTAAAATACCTACATAGGTACGTTTCAATGAGAATTTTGTGTATTTTTCTATTAGTTTAAGAAACGTTGTTCAGGGTTACAGTAGAAAAAATTCTAAAAAAATTATATGAAATGAAATAAGAAATAAGAAAGTACAATGTTCAGTTTTAAAAATTAATGATCACATGGTCGAAGTTTTTCAGAACCTCTCACCGGTTACTTGATTAATCCAGTCGATGAATTGTGCAACTCTTGTGTACACTCCCGGGTAATCAGTGGCGCATCGGATTCCGTAGGATACAATGCCTCCCAAATAGAAACGTACTTCGGTCGAATTTGGGAAAATAAGAGGTCCTCCCGAATCACCCTGTAGAAAAAGATTCGAAATGATGCCAACGTTCAACCTTAATTTTTACTGGCAATTTAAGATAAAATATTGAGAACCTCGAAGATGGGAAAAATTCAAGTAAAATATTCAAGTTTCAACCGATAGTCGGTTTAAAAGTTTCATCGATATAGATATTGAAAAATCACAAGGTGAAACAATTAGGTATTTGTTTTTCATGAAAACTTACGTCTCCTTCGGAAGATATTAAAAAAATTCAAACTGATCTTATTCGAAGGAAACCAACTTCCTCTTCAATATTCACAACTCAAAATTATGCAAACTTCGGATTCAATTGCACCTTTGTCTGAAGATCCTGTATTTTTAATACATTAAATAGGCTCACTCATGATAGTGAGCAATTCTACCCAATCTTCAATGATTGAAAAGAAAACCACTCCCCAGAATTCTTTCCCAAAAGCGTATGTCAGAAAATTTTTCTTACACATTAGCCCATTTATGAGAGCGATACTTCAAATGAAAAAACAGAGATAATTTTTTTGGGTATAGGTGAATACCGTACCTGACAAGTGTCTTTTCCAGGTTCGCCAGCACACAAAATTCGTTCGTTGATCAGTGCAGTCCTTTGATTAACGTATTGTTGAGCACATTTTGATGGTTCGATTATTTTTATCGACGCCTCTTGTAATTTGGTCGCACTTTGATCACCTACAAAACAGAAGAAAGCATCATTATATTAGGTATTAGAAATGAAAGATTTTCGAATAATGAAAGTAGAAAGTATAATTTCTCACGAGCAAAAAAAAAAAAACAAATAAACACTTACGCCATCCAACAGCGCCCCAACCAATGATGAAAGGTTGCTTTCTATTATAGTATTCGTTTGATCTGTACTCTGGACCACTGAGCAGACAGATAGAACGGACTTTTTCTGTAAAAAATACAAGTATACATAATTATTGAGAATTATAGACTATATCCCATTTAAATTTTCAGTGTGCATGGTCGAACAATACTAGTCTACCAAAATCCTGATATATACAGTTCCGGGGGGCTGAAATTAGGTCTCGGTGATAAAACAAAATATATTTACGTGATTTACTACCAACAATATAGAATCAACATTTTTCTTGAATTTAAATCAGACTTGATAACTCTATAATCATATAATATAATGGCGCTGAAGCACCACTTTGTGGCGCTTTGGCTTGTGCCAACCCAAGACTTTTGCTGGCATAGATGTGGTAACACTGTTCAATTTGTTATTCAGTGGAAACATTGACTATGCCGGGTGATTCAGTTTAACACGCACCATAGAAGAACTCACACAGGTTAAAGGATACAGATAAGATGAAAATAAATGCAATATAGAGAAAATAACGAAAATAAATGATAGGACCAAAATTTTCACGAGATATATTCATCATATAAGAGAGAGTCTGAAAGAAATTTGTGCCTATTGGTTCAGTAGTTTTCCAGAAAACCAGAGAAAACAAATTCGTGGAAAAGTGATTTTTTCACGATTATGAGAAAACTACAAAAGGGATTAAGCTGAAATTTATACGAAAAATAGTTCTCATATAGTCTCAGGTTTGATCAAACATTTGTGTTTATTAGTTTTGTATTTTGCGATAAAACTGGAAAAGAAACAGTTGCTGGAGAAAATGTTTTGATCACAATTTTGAGAAAATTACAAAAAGGTTAGGGCTAAAATTTTCTGGAAAAATAGTCCTCATATTAGACTAGATCTGATAGCAGTTTGGTGTCTATAGAGTGTAACAAATTATTGCAAAAATTAATACAACATTTTTTCTGTTGGAGATAATATAATAAATAATAAACCCACCTGAATGAAAATTCAGTGGTCTATAACATTGTTTCTGAGCACTTTTCAATAAAATCATAGATTCAGAAGTCCACAGGGCCATGTTTACCAAAAAATATGGGGTAAACTTAGTTTTTTAAGAAAAGTATGATAATCATAGGTAAATTTTTCAAAAATGATGAGAGATAAGAAGAAATTGTGTGGTAACGTTATTATTTTCTCGATGGTGCATTTATTTTCACCTCATCTGTATCATTTAACCCGTGTTAAACTGAGTCACCCGGTATATATTATCGTAACCAGATGGACAAACCAATTTTAAATTTTTTTCACCAAAATTAGATCAAGTTTGAAAAAGAACAAAAAGGTACAGGACCATTCACGTTTTCTTTTGTGTGAAGTAAACAATCCTTTTTCCAATGATTTTGATTTCTATTGTCTGGAACAGCCAACTTTTTGTGTGTAAGTTTTTTATGATATCTGATAGAGATAAGAATAAGTTGAAGAACCATTTGGAGCCATATTTGTGAAAAATAGATCTATACTACTAAAACACCATTGTGTTTTAAAAACAAACTAGATTTTTGGTGGAAAACTTCTTTAATAGGTTTGTCAATCTTATGATACATATTCAGTCAACGAGTGGTAACAACAAAAAATTTTTATAGTTGGCGTATGAGCATTCAATTTAGCAAAATAATAAAAGGAAATTTTAGGCAAATGAATTTCTCGCCCTTACAACTACTTTAGTGATATCTGGTGCTTGAAGTAGGAAATTTTACCTCAATGTCGAAAAGTAAAATTTCGCATATGTGCAACTTGAGAGTTGCTAAGATTATTAAATTACTGTCTCAGATGTACATGCGTATTATGTCTTATCCTATGTACATTATGAAATTTCTGCACTTCCAGATCTTTTGAAAGACTGATCTTATCGTCATATTGCCACTTCAATTGATTTCAACATTTCAACTTTGAAACGGACCTCTCTTATTTCACTTAATGATTCATCAGCCTTTATTTAAGATAGGGAGCTTAGGTTTATGTTGGTGGAAAGAAGATAAAATTTACAAAGTTTTGGTTTAATTTTTTATTTATCTTTAGCTGTTTGAAAATAAATAAATGAAAGTAACGCTAATTAATATAAAATTGGTCGGTTTTTAAAATCTAGAAACCTCTCCTCCTTTACTCAGTGATTCCTCCGCCACTATTTAAGCCAGAGAACTGGAGTTTAAATTTGTAGAAAAAAGAGAAAATCTGTTCGAATTTGATTTTCATGTAATTTTTTAATCATCTTTAGCTGCATAAAAATAAAAAATGAAAAAAAACGAAAATTAATAGAAAATTTGTCATTTTTGGAATTTAAAAACTCTCCTTTTTCAGTCAATAATTCCTCAGCCATAGGCCAAAAAGCTGTGGTTGGTACTGCTAGAAAGAAAAAAAAATTTACCAAAATCTGTATTACATCAAAGTTTTTATTCGTCCTTAGCTACTTGAAAATAAATGAACGAAAAAACCCAAATTAAACCAAAATTTCTCATTTTTATAAGCTTATATTATATTATTTACATAAATACATTTTCAAAAACTTTTTTTTTGGTGAAAAAAATTTTTTTTAGGAGTGTGTTGCAAAAAATGAAGCAGGTGATTGCTACTCGTGTGGTTTGCAGCACGAGCCAAACGCATCAAAATCACCTACTTTACGCACTTGTATCCCAAACAACTATTTTGATATAAATTAATAATTGTGGAATTAAACTTTCTTGAAAAAATATTTTATGAAAAAAAAAAATTATTATCGAATTTAAAAAAAATTATTTCATCACCGTATATAAGTTCAAGTAATTTTTTATGAATCTACGTTTTAAGTTTACCTAATAGGCTGGGTGATTTTTTGTGAAAGCAAGTTCTTCCAGACGGCCCACGTCACAAATAAGAAGCAGTTGTAATGTAATGAGTCTTCAATAAAAACGAACGATATGGGAACATTTTTCGCAGAGAAATAGAGTTTTAATTGCCAAATAGAAAAATCTTTTGAGGCGAAATATACGTACAAAAGAAATTCATGAATAAGCATTTGGAGAGGCTACCAAAATTTTTGGAGGGCCTTTGTTCTTCTCCACAGTCTTACGCTTTTGTACAACTTCCTCGTGGTTTTTGGTAAAATCCTCATTTGGTAGACTAATACTGATTTGATGAATTTATCTCTTCTCGCCTAAAATATAGAGATTTTTTATAACGTACAAAGACTACCATACGTAACTAACCTGTAAATTGCACGGGACTTCTCAAATGAATAAGTGCTATATCATTGAGCATTGGGTTCGTAGAATACTGTGGATGCGGTATAATCTGATCGATTTGAGCATCGATGGGTGATGCTCCGTCTTCCACTCGATCGTCAAGATCTAAATCTCCAATTCGGGCGAATGCACTAAGTAGAAAAAAATATTACAATTATCTACGCACGTTTTTAATAATTCTATTAACGCCGTTGCTGTTTTCATTAAAATTTTCAACAGGTTAATAGACACTCACATTTCGTAATTTCCAATTCCTCGAACGCAATGTGCGGCTGTTATTACCCATTGTCTCGAAATGAGGGTTGCTCCGCACCTAAAATCTGGTCCTGGATTGGTGGGCGAGCGATAACTTAATCCTACCATCCACGGCCAGTCACCTGCAATGATGAGGATCTCTCGATGTAAAGATTATAAATTTTAGAAAGCTATCGAACACACTTCTTTTTTTTTTTTAAATACCTAAACAGTTAATATATGTAGGTAATTATAAGTACAAAAAGTGAATTCTTCGAAACGGACAGTCGATGCATGTCGTTCTGATGATGGAGAAAACTTAAATTTATGGCTCACCAATTGTCAGATCAAAACATTCCGTTTATGGAACCATAAATGAATATAGTTATCTGTAACGCGAGTGCCAAAAGTAGGTAATTTTGATACAAGAGTGAATTTAGCAAAACGAGCCGAAGGCGAGTGCAATTCACCCGAGTATCAAGTCACACACTATTTTTTGCAACCCTGTCCCCTCCAAAAAATATTTTTTAATTTAGAAAAAGACAAATATTTGTTTCGTTTTAACGGAAATAATAATGAACAATTTTAATTTTTTCTTAATCAAAAAATCTTCGTACCTCTCACCCCCCAGCTCAAGTGAAAATCTTTCTTTTCACGTCTGACCACCAATGTCTTCTATATTTCTTGACAAACCCCGAAATCTGCTCAGACGGCTCTCTAAATAAATAGATATGTAAATAAAAAAATAAATAAATAACATATACATAAAATAAATAAATATATGCCTAAATAAAATAAATCGATAAGTAAGTAAATAAATAGATTTATTTTATTTCTTAGGCAGTTATTTAAAACCTCGGTACGTGCCATTCTCTCTACGTCCAAAAATACGACGTCGTATTCCTCTAAAGGTGCTGAAATTTCTAAATCAAATAAGCTTTTTCAGCTGCTGTTCCAGATGTACCAAAGAAGCTGGTTGGAAGCAGGCTTACTGTTGTTTTATTTGCTAGGCAATCATTTAAGATCTCACGTATAATTATGTAGGTATATACTATATCTTCACAAAGTTCAAATTAATTTACACGTAGTTTTTGCTCTACCGGCAAATTACTTCGGATCATGTGCAATGTCATTCCTCGTTAAATTCATTTAATAATTAAAAAAGAGAGGCAAGGATAAGATGAGTACATGATCCGAAGTAATTCGCTTGAAGAGCAAAAATTATACGCCAATTAATTTGAACTTTGTAAATAAGTGCATAGGTACTCTGCCTATAAATACCTTGTATTTTTATCCGACTATACGAAGAAGAAAATTATTTTGATAACGAATTTCACGTACACTTATTAAACGGTACTATACCAGCGCATTTACTTCTGGTTACTATATTATTTTTCCTTCATCGCATGATGATTCTACGTACCTAGTTGTAGTTTCAAGTGATTGGAATTGTTACGTGTCACCTCAAGGGGTAGGTACTCAATTATAACTTACTGAAAGTTGTGATTCGTCTCTGCATCAATGATCGCTACAGTACCATTATGCAGTTTTCAAGAATACCACCCAGCCTACAAACATCACACGTGTCACACAACATGAACATTCGTTACCTAGCGATGCATTTTTGCCGCCCACAATACGCGTATCTTTCTTCGTCGACTTGCCGCATTCGCTGAAATCTGATTGGCCTGCTTGTTGCTGTCCAAAGTTTGAACTTGGAATGCCCGACGACGAAGACGAACTCAACGGTGAAGATGAACCCGAAGACGGAGACGAAGGGCAGCAAACTTTAGGCGTTCCGCCTTCGGTTCCGCAATGCTTTTGTCGTAGGCTAGCAGCCACCTGAGGATTTCGTCCTTGTTCGCGCAGCAGCGTCAGCAGCGGTGGACAACTGCGAATACTTACGCACGGTTCCCCTGCTCTGCATCGATTTCCAAACTCTGCGGAAAATACGAACAATCGTTTTACCTGCTTTAATTTAACGTTGTTTTCCCGAACGCATTGACCCCCACCTATTTTAATATCAAGGGTAGGTACAATTACGGATTTTTCTGTCACTAACCACACCTGAAAGCTTGATAATTGAACGAATGGACGTATGAAACGAAAACATCAACACTGGAAGATGGTTCGGCCTTTACGTAGGCCAAAAAGTCCAGGACCTAGAGGAAGTTGATGTAAGAGTGCGCAGTGCTAATTTCTGCAGAACTGCATATGTGGTAACACTGTAAATGACGTCAGGATGTGTGCCTGGTGTATACGCAATGGTTAAAAGCAAAAAAATTTGTTTTAATGACATTTTCGCATGAATTTTCTCAATATTTATGTTTTTGGTTCCTGAACTATAACTTTTCATATTTGCGCGGTAAAAAATTGTAAATAGACATACAAAATGAGCAGGTACATTTTATGTTTATTGAATACTGTATAAAATAAGCTTTTGATTGACATATTGCATTAAATTTTTACTCAATTATTTAACCTATATCGGAGTAGATTCACATATGATGCAACGTAAATGTAAGAGTGAGCAGTTAGCATCATATACATTGAACCGATAATTTGTTCTAAATATAATTATTATTGTTCAATTTGAGGATGATAATATTGAGGTAAGAAATTTGTACGATGACAGTTCCAGTGGTGAGGAGGAAGCAAAAGAAATCTGTGCTCTATGTGGCAAATTTGGAAAGTCAGAAATTTGGTACAGAAGTATAAAATGTGGTGAGTGGGTCCACAAAGCCGGCAGCAGGGCAAAGTCCTCTAAAAATTACATCTGTGACAACTGTCATTAATTTGTAATATATTTCATTTCATTTTTGCCAAATTTACATATTTATTTTAACATGCGCACTCTTACATTCACAAATGCACGCTCTTACATCATGGTGAATGTAAGAGTGTACATTTGACTTTTTTGTTAAATGCCCATATACCTCTTTTATTTACAGGTCTTTGAGTAATTTAACATTGATAGGTTGTAGCCAAGGGATGTAAGTCTATAGCAAGAAATTTTTAGCTGTCTGGTACTTATACTTTCTGGGAAATAAGCTCTCAAAAGTTAAGTGTGCACTCTTACATCAACTTTTCCTACGGACTTTTTATTCGAAAACATCGGCGAACAATTTGTTTCTCCACAGACGTGTAGGTTGAAGAATCCTAAATAACATACAAAAATTCTCGTCTTCTACACTTCTTACTACCTCAGAATTGTGGGCAATACGGCTCAAAAATTGGTTCTTATTATGTTTTTGTTTGTGAATAATATTTTTCACAGGAAAATACTAAAGTAGAAAAATATTTGCGCCAAATTTTCTATTGAAATCAGTTGGTACGATGCCCCTTACTCTCGCAAAATGGACCTAAAAATCATTACTCCTGCATAACCCTCTACGATATACTTACATTCTTTTCTGTTCTAAAGTGAATTTGTCAACAAACTGTACAAATTGAAATGAAATTTACCATGTGTTTATGTGACATGCCAGGGGTGGGCTAATGATGCGTCTACTACTCGCAGTTTTCGACAACATTTGTGAATCCAAATTCCACAAAACCACTAACTTTAGGGAACACACTTACATAGGACAGTGGCCACAGAATTACTTCTGCTCGACTGGAGTTGCCTGCCAGGTGTCTTTGGAACTCAAATTTATATGACGCATGGACTGTATTTTTATGTCTATAAACCACGGTCTTGATTTGTTTCCATGGAATTACTTACCTATTCGAAGCTATTTAGCCTAAAGCTATAGGAAAAGCCATTGAATCAACCCATTGCCCAAAGAAATGACTAACATGTTGTAATATAGACGATCTCGTTTAATATTGAAAAAAATTAAATCAGTAAACATGGTACCAATAAATGAGAGTAAAAACACAAGACAAGGTTTGGTGAGAAAAATTAGATGGTTTTTGGAAAAAATAAAAGTGATGGTAATAAAAACCAGCTATTGAAAACACGCATATTATTTTATTAATAATTCCATGGACCCTTGTCTTGATGAGGGAAAGGGAGAAAAGAAAAGTTAGGAAAACACCAGTAAATTCAAAGTTTTAGAAAGAGATGCGAAGAAAAAGAAAAGAAAATCATAAGAAACACTAGAAAATGAAGAGAACTCCATTTTCAATAGGGGATTCTCCTTGGAAAATGATGAAAAAGAATGGGTGATAGAAAAACACCATGTTTACGTGTGTTTTTGAACTACGAGAACATACAAAGTCAATGGAATGCATTGCTGGAAGTATTTGGCATGTATTTATGGTGCAACTGGTTGAAAACTTTTTTTTTAATTTCTATGGAGGGTGGCATGTGTCATGTACATTAAGTCTATATCTCAATCACGTTCCAAGGTGGGTGGAATTTGCCAATTACAGTAAAACATGAATACATACAACAAATCTTTCCTGTACCAAAAAAATGGTTAGTTATATCAATAATTTGTTATATCCGAATACCTAGGCCAACATAGGAATGTTCAAGGATTGTACTAACTGTTTACTATATTGAGGCAATTTGTAATATCTATGTTCGTTATATTGAGGTTCCACTGTAGTTTCTAACTGGGGGCTCATTGAATTTTAAAATTTTAGAAAATGTGGTCTGGTATAATTCGTTACAGATCTGGACAAAATTTGGCATGTGCGTAGTTGAAGTTCATATCTCAGTCAGCTTCGAATATGTACCAAGTTAGCACATTAGTTTACAAATTATAGCTCTGTAAAGTTTTCACAAGTTTTCATTTATGTGGGAACTCACTGGTATGAGGTATACGGGCTCACACCCCTCGATGACAGTTGCTACCCCAAAGAGCTGGCAAATAATCGTCTCAATGACGTTAAACAAAACTACACTCGTGCGTTTGTATGTTTGTACTTTACAAACCATTATTACAAATAAAAATTCAAAATATCATTTTTTGGAGCTGATTACCCCAATTTTGAAGGCGGAAAGTTGGGTATGAGGAAAGAATGTTAAAGCTTACACATCTGTGAAAAACATAATTGCGTGACAATTTTTTCGAATGAATGTTTTTTAGTGCCATAATGAGGAGTTTAATATTTTTTTTCATTTTTTATAATTTTTGTGAAAGACTTGTCACAATGATAGAATTTTAATTTTGTTGCTTTCTGATC